>VZTN01027573.1:975-65012 GCA_013400515.1 Erpornis zantholeuca | reverse complement strand
ATATATATTATTTTTTTTTTAAGGACTGGGGTCCATTCTGTGTCTGCTTTATTTTAAAATTTATGTGTTTTCATGTATTTATGTGAAAGCAGGCAAGGACAAAGAAAATTGTGGCTTGCATAAGAAGCACTAGATGGTGCTGTGCAGAAAAGTATCCAAGCTAAGTCTCAGCAGCCTAAGCCGGGTGCTGAAATTTGGATAGCCACCTTTACTATCTGTACACGGCAGGGATACATCACTGGTTAGGACTGAACTTGATTACTTCCCTTAGGATTGGAAAGTGGTGGGAGCCATCATCTGATCAGCACATGGAAGAGGTTGGGTCCTCCAGGGAAGCACCAGAAAAATGGAGATGTCTGGTGTGACCTTTAGCTCAGCCACAAGTGGCTGCTGAGACCTTCTCAGATGAGAACCGAGGGTAGGACAGGATTTAAATCTATGGGGCATCACCGTAGAGAGCAGAGCAAAGCTCCTGCAGGTCTGTCACAGCCCAAAAGATGCAGAGCAGCCCTCCAGACTAATTAATGAAATAAAGTGATTTCCTAGCCTGTTACAGAAGCTGTGGAAGTGGTGCCTCCAGTCATTGCCAGCAGAGAGCTTCACTTCAGGAGGGAAAGCACTCCCCTACCCATTATTTATCCTTCTCCCTGACAGACATGATCATCTGCTCAGATCTGGGCTCCGGGCTTTGTCTCCTTTCGAGATTTTCCCTTTGTTCCATCCATCAGCAGAGGGAAAGGTGTGACAGTGTGAGTGCAGGTGGTGCTGCTCCTGGGCTGTTGTGGCTCTGCAGGCAGTGGTGCTGAGTGCCTGCCTTCTCCACGGGAGCAGGGTGGCCAAGGGCTGCCACCTGCAGCTTCAAGCCAAACACCATGAAAATGGCCCAGTGCAGTGTTGATGGTGAGATGTCTGTACTCACCACCCTCAGTTCTGCAACTACCCCATTCCTGAAGTGACAGCACTGAATTAACTTCCCCCAGGGCAAATGGTGCAAGAATTTGTCACCTGAAAGGCAAAGCTCAACCCTGCTGCCACCGTGTTAGACATTTCCAGTGGCACTGCTCTCTTCCTCGTCACCACCCCTTCATTCAGAAGGGTGAATCCCCTTCTACTCTTCCTCTCCCCGACTGCCAGAGTCTCCATCTATGAAAAATGGATTCATACAATTTTATTTTATGTCTGTGTTATTCCGAAACATCAAGAGGCATAATTTATTTTGCCATCTTTATGGTGTTCCCGCTTATTCTTAAAACACTTCAAAACACAGCAGATATACAGAAGGGAGCTTGAATGTCTGGTGAGTGGGGTTTTTAAGTTAAAATTATAGTATTTTAATACTTCACAGGCAATGATCTCTTTGTAAAGTTTTCATAATGTCAGAGAAGTTCATAGAGTAAATTAGTTTGACTTCACTCAGAGTGCTAACATTTATAAATCTACAGCGCTGCCTTTCTGAATATATTTATTGCTGCAGAGAGGAAGGGGGATCAAAGGGCTCTAACACTTATTTCTGCCATCATTTCTCATCTCCAGCACAGTTTGAATTTTGTATACATAGCAGTTTCTTGCTCCAGAGATGTCAGAAATTACCTGGAGACTGCTTACAGGACATTAGAATAGAATATGGACAAACCTGCAAAAGAGTAGATACTGCATGCATTAAATATTAATGGCCCACATAAGTCACGAATCCAGATTTGCTTGCAGATTTTTGTGTGCTGTATTTTGCAGTGCGAGCAGAGGAATAAAACTGGAGTCTGTCTTTTCTGAGCCCCTTTCTATCCCACATATTATTTTAGCCTTGACAATAATAAAAGCAGAGAAATAAACTGTGCAGTGTTGGTGATCAAAAGCATAAAAACACACGAGGAAAATGTCTAATTGTAAAAGATGACTGAAGTAATAACAGTAATTTCTGGTACTGCAAGGACTGAGGCCTTGAGATGATAAATTCCCAGATCCTGGGAGGAGCATTGAGTTCTTAGCTTATCACACCTACAAAGCACCAAGCCACCCAAAAAATGCCCTTTTTACCCTCAGCAAAAAGAGAATTTATTTTTCAATTTTTCAGAATCATGGCTCACTCTAGGATAGTGCTGTTTGAAAAGCTCCACCAGGCCGAGCCATACAACCTCAGGAGAACTTAATGGTTTTGATAAAAGATGTTGATGTGACCCCTAGCAGGTTAACCCCCCAGCCCCAAGTGAAGGGAGAGAACCCACAATTTCTCAACCATTTTTTCTTGGCATGGAGATCATAATTTTTTTGGTGTTTTGGGATGGCAGTACCTTGAAGACTACACCTGAGACATTTTATTGTCTCAGTAATTTCCTGTGTGATTGAACAAACCACACCACAGCAATCTGAAGAATCACAGATGCCTTATTTCTGGGTGAGAGTGGATGTGCCAAACCCATAGTGTCTGATTTTGGCCCATAATAAGTGTATCTGTACCTTTTTAATGAATTAAATATTGTTGTGATGCATTCTGTGAATCTGGAATTATTGGGGATCATTGCAGCCATGGGGTTTGACCTTTTCTGTGGCACAGAGCAAAACTCTCCTCACATTTGGGACTCTTGTGGAGTCCCAAATATCCCTTCTGGAAGATAGCTGGCCTTGGATTAAGTGCTTCCCATACTTGAAGTTAAAAGGAGTTAAAAAATCTCTTAGAGCAATTATCACTAAATATGATTAATACAATTAGAAATCTCATGATGGGAGTGAGACCACGACTGTTCCCTTGACCCACAGCAAGCTTGCCTCCAGATTGTTTTGCCTTACTTGGTTTTTGCAGACTTCCAGTGCTGAAGGTTCCACAACCTCCCTAGGAATGTGGCACTTAGGACACAGTTGGGCCCTGGGGATAAACAAACTGTCCACTTTTTTTTTTTCTTTTTTTATATGTCAGAAGACAGATTCACCTGGCAATGAACTCGGGGAGGTTTTAGATTGCAACATTTTCTACAGGTATTCTCCATTTCTACAATTTATAGCCTTGACAGAAACTCCTAATCCTTACCAAATTATCTGGTTGGCTGTAATTTGAGGAGGAATTTTTAGGAAGGGAATGCAGTGGCTGTGGACTTTTGTAGGAATCAAAACTCCTTGGTCATCTGAAGTGCAGATTTTGCTATTTCTTCAAGGCCAGAGAAAGGGAGATCTAAATTCATTTTACAGATCTATCTTCCTTTGTAAGAGTTATGGAGTAGAATTGATGTAATCACTTACCCAACATCAGGTAAAATTTTGCTCCTAATAACAGCAGTTAAATAAATGTTATTTTCCTTCTTCTGATCTTGTTCTACAGTTCTGAACTGCCAGTTTCAAGCCTTCATCAAAAGAGGCCACTGGGAAAGCAAATGAACAAAGAGTGGGTACTTGTTGTGAAAATCATGTTTCAGAAAGTCACTGTGCATACATTTGGGGAGGTGGGAATTCACTCTTCAAGCACAGCTCCCTGCACAATCTGGCATTGTCAGGGAGCAAAAGAGATATTAGGGGTTGTCTCACACAACTGCTACATTCCTTTAGTCACAGAAATACCCACAAATCAGCAAAACCGTGGCATTTACAAGCATCCTACCACCTTCTGTAGTGCTGTCCTTGTTAGCAGAGAAGGCAGAAGTGAACTTGTTAATCATAAAATGGGGAAAGAATGACTTTGTAATAGAAATTTGCAATGTGAGGACAGCAGTTTTGGAACTGAACATAGTGCAATTTCCTGCACTTCCTCTTCTTAATTATCCTTTTTATTTTCTGAGGTAAGTTTTAACAAGTAATTTAATAGAGCATTGTGGTATTTTATTCATTACTGAATTATGATCCTATCAACAGTAATACATTTGTTATTATTGTTAGTATTATTATAATAATAATAATAAACTATTATTGTTATTATCTTCCTTTATCTTCATGACCACACAAAGCAGCTTCTAGGAAATAAGTGAATGCTGGCACTGCACCACCAGCAAAAGAAATACAGAGAAGTGTGGCTAATGTTTAAGCATGTTCACTTATTTTCCATGCAACACTCTAATATCGTTTGCTTTACTACTTTATGTGGTAATTTTATTTCCATCCACTGATAATTTAGAGTTGCTTTCTACTTGAATTTTGAAGCTCATCCTGAATTATGGAACTTGTGTCTGAGATCACCTGTATTCTCACTTCACAGTTTTACTGACTCTTCGTAAAACACCAACATATTTCCAAGGAAGGAGTATGAAATATTTACTTACAACCTCAGTTGGCACCTCTTGGAAAGGAAAGAAAGTAAATAAAAAAAATGGATAATATCAAAAAGTATGTTACCAAGAATATTGCTGTGGCTAGACAGCAATACAAAGGACAGACTAAAACCACTAAAATGTGAAACTTAATATCAGAATTGTAATTTAGTTTTGAAAAAGTGTTTTTCAGTCTCCTGGTATCAGGAAATAGTTACCAAGCAACACAGTAGATATTGGTAATGCAGGCAGATCTATTAAAATAAAAATTATTCAAAACATTGTCATTATCAGAGGAGCTATGTTATTGCTAGATTCATAACCCTTGCTATCTGGACACTTTCATATTCTACTTCTTGAGTAAAAATCTGCTTTTTCTGAAGAAGGTGCCCTCAAAGTTACCTTGTTAGATGAGGCTTGCAGGGATGTGCCACCATCTGCTGCAGTTCCACCTCTATTTTGCTGGGGTGAATGCAGCAAAGGCTGCCAAGCAAGCAAGTGGTGAGTACATGCACGATGTGTGTGAGAAGCAGCAAAGGATTGAGAATGCTTCTATAGCTTTTGATATGGGATTTCAGCAAGAGCCTTTGTATTGAATTAGAGTTGTTCAGTTATTCCTCAGGAAAACAGCAAATAAATGGTTTAGATCCAGAATGACCTCCCTGTTGCCTAGAATCAGCCTCCATTTTTGAAGAAGTAGGCAGCCCAGCTGCTAAATTATGTCTTGCAAGCTGTGCATGGTACAGAGCCAGGGATTGCCATTCCCTTGCCACACGGCTTTGGGCAGATGCACCACAGAGATTGCTGCAGATTGAGTCAAGCTGGGAGGAAAAATCAATGTCCTTTCTTGGCTGCAAGGAGTTCTAGAGCACCTGAAAGCAAGCAGCTGAGTTAATGGTCGTCTCCAAAGCCCAAGAAGGAGCTTTATCCCTGTTCAATCCAAAGATGTGTGCAACTGGAACCCCACTGGCCAGAACAATGGACTTGCATTTCAGTTCTGTATAGAGCTGTGGTGTTTAGGGGACACACAGATGCTGTAGGCAGACAGTGATGCTTGTTCCAGCACTGCCCAGATGTGTAAAGTAAGTCTTGCCCAAGGAAAGGCCCTGGCAGGCCCTTTCAGAAAGGAGATTTGAGTGTATGATTTTCAATTCCTCATAAAGTGGTAAAAAAGGACACTTTTCTTGAGAAGGTGCACAATTACCTCCAAGTTATCTGATGCCCTCATCAGTTTCTTCTCCTGAATGAAACAGATTGTAACATGCTGAATCTTTTGCTTGAGTGCTTGGCCCAAGCATGGAAATGGTCCTGAGACCTGTGAAAAATGGGAGAAAAGTGTCAAGGATTCAGGGGAGAGCTGTAAAGAAATGGCAGCTATTTGGAAGGCCTGGTTTACAGCAATAATACCCAACCACCCCCACCTGGGTGTTAAACAGGCTGCTCTAAGGACACCTGGAGCACTCTCTGCACCTCAAAGGAGGATCCCCCGTGCTGTCCTTTTTCTCTGTATCAAATGGCACAAGGAGAACATTTACTTGTGGAGTTTAGGACATCCCATTTCCAGCTGGTGTCTGACTCTGTAAAACAGGCAATATCTGGCACAAGCTAGAAACACTTGAGCTTGGGCTAAATCAGCAAGTTGGAACTGTCAGCTTCTGCAAACAGTTTTGGGGCTGACACTCATGAAAGCCTGGGGGAGACAGGAGGGGTGTCTGCTTTTGCTGTTACCAGTCTCCTGATCCTGATGCCTTTCCCTGGTCTTAAAATTAAAACCATAACACAGTTTATGGGGAAAAGGGGTTTTTACCTCGGTATTTATTTCAGGATCCTTGGGTGCAGCACTTGGTCCAGGTGGAATGCCCCAAAATGCACACACCACCCCCACACACCGAAATACACACAACTATAAGCTTTGTAAAATTAGTATATTTATCAAAGATTCCCCAATGAGAGGTTCGAGTGAACCCCCCATTCTGAGGAACCTTCCCCCTGGATGGGCCTGTTGGAGGTTCCAAAATGTGTTCTGGAGAGGCCCTTGGTGTCTGGGGCTCCCAGGATGTTTGCTCTCCTGGTTTAACAGTGCCGTGGGGCTGAGCTGAGTTATCAGGCTTGGAAAGTTACAAGTGTGTAGGCTAAAAGCACCAAGAATACATAAAACTATAAAAGAGTATGTAAGAGGGGTATAAAAGAAAAAGCAAAAAATCATTCTGGCATCAGTCCAACAAACCAGGACTGCTGGATTCGCCTCAGTAGTGCAGAAAGGAGAAAACAGCAAAGGCCAGCAAGGCAGGGATGTTCTCTTTCTAGCTCCTGTCTCCTGTGAGGACAAGGGAAGCTGGGGAAGCCAGCAAGCTCTTAGCTCCACTTTTAAATTTAGGCTGGAGGAGATGTGTCCATTTTAGCACATGCATCCTCTCAAATGACAGTGACACCTTTCTCTCACGGTGTAAATGCTTGTAAGGACCACAGTTTGGATCCTCAAGGGCTGCCTGCTGTGGGCAATTAAATGTTCTGATAAACATAAAGACAACCTTTTATCACAGACATCACTCCTCATAGGTAGTGGTAAGAGTATCCCTCTTACAGGATGATAAACATTCTAAGCTGATGATTACAATTTTTAAAGGCAAACCCCGTGACAGAAAGCCACTGTGCTGATCTTATCTTGTAAAGATGCTACATGCTGTATGTTTCTGAACTTCTGTCCATGCCTATCTTCTTATAATGTAGAGAGAAAATTATTTGTTACAGTGTTTGTACCCAATTTAATTTAAGATGAGAAATCAATGAGTAGGAGGAGAGAGTGGAAGGAGGGGGGCAGGACCTGCTCCATTTACAGCTCTTAAAAATAGCATGTGAAGCCAGAAACACATCTAAAACTGAGCCAGCCATATCCACACGCAACGCATTTCCAAAGGGAGGATATCTACAGTGCGTCCCAATTATGTTCAGTTCACTGCAGCAGGTGACCCCAATTTCTTTGAAAAATCTTTATAACAGTCTTTTTTTCAGAAAACCTGCATGGGATGCTCAGAGTAAAAGTCAAGGCCATAAGAGTTTCACTTAGTTGGGGCTTCCTTCAGATTAAAGTGTGAGTATTACACGGCCAGGGAGAAAGCAGGAGGACAAAGACGCCGTCACCTGCCCGTGGGTATTCAAAGCCAGTGGCAGGATGAGCTGAAGATCATCAAAACAAAAAGCTGAGACATCTGTTGTCTTGTGACCACCTGGAGAGCCTGTGTCCTGCCTCTGTTTCTTTCTCTTGCTGCTCCCACAACCCCTGTGGCTGTCGTGGCTTGTCCCTGCTCCTGGCAGCCAGGTGAGGTTGGGGCTGATGTGGCTTGGTCCTGCTCCTGGCAGCCAGGTGAGGTTGGGGCTGATGTGGCCCTGCTCCTGGCAGCCAGGTGAGGTTGGGGCTGATGTGGCTTGGTCCTGCTCCTGGCAGCCAGGTGAGGTTGGTACTGATGTGGCTTGGTCCTACTCCTGGCAGCCAGGTGAGTTTGGTGCTGATGTGGCTTGGTCCTGCTCCTGGGCAGCCAGGTGAGGTTGGTGCTGCTGGGACCCCCCAACACTGGTGGTGTCCTTTCGGTTGTATCTGTAAGGGTTGGATCCCAATGGATCCCAAGGTGGATCTGTAATGGCAAGAGGAGCCCTTGGTGGTGTGTCTGGGATGTCTGTACTTGCCTAAGCTCTTTTCTTTCTCCATGTCCTTGTTACAGGAATGGAGTCACTTTGGTTTTGTGGCTGTTAATAAAGCAATGCCATGGAGAACAGGTCTGGTGTAATGTAACATTTATTTTAATATTTATCTTAGGGGCACTGGCATGTGAATGACCGCAAAGGGCACAAGTGGAACTTGCTGATGGCACCATGAGGAGGCACCAGCGTAAAAAGCATCAGGCTGTCACGGGAGGGAGAGCAGGATGACCTCAGGGGAACAAGTAATAGAAGTGGAATTAAACTTCATAGTGCAGAGTGTAAATGGGCTTGGGTTTGGGGGCTATTATCACTTTTTTGCTCTGTAGTGGGAGCTCATTAGCTAGGGATGGCTGATGCTAGAAGGATCCGGGGGTATTGGCCATGGGACAGCTGAGAGCCACGAGTGCTGTGAAGAGGCAATGGCCATCCAGAAATGCCTCTGACAGGTTACTTTTGGTAAGGATGAGGGAGAGTTCATGCCATTTTACAGGGTACTACTTACACCTCATCTGCAATACTGTCCCCAGTTTTAATCAGCCATAGCTAAGAAAGATGAATTCAAATATGAGCAGTTTGCAATGAAAGGCTCAGGTGTGTCTGAAAATATAGGGAAAAAAAGGTGCTTGAAAATCACCATGCTTGAAGAAAATGCCAATCTATGATGTCACTTTGTTACTTCTGGGCTTTTTTTGTATTGTTTTAGCAATACATTTAAACACTAGATAGATAAAATACAGTTTGCTTTACAATGGAGAATGACTCCTCTATCCATTTGCAATGAAAAAAGTGTGTAGCTTTGTGCTAAAATGACCAATTTAAATTGGATTCCAAAGCTATAGTTTAGTCATCAACTTGCAGTTTGTAGTAACATGGGTCTGAATATCTAAAATAATTTCCAGTGGTGCATAAATGACTTTATGGCATTTGGAAGTGGATACAGGAATGGCTCCCAAGCCAGCAGAAGGTAATGAAAATAAAATTTTTTAAAAAATTAAAAAGAGGAGAGTTTTTGTATTTTCATTGCAGTCTTAATTCATTGTTACACCTACTAGAATATAAAATATTCTTCTGCAGCCATGATTGTTGTTCATCATCTGTGTTATGCCACCACACATTTTGTGACTACTTTTCACTGCTGCCCATTCAGGCTCCACCTGCATGGCATGGCAGGCTCCAGGAGCTGGAACAGCACATCTTGGCCATAAACTGAAAATAAGGAGGAGCCAGAACACCACAGCTGCCTCCTCTCTCACCCTCTGCCCTGGGCCTCTCTGCAGGTCTGGGGCCAAGTGGTGGTGTTGGGAGGGGTCTCAGTGGTGCCCAAATCACTCCCCAGCTGTCTTGTGTCTAGTGCAGGACCTGGGCTTTCCATGGCTGTGCCTTTCATCCTCAGCTCCTGCAGAGCCAGTCTGAGATGTTATCAGTGGGTGATGCATGGGTTTTCGGCTATGTTAGACCCAGGGCCTTGGAGGGAGTTGACCATTCCTGCTGCCTATTTACTGTTTCCTGGAATTTCCATCCATTTTCCATAGACTGGTTGAGGAGGGGAAGTCTCTGAGAATGCTATCACTCTTTTTCTTTTTGTGGGAAAGTGTGAATTTTACTTTTGGCACACAGATCGTAATTCTGGAAATAGATTCGCTCCCTTACTTTTGGGATTGGGCCATCTGTTTACAATAAGATAGGTAATGAGTGTTAAACCCATCTGTGATCTCAGAAGCTGCTTGGTTTCCCCAGGTCTACATCTCCCCTCTCTCCTCACCAGCCTTGGAGGTGAGTGATGGTTCCTGTGGGACACATCACAGTTACCTGCTCCTTTCACTTACTGACTAGGCACTGTTGTTTAAAGGAATTCCAGGTGATTTTGATGTAAAGCTTAAATGAATGAAATGTTTGAAGCACTGTTTCATTAAAAAAACAGTGGGTGAAGAAACATTTTGTTTTAGGCATCTCAGGACAGGGAGCAGGCTGCAGCCCATGAGCAAACCTGTGTCCAGATTTTCTCTACCCTTTTCCTAAGGGACCCTCACAGCCTCTCCCTTCTCACATAGCTTGATGAACACCTGGTCCTTGACTAAAATTTGGGTATTCCACTTGTGTGACACATAAAACCATGGTTATTTGATATTCTTCAAAGCATATAGCAGAGTGTTCCTTCCCTGTGCTGTCACCTGTCCAGATGTCTTACCCAAAATTACTGGATATATTTGGGCTGTTGGCATATATCTGCATTTAGACCAGCTAGCAGCTGGTGGCCTGTCCTGTAAGAGAGGGTTGGGATGGCCAGAAAACCTTCCCATATGTTCTTACAGGGTGCAAACTCTGTCTCAGTCAAAATGTTGGGCTCCAGTGGCCAAACTCGACAGCACTGGTGCTTGTTTAAGACAGGAAAAAAGTTTCAAGACCTTAGCTAGGGGATACATGGAAATGTTTGCACTGAGCATCACTGTGCACAGTCTAGAAAGCACCTGCTGCAACATTTTGTAAAATATGTTTTGAGACTGAAAGGGCAAATGGTATAGAGATGCTAATCAGCTAAACACATCAATATCTGTTTCCTGAGCATGGACCAGAGAACAGTATCTTGGATACAGCACAAACTGACAGACAATTTTATTGTCAAGCAGAGAAACTATCAGGTCATACTTTAATTCTTCTGAGCTGTTCAGGGAGTTTATTTAATCTCCAGTGCAAAGGGAGGATTCACAGATATATCTTGCTGAGGCAGAATAGATGTTGTAAAGGCATATTTAATGACATGTTGTTGAGATTTTATCATGCCCACATGTGTGCTTGGAAATGTGGAAGGTGCAACCATTCTTTTGCCATAGCAAAGAAGATACCCTTTTTAGCATAGTTTGTGATCTGCAGTACATAATCTTTACTGCAGATAACATCCAGAAGATTACTGGTTTTATCTATTTCTTGGTCAATTTCAACTCTCTTTTTATAGCCTGCAAAAATACCTGTATGCACTTTTGTACATGTCATCCAAGAGTGTTTATAAAATGCAGGTCTGATCTCTTTTTTTTTTTTCTTGTTTCTTCAGGAGCATCAGGGGTGTTTCTGTACTGCAAGATGAGTTTAGAGTAGTGTTAGTCTGAAATAGACCCGGATATTATAGATATAACCAGACTCAAATAATCTCACAGATGGAGCCCTCAGGAAAATATGCAGATACTCAAGTCTCAGCCTAGAGGGAAGGCCAGAACCTGGTCCTGGTATTAAACAGCAGGAGAGAGAAGAAAGAGGTCTGATCTCTGACCAGGTAAGTGATTTATCCAGCCTGCTGGCAGAGCTAAGACATGAGGGACAGAGGTTAAGCCAAGGAGATGGACCACAGTCTGGCCATGGTCTGAGCAGAGACCAGAAAAAATGCCCATGAGCCTCAGTCGTGGACCAGGATAACATAGAATAGCAACAACAAGAAGTTTACTTCCAAGGAGTCTGAAATCTCCAAATTCAAACTGTCACACAGGAAGGGGCAGAAATTTGAAGTGTGGCCTTTTGGAGGTTACTCTGACTTGGGATTTTCATTCCACACCCATGCAAATGACATCAGCTGTAGCAAACCCCACAGTTCTAAACGTGAATATGTGTTAGCATATTTTATTTTCAAAAATTCTGAAGGGCAGACATTGCTGGGTGTTTGTTTGCTGAGCTAGGTTTGCATGTTTGCTTACGTCTTTAATAAAACATTAAAGGATGGGCAAGTTGCTGCCACTGCTCCTCAAGTCACATTTATTGCATCACTTATTAAAATCAGCAGCATAGTCACCACTGTTACTGATACTTAAACTTGGAGGTGACTAGACAAAATTTCAGTTCCTAAACCTAGGCATATCAAAGAAACAAGTTAGCTCATCTCATTCTCAGTCGCTCAAAGTTTCTTCTTGGCTAAAATGAAATTTCAAAAATCAGTCCATTCATGCAATGATTTTACCTGTGTCACACTCACTTTACCTTAAGTCACACTCTTAAGCATAAATTGTTTTGCTTGCATCTCGGAAAATTCACAAATCTCAGGAATTGGAATGCTAACAAAAAATTAATTAAAAATTCAGTACCTGCAGACAGCACCTTTGTGGGGAAGCCAAGCCCAACAAAAGCCGTGTGTATCTGAGGAGTACTCCCAGACCATAAGCATGAGCAGCATTAAAGCTGGGTGGGACAGCATTGTCTCTGCTGCTGCATTTGTTAAGATATCTGATGTGCAGAGGAAAAATAAGGCCACAGCTGACAGCGCTATTGTGCTGGCTTCTTTCTCAAATCCTTGTGCCTGGGGAAGAGGAAAGCACAGAAAACATTGTTGACAGCTCCATTGCATAATACTGAAAATGCTGTTCCTAGCTTTTCTGTAACCACTTTTGCCTTTAAACCTGTGATTCAGTTATAAATTGTCATCCTGACCACAAGCACTTCCTCCATAAACTCACTGAAAAGCAAATTAACCTTTTCCCCCTAGAATGAACTCTCTTATTAATATGAAAATCAATTTGGTCCTTTCTGCTTTGGTTGCCCCAGCCTGTTTGCACTTCCCAAGCTGAGCAGTGACTGCCCAGTTAGTCGCTTGAGCAGAATTCATTTAAGAGCCAATTAAAAAACTCCAGCCCAATAATACAGTAAGTGACGTTCTGGAAAGCTTTTCCTTACCTCATCTGCGGTTTCTAATTGAAAAACAGAATGTCTGATTATTGCCCTGATCCTTTCATCCTGACCTTGGGCCAGCTCCAGAGGTGGGGAACACCAGTGCAGTTTAACACATCAGCACAACTTAGCAGCACAGCACCCACACACTTTTCAACTGCCTGAAGATCCATCACGCTCCTGGGCATACCTCTGAGGTCATTTGTCCATTAGATGACTTTATCAGGTTCAAACTTTCCTTTTCAGGTTGTAAAAATTATTATTTAGCACCTGTTCTGAAGTGGTATGCATAAAATCTTACTCACAGAAGCACGTGGGCTTTTTATTAACCGAGGCAAAATTCATTCAAAGAACAGAAGCCCACCAAGACCAAAGGAGCAAAGTCTGCATGCAGTGAAGACAGAGCTGCAACAGAATCCAGGTGCTGGATGGGTATGGACACACAGGGAAATGGGAAAGGTTACACAGGGTTTTCCTTTGTTCTCACTTTCCTACAGTTACAGCAGATTCTAAGGAACATTTTCTCCTCTGCTTTTCAGGCTATCATCTCTCTCACCAAAACCCAAATAGGGTTAGTAAAAAGATTTCCTTTTTCTATGCTCTCTCTTTTTTGCTAGACTCAGTGACATAGCTTTTGTTTTCTCTCCCTGCCGCCATCAATGTATTCCTCTTTTGCAGGGAAGAATGCAGAGCAAGATGCAGCCATTCCCAGTCTCACTAAAGAATGGGGTCTGAAAAGTTAATGCATTCAGACTTCTGATAGCAGCAAAATAATTACATCTGCAGTAAAACACTGACTCATATGGTACCTTAGCAAAATGTCAAATTTCATGGTGGCACAGCATCACTTCTGTCCCCAGGCTCTCAGGAGTGTTGTTTTAAACTCTTTGATGACTCAAAGGAGATTAAAAGCATATGTTTTGAGGATACTTTCAGAAACATATAAAAGACAAAAAGAAAAAAGCTGGGAATCTGTGGCAAAGGCTGAAGGTTCCTGCAGTGAGAAATGCTGAGGAGAGCTCTGTCACACAACTTCTGCCTACGTGCAGGCTTAGGGACATGACCCAAACCCACATCCAAACCCCCTGGAGCACCACCACTGATTAGCATCCTAATTTTGGACCTGCACAAACACCACTGGCAACTTTCTTACGTCTCTGTAGAGAGATAAAGAATTGCTGCATTTCTCAAAGGCTCAAAGCAAAGCTTGTGTCAGCTGGGACCTAGAAACAAAACCTCCCTCCAAATGAGGGCTGATCCGTGGGTTTTTGGAGGGCATGTGGAGGATGCAGGGGAAACAGGTTGTTTTCTTTTTAAAGAGGGCCAAAGGAGGAGGTGGGCCCCCTTTTCACACAGCATCCCTGTGTGGGCACTCACTCAACAGACAAGAAACTGGGAGCTGCTCCCAGGACTGGTGCAGTGTTTTATACACTTTGGAATAAGCCAACATTGGATAAACATCCTCAGAAATAAGGGACCTACTCTTTCTTTTCTGGCCTGCTGCACCTCGGGTTAATTTAAGACAAATGCAGCACATTCACTTTCTGTCTGTGACCCAGCAAATATTTAACTATTTATCACCAAAGGAAATATGAGATCTCTTCCATTTCCCTGGGAATAATTGCCACATTGCAAACCCTGCAAAATCTTCAAGACTGTAAAAAAATGAAATCGTGAGAGCTCTCCCCATTCCTGGGGGATAATTGAAGATCCCAGGTCACAGCTGGGCTCATGCTGGCTGCCATCACAAGGCTTTGCTGCCAAGGACATGAAACACTTGTAAGGAGAGCCAAGCATGCATGTAGGTCTGGATTTACTTGGTGGTTGGGAAAAGGAGAGGGAACCTCGGTACAGAATGGAAAGTTAACAAAGAGGCAGAGGAGGGGAAAAGTAAGGATGAGTTTTCCTGCCATTGCACACCTGCTGCAGAATTTTGGGCACAAAGGCTACTAAAAATGTCCTTTTTATTATAGTTGTCGCTGGGAAAAAAAAAAATAAATCAGCCCATCAATTCACTGCTCTGAAATTAATCTTTACCTTTTTGCCAATGTGTACGTTTGTGAAGGGAACACATAATACTTCCCAGAAGGATAATGTTAGTATCTGTAAAAGTATTGCTGACCTCTTTATCTTCTTGTTCTACCACTTGCCATGTGCCCCAGGCCAGGGTTGCTCTAACAGCTGTATTGAGTAGTACAAGCTGAGCTGGAGCTTTGAGGTATTTTTGTGTCTGTTCACTTGTTAAACTTGTGCTCTGCTTTTTCTAATGGTGTTAAACTGAACTCCCTGGATTAAGCAGTTAATATAGGTCAAAATTAGTCCTCAAGGGAGAGACCACACTTGGCCTGCTACTTCCCTCACCAGCAGAGCTAAGCTGTGGTGTTTGTCTCCTCATTTAATTTTGTGCTGTTGCTGGGTACTTCCCAGGAATTTCAAACACTGGTGGCTTTGCTAAAATCATCTGTCTACAAACCTCCTTTTTAATAAGCTGCTGCTTCATTCCTAACTTTTTTTTTTTTAATGCTGATTGAGACCTACTTTATTAAGGAATGACTACATATTGCCTTTGCCCTCATAAATAGAAATACCTCCTCAAAGCTTTCAAAGTACTTAGTTGTCCTGCATAGTGTGGTGAAGAGGATAAAACAGAATATGTTATGTAATGTCATAGCCAGTTCAACTGGTTGAGCAATTAGTTAACTAATAATAATGTTGCAGCACCGTTTCTTCAGAAACCTTTAATTTCTACATGAATAGGCATCATATACATCTCAGTGTGAAATAACAACTTTAGAGTTTTGGTTGGTCTTGACGAGAGCAACGCTCAGAAAACAAAACAAAGGCATCTATGACACTGATAATGGAATGATTAAAGCTGCAGATAAAAATGCATGGGAGAAGAAATGTTCCATTAGCTAATTTGCTTTGTGCTTCTATGGAGTTTCCAATGGGAGAAGTGGAATTCTAGGCCTGGCTGCACAAATAACACCAGGTTGTGCTGGTCTCCCCAGGCTGCCTCTGCAGTCAGGGAAGAGGCAGAAGCCTCGTGTTGCCCCTCAGAACTGTCCTGTCTCATTAGGCAGAGTTAATTTTGGTGAATTAACCCTTCTGCCTCCTGTCATATTTTTTCACTGGGTAGGGTAAAGTTATTACAGCTCATCCTCACTCTTTCAATTCCCTACAGCAGAAATTACAAAGCCTTGTTTTGCACTAACATGATCTCTTGAATTGAACTTCCTTTATGTTTTTTTAAATAAAGAGAAAGGGGAATTTGTCCAAGTTTAAAGCCAGCTTAGCTTTATAGCCCTCAGTACAGGATCCATCATTAAAATTAAGCATGTACTTAATTGGTTTCCTGAATACAGATGGATTTAAGCACATGCTTAAATGCCTTGCTCACTTGAGGCCCTAATGGACCATGCAAATTTAAAAGTTCACTTCTCATTGAGATAAATGGAGTGGATAATCATAAATTTATCAGAACAGAAGCTGTTGCTCACTGTGTATGTTGGCAGCATCTTGAAGTATTGTCCTCTCCCTCTGCCTGAGATATCTAGAACTCTCTGAAACAGAAAAACAGCAACAGAATAAGAACAGCTTTTCCTCACTCAGAACAGATCATCAGCCCAGTATTTGATGGTAAGATGTTTGTGCATCTGCCACAGGACAAAGAAATATTTTCCATAATTATTAATTATTTTTCATAATTAAAAAAAAAATAGTGGAAATTAGATGGAAACAAAAATCCCCAAGAAAACAGAAGGGATACTTATGACTGAAAAATCCACCAGCTACTTCATGGTTTTGCTCTGTCTTTTCTAATAAATTTTTTTTCAGACAGGAGTTTTTATGATGCCCAGCAATCCATTAACTGACCAGCAAGCTGCTCCCTGAGAAGTAGCCCAGCAAAGACCAGTGAGATCCAGATTTATGTCTGGGTTTTTTTCTTGTATTTGATGGGGATTTGCTTGCATTTTGTAAGGATTGGACCCATGGTTGCTCAGTAAGAAATAAGTATTTTCTGAGATGAATCAATCTGTTTTGAAATAAAGTGTGAGAAATAGTACAAGAACTTTCTGGAAGGATAAGCATACAGATCAAAATGACATATTCATGTCAGGGCATGTGCTGCATTTTGAAGTAAAGGGTACAGAATAGTCTCACCAGTTGTTGTCTTTGCTTATACAAGGCTCAGTACTTACCAGGTTTTTTTATTTCTTTATCTTTTACAACTTCTAGGTTTGTTTTGAGCCATATTAGATCAAGAATTAAAAATACTGGAATCTAAAATTGCAAGAAACACTGTCTAGAAAGGTGACAACCAGGAAATTTAGAACCATGTCCCTTGTGACACATTTCACCAAATTATGCCTGTTACATTACATAACTATTTTGTTATCACTGTCATTTTACTGAAGATCACAAAACAAACTATTTATAAGAATTGTAGAATTACTTGGGCGGTGAAATTCATGTTTTACAATAAAAGCATAAAGAATATAGATCTCCTTCATGTCTCTAAGAAAGGTGAAAAGCTATCATTATGTTGATCAAATGCTGTCATTATGTTGATCTGTAATATAGTATTCCTGTGGCCATGAACTTCTCACTGAGTTTCCAAGGTGTCAGGATTTGCTCTGCCTGAACATTTCTTTACCCACCTGCAGCCTTTTTTTCAGTTGGCTTGGTTGTGACAGCAATTTCTCCAACTCTTTAGGACTTTCTGGCTGATTTGCTTTACTTTTGTTTGTCTTTCTGTGGTGCCACCATGGTTTCATCAGTACTGGTAAGTATGGGCCAAGCAGGATAAGAGAGACACAGGGTCCAGTGTGGAAGGTTAAAGACTTGGGATGATGAAATATGGAACACAGACTTGACACCAAAGGCCCCACAGCTAAAGAAATGCAGACCTAGGGCTGGACTACTCTGGTTTTTCAAGCAAACAAAGAAATAGTATCTAGCACATGTAAATTCACCCTAAAAAATGGCTGTAACTTGGAGGTGCAGATCAGTGAAAAAAAGCCTGGCTGTAAAACCATGTTAGCAGACATATAAAAGTGATCCCGAATGAACGCAAGATAGAAAAAGAGGAAAAATTCAAAGTGAATGTTGTATTCCCCCTGGCAAAGGATGCTAACAACTCACTGGGAGCACAGCCACCATTAGAAAGAGACCCCCAACCCCAGGGGTAAGAGGAGCACCAGAAGGGTGAGCATAATATCGTGAAAAGAGGTAGAAACCAAGTGCATGTTAAAAATTTAACTGAATTATTATTTTTATTACTGAACATTTTCTCTATGGATTAATTCTTTCTCTTTCCATAACTATTATATGTGGAATAAAACCAATTCTTGGATGAGACTCTCAGGATGTCAATTGTACTAATGATAAATTTTGAATTTATGTATAAGTTATGTTTCCTCTTTGCCTGTAAACAAGATTTTAACTACTTAAGGAAGAAATTTTGAAATCACACAGCTCCTTTACACTAGCAGAAAGAAGTGTATTAAGATCCAGTGGTCAGAACTTCACGTGATGAAATAATGAAATCTTTTCTGTTATCTGCTGCCAGCAATGATAAATACATACTAAACCAAACAGCAAACTGTGCAAAACAGGAAAATGGTCTTAACAGGGAAAGGTTAAACAGGAATGTGCACACTGCAGGAGTTTGTCTTGGCTTTGTCCTTTTGCCAATGGCAAGCTTTAGGCAAGAGGGAAATAATGCATTACTGTAGCTCAGGAAAATAGCCTGCCCTCCCTTGTGCAGCTGCTGGGGTGGTGTTGCTGCACTGGCTGCCTGCTCTGTCAGGATCCCTGCCTGTGCTCCCACGAGCTCTTCAAAACAAGTGCCTCTTGCCGAGGCTCGCGGAGCTTTTCCATCAGGAGAGGGGAGCGGGGTTTGGGCTCTGTGCTTCTTAACACTCAGCTTAGAAAAAATGCTCTGTGCAGCCCTCACTGAAACACCTTGGCTTTTCAGGGGCTGGAAAAGCTGTACATAAAATGAATTTTTACTGCCAAGATGGATCTTATTATTTGGAATGGTTTAGGCTACATTTGTACAAGGCAGCACGTAACTGTTCTTTGGAGAGCTGCGGCGAGGTTTTATAAGAGCATGGAATGGAAGCAAAGAGGTCGCATTAATTTATGCTTTCATAATGTTGGGACTGTAAGGAAATATATTTTAAATAAGAATTGACATAGGAGACCTCCATGATAACAGCTTATATTGAAGGAAATCATTCTTCTACAAAATATTTCTCAAGGCTCATAAAAGATAGCAATAACAAACACCATTATGCAGTATCTGGGAAATTCTATTTACTTAAAATGTTTCCTTCTTTTATTATTATTCAGGCTCGTTCCTTCAGTGGAAGTTCTGATTGAAGCTTGAGCAATGTGAATGATCTCATTACAACAGGGCTGCATTGGAAAATCTGATACTGATAGCTCCAACAATGGCACCTCTCACTTATTATCTGTCACTTGGCTACAACAAGAGCCGTGCAAATTTCCTGCTGTCAGATTCTGGCAGGTGGCTGGAAACTGATATAATATTCCACATATACCCTGTTGCACTCGGTGGAAAAACAAAAGTTCAATATCCTGAGTGTGGCTGGTTTGGAGCACAGGCTGCCCCACAGGCAGTGTTGGGTCACAGGCTTTGCTGGGGAGGGTACAAAAGGCCACCACGTAATATGGATGCACATCAACAGGAATCTTTTCACTGTACACCTTCAAGTCAGTCCCAGGCAGCTTTTAGGGCTGTCATTCATTGATTTCTAGAAACCAATTCCTTGTCTCCTCATCTTCAGTTTTCTACTGTGTTTACATGCCCAAGGCCAGCTAGATTTTGTCTTTGAAAGGTGCAAGAGGCTAGGCAGTGTCACTTAGCTGTATATCTGCATATAAACACATATCTGCTTGCAGGTTTCAGAGGGAGGAAGGGAGGAAGAGTTTCCTCTTCTTATCCCTGTGCAGCTCTCCTAAAATAATTCACATTACTCTTTATCCTCTACTTTTCTGGGGTTTGTCAGTACTGACAACAACTGGGGGTGTAAGGTTATCTGCTCACAAGCCCTGCACATCCAGGGCCTTGAAATAAAAAACAAACCCTTCCCAACAGCCTGAAGTTAATAGCTTTGTAGCCTTTTAAATTAGGATTAATTAGGGGGGAAAAAAAATTCAGAAAACCTCACACACAGTAATTCAAGAGAGCAGTCTAAGCAGGAAAAATTCAGAACCTAAACTGTGAGAAATAAAACATGAAGAACTGGAAAACAAATATACCTCTTGTGAAGGATGGGTCCTTTTCTCCAGGCTTTCTTTCAAATTTTTAGCAAGTTTCAGTGTTCCTGTGTTTGAGATAAAGTGTCCTCTCCCCTGACTTCTCTTTGGAGTCCTTAAGGCAAATTTCTGTCTTTTCTGAGGCTTGCTGTAGGTCTGCCCTCCTCTGCAGCAGCCTCTTGCTCCCTTCAGAAGTTCTCCAGTACCCACTCCCTTAGACTTTTCCCTGCTTTCCTCTTCTCCCACCACTTGTCCTGCCTTTCCCTCCAGAGGAATTGGGAGTCTGGCTTGTTTGGATGCTTTAATGGGAGGTATAGTTCCCCTCTTTTCTCTCATTTCTAGGGTGTTCCTCTTCAAACCACAGCACAGCCACCAGCACCAGCCTTCCTCTCTGCTCTCCCCCTTCACAGCATTCCTGTTTGTGGTATCACATGAAATCAATTCCATGTGCCATCATGTAAGTGCCTGTTCAGGAGCTACAGACACATTTACTAGCCTGGCCTTCTCCAAAATCTGTTTGTGGCCAGGGCAGTACAAGCCCCTGGCTGAAATGGGCTCATTGTCTCCTCCCCTTCTCCTTTCCTGCCTTTTTCTGATTCCATAATGTGCATTTTTTCTGATTCATTTGTTGATAAATCTTGGTGGAAGCCTCATGATGGGCCATTCTGAAAATCTGGAATAGAAAATTTCCATTTTGAGAAAGTTACTTTTTCTTTTTTTTTTTTCTTGAAGGACTAAAAGTACCAGAGAAAAGTTGCTAAAGAAAACCTATTGCTTTCCCTTTGTTTATAAGTGCACATCTTGGTGAAATTCTATGATTAGTTAGCTGCCAAAAACATTTAACGTTATGAATTAATAAACCCATGAATTTTGTATAAGATGTTTTCTGGAATGCCTTTCTTGTCGCTGATTGCCATCTCTCTTAGCAGAATAAAGGCTCCTGCTTGGGGTTGTTGCTGACACCTCAAAGTAGCTCATTTATCCAGGCAGTAAAACAGATTTAATGAACCATGGGAAACACATGATTTTTCAGAAATGACCATAATGACAACGGTTCGTAGCTAATAACAGGCTATTTACCTGTGCCTGAGTTGCTTCAAATTTATTTTCTTTGGACAATTTCCTAACCCTTGCTACAGTAACAATATGATAGAGCTGTAGGTCTACAAGCAATTTGTTAATTAAAATTAATGCTGCATTATTGAGCTGTTGCATTAAGCACATAGGTCTTCTGAAGAAAGCATGATCAGCTAACCCAGCAAATTTGTGGCTCTGACCAGCTTAAGAGATGAAGGATTTCTCTCATAAGCTGCCTACAGCCTTCCTGGTGGTTGTGTGCACTTATAATCAGCATTTCCTTAGGATTATTGATTCTCCCCTGTAAAGTGTAAAGCTTGCTTCTGTTGATGTCCAGGTTATTGGACTGATGTGTTTACCAAAGGGAGTGAGAAACCCCTTTACATTCTTATGTGAACTAATCAGATTTACATATAATCTGTGATGAGTATGATGGATTAGATGGGTGGGTGATTACTGGAGAAGGAATCAACACTAAAGCTTCTCCTGCGTGACAAATGCTTCCTATCTAAAGTTACTGAACTCTGGGAGTGAAGAGAAATGAGGAATTTGGTCTCACCTTTGTCAAAATTTGATCTTCCACATAACACAGCAGCCATTACAGGGTTAAAATGCACACATGTATAAGGAATATATATAGAAGTAATCAGGAAAAAACAGTAGGAAACAAAATCTATTCAGAAGAGGCAGTTAGATATCCCAGGTAGGTTTTATGCGAGATTTAGACATTTGAATTCAAGAACACAATTCACAAAACCCTTTCTTAACCTTGCTGGCATCCAAAAGGATAAGGATACTTGGATTTTCACCAGAAAGTTCCCTGGAGTTCCTATCTTGCATCTGATCCTGCTCAGCAGTGACAAAAAGCAATCTCCCTCCTGATATTCCCTTCTGGATGAGAATTCTCCGTGCTTTGAAGACTGTTTTTTAGTTTAATTTAACTTCCACAAATTGAAGGCATTGCTCTGACTGCGCTAGAGGACTCTGCTGCATCTCCTGTCCCTTCTCTTTGTCCCCAAAATCACACTCCTTTGTAATAAAATAGGAAGAAATCATCCATGGTAGATGGTAGATTTAGGTACCTAAGTCTTTGAGATTACTTGGGTGCTAAGATCCTTTGATCATCATAGACCTCAGAGGGCTCCAGTGTCACTGGCTTTCATTGGGCAGGCAGGAATTAACCCTGAGGATCATTTAAGTGCTTTACCAATTTCTTTCTTAGATCTAATTATGGACCTGAGTTTGGATTTGTATGGTTTTGTTTTTTTTTTTTTTTTTTCCTGTAGCATAAACACCAAAATACATAATACAGCTTTCACAGACAAGCTCGCATTTCAAAATAAACTCCAGGATCTACATGACAGAATACGAATTTTAAGAATTTTTAAGAGACAATTTTGGCACTTGTGTAAAGGAAAAGAGAGGCAGAGAAGAGCTGCAGTGATAATTTCCAAGGAGCCAAGTAATCTTGATACTTTTTTTCACATGCATCCCACACCTTCAAAAGGATACATTCTGCCTCTTCTGTGAGCCGAGAGTTTTGAGATGTGCAACATTTTCTGTGTAACAACATATCAGTTTCAGGTTGTGATGAGAAAAAATTGCTTTCAAATATCACGAGTTCAAAAGTGCAGCTGAAATTTGAAAGTATTAGTTTCACATTCTCCTTAAGAAAAACTGTGAAAAGAGAAGCAAAGAGGAGACCGAGGATAAAATTCCAATAAAAATAAGATATCTATATCTAGCCAGACAGTTGGTATTATATATATATCTATATAATACTGTGTGCATGACAAATATGGTAACAGAGCATTAAGGCTGCATGGTTAGGCAGTCAAAAGTTTGGAAACAGCCTAGTTGAGGTTGCTTGCTGTGCTGCTCTTCTCCCTCACATTGTGAACACATTATGCCTTTTTTTTTTTTTTTTTNNNAATTATGCCTTTTTTTTTTTTTTTTTAACTTCAATACGTCTCTGCATAGTCTTTTTCAGATAGAATAAATATTTCTGTTATATAACCTCGGGAAACTTGAAATATTGTTTATTCCTGTAAGCATTTGTGGATTTTCATTATCATAGTGCTGCAGAGAGTAACACAGATGCTCAGGCTGTTTTTTAGCCTTTTGTACCATTCAGATGACACAGAAGGGCCATAAACCAGACACCACCAACCCACCTCCCCACCTTCCTCCCATATTTCCTTCTGTGGTGTCTGATATAGATGCTTTTCTCCTGCCTCATTCCTTCTGCCATTTTTGCATTAAGTAAAATGAAACACAGCAGTGCATCTTTTCAAAGGAGGGAAAAAAAAAAAAACAACCTGGCAAGGCCCTTCCTGCATCATCACTCCTGTGCATTTAAAAAGGTGCAAGGCTGCGTCTCCTGCAAGCCCCCATGTGATTAGTCCTTGTCTGTCTCTCAGGCTGGGTGGAGACTGGGAGATCTAGGTCTAATTTTGTTTTATAACAGTCATGGCCACGTTTTAACTCTCCCAGCCTCCTCCCACCGACACAGGGCATCCTGTTTGGAAGGACTGCAGAGCCTGCAGAGGGCAGTTTTTTCCCACCTGACTTCTGAGATGTCCTTCTCAGCTCATTGCTGTCAGCCACCAGCAAAGCTCCCCAACTTCAGCGTAGCTTGGAGTCAGCTCACCTACAAATTCGTCTGATAAACACACAAGCTTTAGCTGCTACTCCCTGGATTTTTTCGTGGCACAGAATAGGATCTCTGAATTTGATTCCTTTCATTTTCCCACTGGGGACTTGCATGTCTTCTAACCTCTCAATCCTGAACCAAAGCACAGCATTGCAAATCTCACACCCACAGGAAGGGGGACAAGCCTACTGCCTCCTTAAAAACCCCTGATATCGATGGTATCACCTCTGAGTTGTGCTGATGCAGACCTGGACTATGACTTTTAATGACGATCTAACTCTGAGGGTCCAAATAACTGTCAGAGCATTCCATGGAGAGAAAGCAAATATTTGCAATAAATTTTAAGATATCCAGTGCATTCATGTTCTACATTGTCAGTCTAGGGGGGCAAGACCACAGCTGCCTGTATTTCCCTTCCCTCTCCAGGTAGGAACAGGCAAACATATAGTTTTGTATGTGGTTAATAACTTAACTACTTCCAGATGATTACCAACACCCACCTGATAGAGATCACTCCTGAAACTGCAGAACATGAACACTCTTTCATTCATTTTTGGGTAAAATCCACAGGGTCATTTTACATCACCTTCATCACCAGCTCAAGCTAAGGTGGAAATCTCAGAGATGAGGAGTAGCCACTTTCTACCAGGATTTCTACCTGTGGAAGAGAGGACAAATGGGGAGGGGGCACAGGCTTGCAGAGCAAGGGCATTTGTATGCCTGCATTGTATCTGCTGGAAGCTTCTTATTCCTGTATTTATTTACTCAGAGCTGAGGCTTCAGCATTAGCCTGACTCTCCCATGTTCTCTGTAATGAGTGTGCAGGGGATTCAAACCCATTTTACTGCATGGCTGACTAAGAGACTAGAGGAAAAGGGGCAAAACATAAACTGTCAGCATGAGGTGGATGCAACACATAAAAAAATGTCGTACTGTATCTTTTCAGCTTCTATTTCATTTTGAAAGATTGCATAAAATTCTTACCTGAAGTGATGTTTTTAAAGCTTAAGGAACACAATGTGGTTCTGTTATGTGACTTCATGGTCTTTTATAAAGCTGTGCTTAGCTTAATAGATTTCTATTCTAAAGTTATGATAGAAGTAAAAGAAAATATCATGTGTTGGAAACTCAGAGCAAGATCAGCAGGCTGTATGAAAGAAAGAAAAAATGTTTAACTGGGAAAGTCAGCAACTCTTCAGCAATTTTATTATAAATAACTCAATTATATTGTATAATTCCCATGATTGCCAGAGACCTCATTGATTACTCACAATGGTACTGCATTAGGCTGCTGATAATGAGATGTTTATCTTAATAACTATTTTCTATGTGGATGTACTAGTTTGCAGAAACTCTAGGTTAAGGGTACTTCAGTTAAGTGACTCCTGAATGAATTTAACATAATTAGGAGGACAGATGGGCTTTCAACTCCACAGCAACAGTAAAGAAAACAAGACATCACTGCAGCACAGATCCTTTCAGGCTGTTCTTTTTGCAAATGAAATCTACTGCCTTTCAGCACATTGGCTATTTCTGCTTAGGTTATATCATATAAAGAGCTCAGAATCTTAATCAATAAAGGCTTGACACTTCTGGCACTTGTGTTAAGCAGCAGCTTAGCTAGGAAGAACAATTGTATATGTTTCTTTGACACATACTTTAATAAATGGAATTACACTGCTAACAAGGATTACTAATAGGTACCTTCAGCAATGGTTGCAGTTCCTGGCCTAAAATTAGTGATGAAAATTCTGGGGTTTGATTTTTACCAGAATTTCCATGAGAACTTAGATTCATTTTACCTGTTCCTGTTTCTAATCCCCATTTTGCAGGCAAATCTGGGTTCCCTTTACTGCCTCCCTAACACCTCTTGGGTGAGCACATTTCGATATGTGAGCTACTTCCCAGCATAGGAAGCTCTTCTGAAAATCCAGCTGCAAGTCCATTTCTGTGCTCAAAGTCATTATCACTCTGGCTGGATCCAAAGGCATTCACAATATCTGCAAACAATCAAGGAACAACTAAAGATGCAATCTCAGCAACTGGAATTTAAAAATCCATTTCAAACACAGAGGTACTGTAATCTGTACAAAATTATTAGATTTCGCACAACTATTTGAGCTATTTTGACAATTTAGTCCTCAAAAATCTGTACCAATAACTATATTGCAAAATACAGAGGCATCAGCACAGCGTGATGCGAGTCTCTGATCTCAAGTTAATCTTCAACAATAAAATGACCTAGAAAGAATTTATTTTTGCTTCTCATGTGGCTGAGGGGTTTGAGCCACACTCTGCAGACAGGAGAGGCCTGGAGAGGATTTAATTTTATACTTCTTCTTGTCATTTCTGTTGAGCCTCCTCTTACCCTCATTAATCTTACAGCAGGCTCTGCCCAGCACCTTCCCGTGTAAGCACAACTCCCCTGTTGGGAAGCCTGAGCAGGTGCTTGGTACAACTTCCAACGTTTGGGCCAGCAGATCATATGTCATGTATGAAAATATCTCTGGGAAGGTTTCAGAGGTGTGGCTGCAGCCACATGCTCTCACTGAGGGTGTGCCAAAGCCTTTTGGAGAGAGTGCCCAGCCTCCTGTAATCCCTGCTGGATCTGCACTGGGGCTTGAGGAAACTCCAGGCTTTCCCTGCCCAGCACTTCAAGCTCCAACAGCAGAATGGTGCTCCACAAACCCTCTTCTTTCTGTCTGATGCACTGGTGTGTGGGTGTACCCAAAGAGAAGCTCTGAAAGGATTGTCCCAAGAGTCCCAATCAGTATTATATCAGTACAACAACCCTATCCCTACTCTGGATAGACCTGTTTGTAACCCAAAAGTAACATTCCTTCCCAGAAAGCAGCAAAATTAAACAAATTCATTGAAAAATATACAAGGAAAATTTTGGGCAGGGCTGTAGAAAAGTCCTTTTGAAGGAAAATGTGATGTGTGTACCTGCATGTGTATGGCTGTGGTTGCATAGGGAAAGGAATTAGAGGAGATGATGCTTTTATAAACTCTCATATCTGACAAACAGAAAAACTTCCAAACTTGTGCCTGTTCTTTTCCTGGAAAAGGGGTTAAAAGAATTCTCTCCTGACTATTACAATCTGTCATGATTTCACATAAGAAAATTACACCTGACATATAATGGAAATATTTTAGTGCATCTTGGTCACTTTGAACCGAGTTATCCACCATGCTCTGCAAATACAAGCTGCAGTAGAGGGAAGTGTGCTCATCTTTTCTCCAGAAAAGATAAAGAAATATCAAACCAAAGTTTATGGGAGCTCATCTTCTTACACAAAGACAAAGGATTTAAACTGTACAAGGACCAATTCAGGTTCATGATATCCCCTGTTTTAATAACCATGATCAAAGGTGGGTTTTCAGTCAGTTTTTTACTTTGAATCTTAAACTTTAAGGTGTCCCCTTGAGACTCCATCTTAACATGCATTGTAGAATACAAAACATATATATATATATATATATATATAATGCTTAGTTTTAATAATTTTAACTAAAACTAATTGTCTGTGTCTAAAATTTTCCTCTCCTTTGTATTAGCTAAAAGCATTAACTCTATTTGCCATATAATTCCTTTTTAATCTCATCTGGCTTTTACTTCTTAAGATTAAGAATCCCTTTGGGGGACTGGAACTCTTCTCTGTTTTAATCCATATACAGATTTGTCTTTTACCATATTCAAACCTCTCTCTCTTATTTGCCAGAAGACCGTGTAGTGAAAATTTTCAGGTAAAAACACTACCTGAAAAATAAGGCTGGTTTTCAGTCAAGTTTAAAGGACAAGATACCACCTTTTTGATTTATTAATTTTTTTTAAAGGGTGAAACAAATCAAATTAACAACAGCAGAAGAACCTGAAGAAAAGAAAATTAATCACTCTTTTACTTAATTCCACATTTAATTCAGTGCCTAGCCCTTTTACCATGTTTCTACACAAATTTAAACTGGTTAGATAACTCTCTCTCCCTTCATTTATTGCAGCTGTAGACTCCTTAACAGCGAAATGAGGACCACAACACTTCTCTGCATCACCAACCAATCCAATTATTAATTACTAAGGGACAGAAAAAGGCTTTTTACTCTTATGCCCAGTATAATGTGTAAGCATTTCTTCCCTGAAATTCCTCTTCACCTGAATAAGGCAGTTGGTTCCTTGAATGCTTTCATCAACCCTTCTAGTCTTTCCTCTTTTTTATGGTGTCCACAGCCAGCACTTAAACAAACACTTGAACACAGAAAATTCATTCTCCGTGGCCGAAAATATGTAAAAATAAAAATGTGAATGAAATCTATACTTGCTTCCAATCCTGCTTTCTGTACACCCCAGAAGTGTGTGACGTGGATGAGTGTGTGCAAGCATAACTGCAAAATGAAATGGCTCTTGAAAAGTAGGAAAAGAAGCTGCTTGGTGTTCACACAGTATCAGAAAGCTAAAAGCAAATTTGCCCTTGAAGAAAAGAATGGAAAGGAGAAAGATACTGGAAGAGATTCAGGCAGCTGAGTCTGAGTTTTATTTTAAGTTTCAAGTTTGTCTGAAGCAGAGTTTGACTCTCAGTGCTGCTGACACTGCATAAAGCGAACCCACCAGTGAGGTTTAGATGAAACCCGTGTAAACAGCAGCAGATTTCATGCTGTTCTAATACAGACCCCTGTGAAAGCACAACTGTTCAGAAAAATATGTAATATACCTCGAGTATGTGGACCTACAAACCTCAAGAGGCACCACTGCAATGGTTCTGGCCGAATGACTTCTAATTTGACACTGAAGAGGCAACCTACCAAGTAATAACTGTGAAAACTGCACGGGGACAATAATTCAGCTGCCATAGCTGGGTTTTAAGCACAAGGAGTTCTGCTATGTATTAGTGCTAACGTCAACACAAAGCTTACCTTGCTATCAGATTACTCCTCTGTGTCTTAATGTGTGATCCAAACAAAAAAAAACCCCAAATCATAGAACCTGCTGCAGAGCAAACACAGACATATTTACTTATCGTGTTGCACACACTGGTAGAAAAACCAGGAGTGTTTGTAGCAGAAGAACTAACATGAAAAATAAAATCATTCAAAAATAAAATCATTCTCCATCTGGGACAACTACTCAGGGTTTCACTGGAAAGGGCTGGTAGTTTCTCACCTTCGCCAAGAATTGTTACTGAAGCCATGTTCCATTACAACCACAAATCTTTCTTCCCATATAACACTTCTGCACTCCAAGAACGGCCTGGGCCATAGCTGGTCAGCACAACAGCTCAGTGATAAGTGCAAGTGCTGTGTCCATTTCCCAGAGGCACAATGGAGTTCAGCAGTACCAATCCAGGTCTGAGTAGGAATTAAAAATCAGGAGTTCCGGCCTGGCAGTAGTTACTTCTAGTCCCCCTGAATCCAAAAGCAAACATTAAGAAGGAGAACAGTCATTTATTGATGCTGTTCTGCACTACTGTTCATAAGATGCATGCTTAATTCCCAACCCTGTGCTCTGCACAGACCGTGAGCACTTAAACCAGAATGTCTCATCACTTCAGTAATGACATCTCCAGGGATCTCCAGTGTAGGGCAGATGGGCTACAAAATCTGAGAAAGTGACTGACGCTGTCTTTCGTGGTGCAAACGCTGATTCCCTAAAATGAGAGAACAAGAAGCTGCTGCAACATTGTGTTATTAAAATAATGAAACAAACATTTATGAAAGAACGCGGGAGTTTCATTAATCACCAAAACCACTCAGGGTTTGGAAATCCTTTTTTAAAAAAAAAGTGCATCATGGGGGTAACAAATTAAGATGCAGGGAAAAAAAATAAAATATATATATAAAAAGTAGTGTGCTCCGCATGTAGAAAGCGCAAGACAAGGCAGCACAGAAGCACACCGCAGCCGCACAGCAAACCCGCAGATGCTTGGCTGCATGAGCGGTGTGCTGCTGGGGCAGGGCTGATGGGCAATGTCCCTTCCCGTGGCACAGCGCTCCGAAATTGGGCTCAGCCCAGCGCTCCCTCCCGCCCGGGCGGCACTGCCGGCGCCCGCCGCTCCGAGGAGCCACAAGGCAGCAAAACCGCTGCCGAAACGGGGAAAATCCGACACGCAGCCGTGGCCCTTTTGCCTCTAACACAATCTCTGGCAGCGCTACGAAACTTCGGAAAAGCTTAGCGCCTTTTGGAAGTCAGGTAAGAGGGTGTTTATCGCGTCTCGGCAGTGAAAAGCCTGACGTGTCCTGAGTGCAGGTAGGAAGTCATTACGGTGTTTAAGAGCCCGTTTGAAGCATTAGGAGGATGTTCTCGAGCCGCAGTGTGCGCATCCTTCAGCGGCGGGGAGCGGCGGGACGGCAGCGCCCATCCCTGGTCCCCGCCCCGGCCCAGCCTCGCCATCCGCTGCTGGCTGGGAAAACACCCCTGGAGGTGCTGGGTGCTCCTGCCCCTCGCCGCTGAGGGGGCGATAAGGGCCATCTGACCAAGCAAGCATTTCGAATGGGATGCAGGGAGCAGGCAGGGACCAGGGACGAGCTCCGGCAGCTCATGCCTGGCACGCCTGAAGGGCCTCCTGGTGCTCGGATGGGGCGGCCAGGATGTTCTGTACAAAGATAGAAACACGCACCTGTGTGTACACCACCTGTGACCCTAAACCAAGGGTCGGGGGCAGCATTGCCTGCCCTCTCGAGTAAGATGGGGACCAATCCCTTCAGCCACTCCTGTGTTAAGTTACATCCAGCTGCTATCAAAGACTGCAGGTTTTCCCAGAACTCTGAGATTTTGAGCCGTGTGAAGGCTCTGCCATGTCTGGTCCTCTCAGAAGTGTCAGGTCTCTGCTGTGGCCGTGGTGCTCAGGGTTTCTGTAGCTGTGCCATGTAGCTCTGCTCACTGAGGCTTCCAGGCTGTGTTTGCTGGATCTGCTGAGCATGAGCTCAGTGTGTGATCCATCCCCGAAACATTATCTTTTCTGTTTGTGCACAGAACAAGTGTTTGGCACATAACAACATCCTTCTGCCTGGGAAATCCCTTGTAGATGTGTGGAAAACAGAGAGAGCAAGCAGGATAGCAGATGTAGCAGGGAAAACAAAGCTTTGACGGCAATTTGCCCCAGAGGGATGACTCAAGTGCAATGACTTCTTCATGTTTTCACATATACTGTGCATAAAGACACAAACTTGGGCACTGGAGTGTAGGCCCCTCTCCCACAGACACCTGCATGTCTCCAACACCATGTACTTTCTATTATAAGTAACAGCAACACCTTGCTTTTGAGGCAGAATTACAAATAAAATCTCTTCTAAAATCAGCCAGCACTTGAAGACAGCTTCCACCCCCTGCAATCAATACTTTATGGATAAGTTGATGCATACACTCTGAAGAAAATGAAACAAAATGTACCGTGTCAGTTTACATAATCCAAGGGCTGATAACTTTTGTTTTCTGAGCCACCAAAACCAAGATCTAAAATAAGGAGATTTGGTGACTGGAGTTTAATCTCTGCATGTTTTGCATACTTTCTTTTTTTTCCAAAAATGTCTCAAAACCTTTTTAAGGGGAGAAGAAACAACTTAAAGTGTCAGAGTGTTTCAGACGTAGGCTGAGAAAATGATGCAAGTTGGGAAAAGTGCTGCATAAATGCCCTTCCTTCTGTGTCATGCTGACTGCCTGGCATATTAGATAAGATGGGGAAAAGCAAAAGCTTTCAGGATTCGTCATCCCAATTTGCCTCAGGGCTTCGGTTTTCAACTTTATTTAGGTTCCTCTAGCACCCAAAATGAACATGAGGGAAATCCTCCTGGGATTGTGGACAACCAGAGCCAAGCTCATGTTGGAAAATTGTGGTTTCACAGGGCGAGCAGGGTACTGCTCTCCCTGCCTTTGTGGCAGCGTGGCTGCTGTATTCGTGCAAAATGTTTTGATGAGGAGAGCTCTTCAGGAGCCCTTATTTAAGCACCACGACTTCCACAGGCAGCTGATGGCTTCCATGGATCCTGTCAGCTTCAGGTGCTGGTTATTATACCTGAACATGCACACAGGTACTTTTTGTGTAGGGCTGGATGCCCAAAAAATTGATGGCTGGGTTGGAAACTATTGTGTTAAAGATGGAAACATTCCTTGTTCATGTTTGTCCTCTATTGTTTGAAATAAATTTCTCTCGAGGGTCAGTTTCTTCCCATGGAGTGCTTTCTGACAGTTACCCTGATAATGACTTAGAAATATCTAAGTAAGAGATATACTTGGCAGCTACACAAAAAATAATAATAAAATAAAGGTATATTCTATTAATTGTAACAAATATCATGGCAACTGTCACATAAATAGTTGTTTAAAAAGTACGAGACACAACAATTTCATTATTTCAAAGAAACAAAAACCACAACAAAACAAACCAGATGAGAACTTCCAGAAAATAAAAAGAAATAGGTTTTCCTTCATCCCTTTGTTGGAATATTTACATATATACCTTTACATTCACAGATTTTTACATTTACTTTTTGTGTTCCTGCACAGCTCTGCCAACTGTCATGATTTTACAAGATTAAATGAAAGGTGTAAAAGATAAGGATAAAGCAAACACTACAAAATCCCTTGGCTTGAACATCGATACAACTCATACATATTATTTTAATTTAGAGATTCTTGGGCAATATTTACTTACTATTTAATATTTTTGACTTAATATTTAATATTTGGTTTCGTTTAACTAGGTTAGGTCTCAAGAGAAAAAGTGGATCCTGACTAGACAATTTTTAACCCTGGGCATCCACCAGGTTATCCCAAACCCCTAAATTTTCTAAAACATGCTGTTAGAAACCACTCCCTCTTAAGTGACAGATGTCACTATTTGGGGACCCTATGGCAAGGGCAGAGGACCTGCCAGGAAAGCAAAGTCAGAGCCTGCATGGAAAGTCCACCTTTCAACTCTGTGGAACCAAGGTCTGAGGAAGAAGAAAGTGTTTCAGTGTAAATGGAAATATCAAAACTGACAAGGAAACGTCAAAACAGAGGCCTCCAAAGCAGTGAACGTAGCACAAATTATTCAAGGCCAGAATCTGCTGCTAGGTGCTGGCCAGGGAGATAATATATGCACTGTCTTTCCTGTTTTCATCTACCCTGTCAGCTTACCCCACTAAGTTATTTCTGTACCACTCTGTCTCCTTACTTCAGTCTCCATTCTTGCATTTTCATCACAATGTCTCCCTAGAGCCTTCTCCTCACCCTGGGCTACTAATCTGTGGGATGATAAACCCAGGAGACGAAGCTTTTTGTGCAGGAAGCTACATTTTGGGTTTTTTTGTTCTTGCTCTGTCTGTTCTGCCATTCTTACTGATCTCCTCTGAAACACACAGGGCAGAGGACAGTGAAGAAGCACAGAAAGAGTGAAGTGTAAGTGAAGTTATTGCCCAATGCTGAAGAAGGCTCAAGTTACATCTTTGGGTAGAAAAACTATCAGAAGTAAGGTTTTAGAAGACGAAATGTCTTCCCTGCTGACAGCACCGTAAGGAATAGCTGCAGGGCAGAATTTTAAAAACAGAGGTTGTCTTGACCTCTTTTCAGCCTTGCATGGTGCTCAGCATGATAGATCAGGGGGAAAAAAATATTATAGTGGGTCAAACACAAAGGCACATCACAATGCAGGAGAGATGCAACAGCACCCCTGCTTTTTCCATGGCTCTGGATGACAGGAACCAGGATACTGCATGCAATAGGACTGCAAGAAAGGTTTGGAAAGAGAGAGTTCAGAAAAGAGCAACAAAATAATTAAGGGACTGGAGGGATTTACCTGTGAGGAAGATTAAAAGAACTAAATAAATATGTCTAGTTTGGCTAAGTGATAACTAAGGAGAGGCATTCTAACCATCTACAAATATTTGACTGACATACATGCTAGGGAAGGAAAGGAATTACTTAGCAGAAAACAAGCAGGTATATCAGGGAGTAATAGCATGAAATTAAGAAATAGAAAATTGAGGCAGAATTTAAAGCAAATCCTCCTGACAATGAGTTCTATTAGTCTGCAGAAAACATAGCACCATGTCTGCAATAGAACAGTCTTGCACTGATAAGGAGGGGGACTTAAGTGACTTGCTGGGCCTTTCCAATCTCAAATATTTATGATTCTACAATTAAGCATTATTAAATTTAATGGCGTGACTTTTTTTTGTTTTTCCAGCAAGTTCTGACTGGTGCCTCAGGTCATAAGGGTGCAATTATTTCCAAACTAAAGGTCTTACATTTTGACTCATGAATCCTTCTAAAATTAACTAGGTTGGTCTGCCTTTTCTTTTTTTTTTAAAAAAACCCTTAAATTGAATTTCTATTAATGCATTTTCTCTTATTTTCACCTAGCAGCTATCTACCCCTGCTCACAACTCATTATTCCCTCTTTATGCAAGGCAAGCCTGCACACTTACAGCTTTGTGGCTCAGTGCCTGAACCTGCTTGGCCTCAGGTTGAATGCCTGCTGTGTTCGAGGGAGATGCTGTTCCCAAGCCCAGACGAGCACAGGAGTTCTTCTTCCTCTGAGGATGAACTGCATGCAACAAAGGGGGAAAAAAAATGTTAGGTGATATTTTCAGCTAAGAGCTGTTTACAGATCTTGGAAAGCAGATCACAGCCACATGAAAAGCCTCGTGTCACCGCTCACCCCGGAGTCACAGCACCACTCAGCAAATGGGAACAGGTGTTTGTGTGGTACTGCCCAAGCTCCTGGCCAGGATCACAGCTGGTGGATAGCAAGTTTCCACCATTTCACTTTGGCAAACTCCTTGGTTTTGATGCATATGCTTGCTTGTGCCAGATATACTCCAAAATGTCCCCTGAAATGGGTACAAAGCTAGGGAGTGATCAGAAGGTTGTGGTCTCATGTGAGCAGTCATTTTGGGGATCCAAGTGGTTTGTTCTGCTCTGTCTCAGAGAGTGTGTGCTGCCTGAGGTAGTTGCAGCTTTTGCTGATATTTTACCTTTGGCTGTGCTACGTGCACAGTCCCTCAAGAGAGTTCATACAGCCTAATTCTTTGTGAATTATTATCTAAATATATCTTTTGTCCAGGTAACAGTGCTGCTCACCTCCCACTGTGAAAGGCAATCTGTGATGCCTACTGCTTTTGTGATAGGTTCTTTTGGTTTCTCCTGTCGTGCAGCTGCAGACTGGGCACACCACATCATCAATATCTGACACTCATAATCCCTTCATTGCTGACTACTTGCTTAAAGCTCCTTCCTATTACGTGTGCTGGACTTCAGCCCCAGCTGAGGCAGTAAATGATGGCAGAGTTTCATCTGGCATTAGGAAGGGGTGATAGCAGTGCCTGCAAACACTGGTGCAGCACAGGCAGTGAGGGGTTCCTCCTGAGGGATGAGATGGGTGTCCCCCTGGCCCCTCTTTGCTGCCTGCCACAGGAGTGCCTCTGACCCATGAGGCCAGAGCTCCTGTCTGCCAGCACGGGTGATAGCTGGTCCTCTGAGGAGATCAGAGGATGTGAGAGCCTGGCTATTTCATCCCAGCGTGAGTAAATCCTCAGTGAAAGATGCTGGGTGCTGGCATTACAATATTCTCAAGACTAATTACCAGAAATGTAGTTTCTGAATCTTCTCACTTTTAAGATAGCACTGCAGCAATCATGCTGAAGTGGGATAATTAAACAAAGCACTGTCTCCTCTCCCCTCCTTCCCCAGTCAGTCTGCAGCCCTGTCTGTCATCTCCCGGCACGGAATTGCTGGGATGCGGAGGGCTGACAGGAAAGCTCCGTTGCTGAGTGCATTTTACAGCTCAGCTTCCTCACTAGGAAAGAGCCACAGGGAGCCCTGGCTGCTCCTGAGGATGGTTTATCACTGGCCTGAGTACAGCCAGAAGTAGGTGGAAAAGATGTAGGCAAAGGAAGGAAAGAAGGAATGAGAATATTTTCCCCTTTCCCAAAGGAAGGACAGGCAAAATCTTGCTCTTTTTCAATCCCACGGATTGTGAATCCAGTTTTGGCAGCCATGATAAATGTCCTGAAGCATCTAAATACCTGGGGTACAAGAACAAGACTACTGCCTGTCAGAACTTGTCTATCTTTCAAATATTCTGCCCAAAGCAGCAAAAAATTGAGTAATACCCTGGTACTGACATATCTTCATTAAGGCGCAGCAACTTCAGCCATTCCCTTAGTCCACAGTCCTCTCTCAACTTGTTAATCCTCTCACAACTTCTAACACCCTTTTTGTGTTTCAGTTTTGGTCTTAAACCAAGAAGAGGAATTGTCCTTTCACGTCTGTCGACCTAATAAAAGTCGTTGTCCAAATCTGGACTTTTCAGGAACAAATATTATATAGAGCTTTTATATATATATATATATATATATATATATATATATCTATCTGTCCCATTTGGGAAAGTCTTTTAGAGTATGTGTTACAGTGAACACCAGTTTAAGCCATGTCTTGCTGTATAAAAGGAAAAAAGATCTTTGGTTTTTAGATTAAAAATCTAGAGCCAAGACTTGTGGCTTCTGAATACACATTCTTCAGGGATTTGTGTGGAATTTTAGTTTTGTGTGCATTTTTACATTCAATAGCTAGGGTTTTTTTCCTTACCTAACAGTTTTCACTGTTACAAAATTATTTCCACTACGTATTCTATGTTTTCACCTTAATTTAGGCCATTTTTACTTCTTGCACATGCCCAGCCCCTGGGAAAACCAAACTCCCAAGCCACATATTTTTTGCATCATCCTGCTTATTGCTCATAGAAAATAAAGAGGAAAAAAAGCCCCCACAAATGTATTTTCTCTGGGCTTTCTGCTAAACCTTTTCATCAGTTAGATTTTTCTGAACTTCTCTGCTGTGGCTATGGTTGCTTGTCTCTTCAGTTTGTTGGTTATGTCTATAGCTCTCAGCTTAGATACTGTTCAGAAAAAACAAACAAAAAAAGCCAACCGAAACACCAAAAATAACAAAGAGGATTCTTTCTCAGGCTTCTGAACTCTAAGTCAGGCACTCTGCATAGTTACTTTACAGAAGTAGAAGTAATTTATATATTTGCTTTCACTCAGAATTTCTGTTGAGCAGGAAAAAAATACACACTTCTGAAGATGCACAAAAGGAAATTGCAGCTTATCTATGCATAGGAAATAAATTACCTTTGGGTGGAATAAGAATGTCACAGTCCAGAATTGATGTGGTTTTCATGTTATCTTAAAAAATGATGGGAAATCTTTCCTCACTGCATTTTTTTAATGAAAATGAGATATAACTTTGCACTACCGAGGCACTCGGATTCAGGACATTTGCACACTCTGTGACTCCTGGCAGACTGCTGGCTCCTTCTCTGCAGGCAATCTCACTGTGACAGCCACGAGATAGCATCTATAGATTGTTCTGCAAAATGCAACTTTCCATTAGGAGCCGGGGGGACCATTCTCTAGCAATCAGAACTCTTTGATAAACACTTATTTCTGTCCTCTTCACCTGGACAGGACTCTGCTACAGCACTGGGAACACCTGCCAGAGCAGATCTGGCTGCGTTTCTTGTAGCTGCTGGAGGTCCATAGAGAGGCAGTTGCTAGCAGTGATAACAGTGGTCAGACAAGTGATGCTGTTCCTTAGTGTCCTGTTTATATATCCCATCTCACGGGAAGATCTTGTCTCCTGACTGCTCAGGCCTGGCTGGGAAGAGGCTGGCCAAGGACAACGGGAGACACTTGTTTGGTGTTTTGTACATCTTCCTTGTTAGTCTCCAGGCTTGCCATGACAGCAATTTTTTTTATTTTTAAATTTTGTGGGGTTTCAAACTCCATAATTTCTATTTTTCCCCTGCTGCTGCCTTTTTGCAGGACAGTTAATTTTCATTCCAAGGATGGTGTGCAGAGCAGCCCACCAGTTAGCACAAGAGGCAGCCATCTGACAAAGGACTGGGAAAGGACTTGGGCTTTCTGTTCTAATAATCACAAGTGCCAGTAACAGGACAGGACGAGAGGCTCAAACAAAAATAAATTAATTAGCAAGGACATTATTTATGCACTGGGAATTCCTAGTGTATGTGGTGTCTGCTCTAATAACCCATGGACAAATCACCTCCCTTCGCTGTAACACCTTAGGGAGAGGGCCAGCAGAGGAAGACAAATGTAAGTTCCCATCTAAAGGGAAAAGGATAGGAAGCAGCTGGAAAATCTGCAGGGAAAGGCTCTGTATATGCATAAAGAGCAGAGAGATCCATATGGACACCTGCCCCTCAGCACAGCTCCTCTTGCTCCTGGCTAGACATGTTCCAGAGTGATCTGTACTTAATACCAACAGGATTATGGCCCATAGGGATCTGAGCATGCTGTTCCAAGTGTGGTGAAACAGAGGTGAGCACAGAGCTTTTAGGAGAAAAGAAATAAAAGGAAAGAAATAAAAAAACCCCCACAATTTTTCACAACATTTTTTTAAAAAACAAACGTAACCATATAATTTGTCTTACACTGCAATTACTTCTCTGTTTGAGATGTTCACTATTTTCTGCCATTGTAATTTCACATTCTGGATAATTAGTATCCTCTGCACAGAAACAACAGGAATGGCTGTGCTGCAGGAGAATGCTTTCTGGATGCTGCTACAATAAAATATTGTCTCATTTCTTCTCAGTGCATGACTCAAATACAGGTGTGCAGAGGAGTAAAACTGAAAGGCCAGAATATTAAGTTTAAAGCCAAAGAAAGATAGTTTGTTGAACAGTCCAGCAGAGCAAAGAGAAGTCATATGGTATAAAATTGATATGAACGTGGACATCGGTTCAAAAACTGATATGAACATGAGCATGAAATTGGTGTTTTGAAACAATCCCCTGCAGATGACCCTTAGAATAAAGCCATTGATTCCATATGGAGGTAAAAGTCTGTTCCTGAAGGATCAGACACAGAAGTTGAAATAACACATCTGGGTAGAGTATTGCCTGAAATACTGATTTTTAAACACTGTCTAATGACTCACTAGAAGAATATCACAGCTGTATCCAAATTCTATTTCAGTTCTATGGAAGCAGAGTATGATGTGCTAGGAAACAAACATGCAGTTTCCTTCTAAAACAAATCAATTGATTGAGAATTTTATCACAGGCATTTGAAACTGTGCAGGGAATACTTGGATATTAAGTAAGGGAAAGCATTTCTTGAACTATCTTTTGTGCATTTCTTGAACTATCTTTTGTATCAGGCTTTAAATGACCTCACAACACTTTGGACTAAAAGCTGTTATACATATTCTTTAAAATAATTTTAAGTTTAAGTTTGAAATAGGATAAAGATTTGTATGCTGTGTCATTGCTTACCTGTGTTACAGACTTTGTATAATTGTATCCAGTGAGAACATGGTAAATATTGCCAATGCAAAGTAAAACCTAATGCTTCAACAAGACATGAGCTTACTATGATGATAGAAAAATAGATGTCAAGTCATGATTAGGGAAAAAAACTCCATAACTTTTGAGTGATTTACAGATCTGAATGGATGCCTCAATTTTCTGACAATGGTGCCTTTCACTGAGGTTGTTATCATATTACTTTGTATTTTAAATGGGGACAAACACCTTGTGGAGATACCTGTCTGCTAAAAATGGCATGGAAAACATGAAGGAGGTTATTCTTAAGCAACACTAGTTTAAGGTAAGAAACTACTTTTACAGTCAGTTTTCCAAAAGTAATATACAACTCCAGGCACAGGGAGGCAACAGCCTAGAACAGTAATTACAGCTGATCTCAGCCAAACTTGAGAAGTAATTTCTTGCATATAGCCAAGAGAAAATAAAATCTCCTCAAATCATACCAGTCAAAAAAGGGTATAAGGCAGTCTCCTATGTTGTAGAATCCAAATAGTAATATTTAAATGCAATGCCATTTTATCCTGTTTCTAGGAATAGAATAATTTCTAGAGTTCATTAGAACATTATGAATTTCACTATATCGAAAACCGTTTTGAATTTAAAACTGCAAACTAATTCTCAGTACAAAGATAAAACCTAAAGAGGAAAAATAAATCTTACAGAATCCTCCTAGAATTAATATTGGATTCTCCAAGTTCAAATTACAATAATACCATCATCAAGAAGGTCCTCAATTAACCTCATCTGACATTCCAAGCAGAATATTTTAAGGATTGTGAAGCATGCAAATAGAAACTTCAATTAAAGACTGACTTCATACATTGGACAGCCTGGGAGAATAATGTGAAAATTATGTAACCAACCTGCTGCTTCAGTAAACACCCCAGATGATGGAGACTGACAAAATTGAGGATCAGCATCCTAAATCCTTTCTCAGGTAGAGCCTAGAAAGATTAAGAACTTGTTTACTCTGGGGAGCAGGGACTCCCTTCACATCCTTTCCATCTTGGTTCGGCACGTTCGGATTCACACAGCACAAATCTCAGCATGCATTAACTGCTGAGGGAAAATGTGTTCTGGGCTGCTTTTGGAGCTGTGGTAGATTAGGGGTGCATTAAGTGAAAGCATGCTAATACTCCTGGGGTGCAGCTGGGCCACAGGCAGCTCCTGCCTGCGCCTCCCCACCAGGAGCTGCTCCCTCTGGAATTCCAGGTAGGAGCCAGGGTGAGCCCTTGGCTGAGGGAAGCACAACGCAGAGGCCACCATGGTGACACCCCACATTAACATGAGGTGCTTTGGCACAAGAGCATCACCTGCCTGCGGTGGGACAGCCAGAAGGGCAAAGGGGAAGGTCCAGGCTTCTGTGTGAGGCAATGTGGCCACAAGGCTCTCTCTGCAGGTGGCTGATTTACTGAGGGGTCAGTGCGGGGTTTTTCTGCTCTTCTGCACTCAAGTGAGAGCCCAGCATGAATCTTTTTGCACCACTGGTATAAAACCTGTCAGCACTTTGCATAGGCAGCTTGTTAGTACTGAGAAACTGAGCCAGGCTTTTAACTATTTTTTCTTCCTTTATGCTTCTTCATTTTAACTTTCCTTATGCTTCTATTAGATGTAACCAGTATTAGATGTTTTGACACACCCCCAGGACCTGATTTTCCACGTATCTACTGGAGACTTGTAGCTGTTTGAAGTTTTAACCTTTCCTCAGTGAATGTGACAGAGAAAACCCTGCTTAGACTTGCTGCTTGTTATGTGCATTTAAAATTTCCTGCTCCCACTCTGACTATCCAATGGGTGTTTGTATGGATTTGCACAAGCCCTATTTTATTACATGGATGCAGATAACCCTTTCTCCTAGGCATTCAAAGGGATATTTTCTCTGTTCAAGCCCAGAAATATTGGTTAAAAAAGATTGTGAGAATGTAGTATTTCATTGCATCTCAGCTATCCATCCTCAACTGCTCTGTTCCCCCTTTTGCCATCTGATGTATATTTCCTCCTTCCACTCTTGTTTGGCTTCTCCCAGCAGGAAAGCTTCTCTTACCAGAGCATTCTCAATATGTGACTGCTGGCTCCTGCCTTTTCATGCAATTAAAAACAAAAAATAGATAAACACTGTCTCCCTACCCCCCAAAAACTATTAATAGGAGTGTACTTAACTGTGCACAGTGCAAACTAAGAATAGTGTTAAGTACTATATCCTAATTAGCCGAGTGCAGTAATGCTCTCATTTTAATCAATGGGTTTTGAAGTCCCAGCTTCCGTGGCATGCAATGAAGTACATTTCAGAATGCAGCACCACAGAATTCTGTGGCATATTTCATAGGCATTTTCTTCCCCAATTACAAAGGGCAGAATTGCTGTAGCAGAAACATACTTCTGAGGCTTTTTCCCAGGATAAAACTTAGCAGTGCAGCTGCAAATCAGCTCTGCATAAGAAATGCACAGAGTTAGGGAGCAGGGAGGCAGGAGGCTCTGGGCATCATTAACTCCTGGTGCTCTGGACAGTGATTTCAAAATGCAGTTTTTTGTGTGTTTTGTGCCTGTCCTTGAGAGGTGTGACACGAACTGTCTTGGGCAGCAAATCCAAGGTGAGAAGGAGAAGAGTTCCTGGCAGCAGGAGGTGTAAAGACTGCACCTTTTTTCTCTTTTCTTTGTGAATTAATAATTTTGAAATGTTGCACCATCCTGGCCCTTGTGATACTTCCTTGCATTCTGTGGTTTCCTTTGGAAAGGAGGCTCATACAAGGAAATTTTCTTTCCACCTGCAGGTCTGTCTTTCCTCCTCTCCTTTCATTTGAACTGACAGTGGCATTGCAGCCACATTTGACAAAGAACACGAAGTTTCAAAATTCCAGAAACTTTGGGAAAATGCAGAGCTGGTGGAAGACTAAAACCTGCTGAAGGACGGGCAAGGGAGGCTCAGCCCTCAGCCTTTCTGCTTTGCTGCCCCAGGCTGGGCAGAGCTCCAAACCACTGCTACCACACCTCCTGTGTGTAGAGGAGAAAATATTCTCACTGCAGTTGGGAATACTGGGGACAGAGAGTGAAAAAAGAGGGATCTAGGGATAACAGAGGGCTATTGCTGTGGTGTGGCATGTGCAGGAGGGGTAATTGAAGAAGGAATATGGGGTTATTTGTGATGTGGGGAGGGCAAGGTGAAGGGATCTAGGACACAGATCTTTGGGAAACACAGCCTCATTTCTACCCACGGATATGGAACAACACTGTGGTTGCAGCCTGTGTAATTCTGCAGTTTTTTGAAGCAGCTGTATCTTCTAAATTGTTGTATGTTCCTGTGTTTTGCAAAAATAAACATTTCCTTTATTCATCAGAGATATGTTTTTTATGAGGCTTGTAATACTAGCTACATAAAAGAAAAAGTACATTTCTCATACTTCAGATTTTTTCATGGTTCAGTAGGCTAATATTAAAACAAAATGGGATAACAGTGGGAACATAGCCACATCACATGCAATGAAAGCACTGTTTCTCCACTTTAAAAGGTTTTTTTCAAATACCCCTGAACATTCACAAAACAGTCAGTGAACTCCTTAAGAAATAATGTAATAAAGGTTCATGAAATGCACAAGAAAATGCTACACACAAAAAAGAAAAAAAAAAAAAGAAAAGGAGGGCTAATCATATAGCTCTGAATTTTTTATCATCCTCCATATAGACCACAAGAGCCTTCTCTGATTAAGGGACTAAGTGTCCAGGGAAAAAGTGATTGTGAGGAAGGAGTTCCTCTTCATTTCTCTGCTCTCTTAGGTGTTCAAAGGATAGGATGCAATTACGTGAGAAGGACAGGTACTGCCCACATACTGCCCACTGTGTCATCTGCCCCCAGCTTCCCAAACATTCCATCACCCTCCTCTAGTTTAGGTGATAGTTAAATTGCTCTTTCTTGTGATTTTTATTATGTAGAAGAAGGCAGGAGGGACTCAGCAGAGTCTCCCAGGATAAAGATTCATTCCTCTCTAGTAATGTGATGAAGGTAGTGGGAGCGCTGATATCTGTTTCACTAAAGGAAACAGGTCTGGCTCAGCAGCCATCAGGGCACCCTGTGCCCCTGCTAATCATCCCACCATGATTGTGACAAAGTGCTGGGCCACAACAAAGCACAAGGCCAAAATTCTTACCCAAGCTGTCTGAGCTCTGAATTGCAGAACTGAGGCCAGTGGGTGGCAAGATGTCGAGTACATCCCCAATGCTGACATGCATTGGTAGAGGCCAGCAGTGCAGTGCTGGACACTTTTTACTCAAACTAGCTCAAAAGAACACCAAATTGTCAAATGGGCAGATCTAGGAATGGATATGTGTGAATTTTGTCCCAGAACTGCATTTGCAGAGAGGAGGGTTTGCAGCACACCAAAGAAAGAAAAACCAAAGAAACCCCACAATGCTTATTGCCTACACACAAAAAATAGATCAGAGTGGGTGGGGAGGTGGAAGCAAGTGCACTGAGACAGATATAGTGCAGAACTGAACATGCAACTGCTAAAGGGGTCACACTTTTGTGCAAACCAAGCAGGTCATGTAGGCAGGCCTGAGAGAAGCTATTTCTGCTGGTACTCAGAACCAGCTGTCCCTTTTTGAGCACTATTCCCTTGCTCTTCCTTATACCTGCTTGCACAGTGACTCTTGTTGTGGTTCAACGTTTAAACCTACCCCACTCCTCTCCCATATTTTATATCTGTAATTGTTTACTGTTTGATATCATCAGCTGCTCACTAAAAATAATAATAATTGGAATACACAGATAAAAAAAGCCAGACTCTAAAATTTGCCAATTCAATTTAGGTTAAGAAGAAGCATTCAAGACAAGCTAAAAGAAAATTAGATGAAAACCAAGCCCTGCCCAAGAGATTGCCTCTACACACTAGAGAAAGGAGAGCCAAGGCTCTTCCCCAAATGAGGAATCTGCTCTTATGCAGTGGCCAATATCACAGAACTTCTTTTTTTTTTTTTCTGTCTAGTTCTTTGGAGCATCCTCACTGCATCCCACCAGGCACAGATGTAATCAGACAAGTTTTAATCTTTTTTTTTGTAAGCCAATCCCCTCAGCAATCACCAGCATTGCATTTCTTTGATTTCCTTTCCAACTGCTCCGCGGTGTCGCAGCGAGAGCTTGTCCACCCTGTGCTCTGTGTTCTAAGGGCCAGCTCCCTTCTGCAGCACAGGCACCCAAGGGCATTTAGTAGGAAACACTAAACATCTTGCAGGATCAACCAAGATTTTCCATTTCACCATTCTCGAAGGTAAGAGGATTATTGTTCTTCCCAGAGTAAGGGTAGGATGGTTCTTCACAGGCAGGCTGAAAAACTAAAAACAAAATAAAATGCAAAAATGGCTGGTTTTCTGTCATACTGCATTGCAGATTCACATCTAATTTCTGCCAATATTATCCACTAGGTCTTTTTCAACATTGCTGTTTTCCAAATTTTTCCTCCCACTGAATCTGTATGTTTGATTAATGTTTTCCCAGATGTCTGAACCTGGGGAAAAAAGGCACTTTTGGTCTCATTTTGTTAAGTGCTAGGAATCTCTTTGATGATCCATAACTAATTTTACTGTACTTGTCACAGAGCAGATGTGTGGCAATCGCCCCCTAAGCAAGCTGCATTCAATCATTACAAACTCCAGAGTTCCCCTTTCTATTTCTCCCCCTTTTTTGTGTTTATTTTTTTCATTAGTAATTAATCTTCACAGTTTATCATATTCTCTTTCACTGGCTTATTGAACACATTTGACACAGGAGTTACACATTGATCCAAGCACATTTTATCCTCTCCTGTTAGTTTAATCCCTTTGTAGAATGTCAGGCTAAGATGCAGTTTCAGGAACACAGTTCTTCATTTTGGCTATTTTGTCTCAATCATTTAGTGCATTAACTCTCCCTGTTTCTAATTTACCTGGAAGATTTTTGCATTCAAAGGATGGAGAGTCTTTAAATATTGAGAAGAAGGACACTATTAGCATGAAGGATTTTAAATAATTCCCGTTTAAAGAAGCTGTACTCTGTTGTCTCTAACTCAGCATCCATAATTTGATATAGTTTTAAAGCCAATCTTTATTTCAACCCTCTCTCCTGGAAAGGTAGAAATCACCTCTGAATTGTCCCTCTTATTTCTGATGAACTTCAGCTATCACAGCAACAGAGAGATGACTGATGCTATTGAACCTGACAACGGGAGGAATTTATGCAACTATCCAAAAAGAAACTACCCCTTTGTGACTGTACAGAAAACACAGCTATTTAGATTCACAGAGTAGCTGAGGCTGGAAGGCATCTCTGGAAACTGTCAAGTCCGACCCTCTGCTCAAAGCAGTGTCACCTACAGATGTGTTGCTCGGGGCCGTGCCCAGTTGGGGTTTGAATATCTCCAATGACAGAGACTGAAGAGCCTCCTTGGGCAACCTGTGACAGTGTTTAAGCACTCTCACAGTGGGGAAAAAATACCCCAAAAGTGACTTTCTTTTTCTTTTGTTTAAAAAGAATGTTTTATATTTCAATTCATGCCCATTTACTACTTTAGAAAGTCACATCTCATTACACTCACAAAAGAGATTTCTTGCCAAGGTATATATCTTGTAGGGAAAAAAATGTATCTGCTACAAAAAGTGCACCTGTTTTTCTGCAGAAGTTGACAAAGTGCACTTGTAACATCAACCTAGATATTCGTGCTACTGGACATATTGAAGTCCTTATAAAACAAAAGTAGTATCTTATTCACTTTAACTCATATGACAAATACACCAACTATATACTGAAATAAAGGAATTATTTGCCACTGAAGGTTGGAATACTTATATATATACACTGAATAACTTATATCATAGAGGCTCTCAAGAGAGAAATTATAGTACTGTTCTTGTCCCTTCTAAAACTTTAGGAGAATTTACTTGTTTGGTTCCTACTCTTAGATTCCTTTTCAGTGAGAGGTGCAGATGCCTGTGTGTATGGTTGCATGCACATCAGGTCTCAGGAGAAAACATGAGGTGAAACTTAGAAGAATTTTGTGTTTGAGTTTCAGAACTGAACATGGGAGAACCTAGGAGGAGTCTGGTACAGCATTTGAACAGGAACATTGTGTCAACTACCAAAATATTGTCACACTCAATTGGAAAACTAAAACTTGGTGCACTTCCATGCTGTCACACCCATTGCTTCTGGTCCCTTCCTCAGAAAGTCCTGAGTGCACAGCTGACCACTTAAAGGTGTTCAGAGGTGGTGTTCTTCCTTTAAAGATTCAAAAGGGTTCTCCTATTTAAGGAAGAAGAAATACAGAATACTGACCATCTGTCTAATGAAGCCAATTGTACCTGAATTTTTATCAAGGGTCATTCTGCTAAATTTCAGCAGGTGGATTGGATTGGATTGGATTGGATTGGATTGGATTGGATTGGGCAGATCATTTGCAATAAATACCCAGAGATCCTACCTGGTCAGAAGGCAAAGTTGGTTTTTAAAGTGTACATGAGTTAACAACTCGCTGGCCTCCCTGGGACTGAATACTAATGGTATTTGCTTCCATTGCCTACAAACCTTTCCTTACTATGAGTTGTAAATCTGTGTCCAACCTGGGGATTACTGCAGCCTTTCCAGCTCTTGGGGCTGACTACTCCTAATTCCTCACTGGGGTAATCCAACACATGCTCTACATACAGTGGTGCTTTGTAGTAAAGGAGCCAAGGAGTTCTGGCTGTGTTTCCCATCTGGATGACCAGGTAGGAGCTGGACTTTGAAATATGCTGACATGTCCACCTTCCCCTCAGCCCAGACACGGCACATAGCTGGAAATGAGTAATTGGTGTAATGGGCGATTTAGTTTTGGCAACCCATTTTGGTGCTCTGACAGGGACCAAGGTATCACCTTCACTCTGGAGGTGAGTCAGGTGCAGGATGAAATTTCTGTTCCAAAAAGAAAAGGCAAGCCCACAAAAATGCAAGTGGCTGGCTAACAGATGTTCCCTCTTGCCAGCGAGACACTTGAATTTTACCCTTCTTACTTAAATGCAGTTATTCATGATATATCTGAAACCGTGGTCCACAGTTGTGCTCTGCACCTTTTGGACTAAAAAATTTGGGAGGACGTGTTAGGAAGAGAACATATTGCCAGTGTTTTCTGGTTTTCTTATTTTTTTCCTGTGGAGTTTGTTTTGGTTTTTTTTGTGGTTGTTGCATTTTTTTTTTTGCAGTGGATTTGACAGTGGGTGGAAAATGGTGACTCAGACACTGTCACAATGTTGAAACTCATCTGTCTGGTAGGATGTAATGCCATGTGCTGTGGGAGAAGGAGATGGCATGAGGGAGGGAAGAGGAGAGAGCGAGGTGCCGTTTCTTGGATTGGAGCTTTTATAAGCTTCCAGAAAAGAGGAAATTCAGATGTTTAGCTGGCAGCAGTTGGTGATGAGGGAAGAGCCCTGGCTCAGTTCCTTGTTTGGCTCAGGGAGCAGTTTCCCTCCATCTGTTAGGAGCTTCTGATTAGATGAGGTAGGTTAAATCTTTTTTCCCTCTGCTCTCCCTTCCCAATGGTTGTGAAATCACTTATTTGTGTTGCTGGGAGCAAAGAGAAGAGAAATGAAACTACAAAGCCAGTGCAGGGCTTTTTATGCTCTTTGCAGGTTTCAGAGGCTGGAAAGAGATGATTAGAGTGATTGAAGATTGATGGAAGTGATAAGAGTGGTGAAAGGGTACAGAAGGGAGCAAGGAAATGATGTGTTTGCTTAATGGAATATCTTAAGTTTCTCTGTCAGGCTGCCTTGTTTTCAATCTGTTTAAATGTTTGCTCTTACCTTCTAAAAATGTACATTTATTGTAAATTTTCTAAAACTGTTTTCAGAAAGCGCAAATTTATATCTTCAAGCATGTGAATTGGTACAGAGAAAGAGGAGTTACTACACACATTCCATGGGCCAGGGTGGCTTGTCTCAAGTCCATGCTGAAGTAAAATCAACTGCATCATGTTAGTGATGTTTTCCACCTACAGGCACTTCTGAGCTGACTGCCACAGTGATTAAACTGAGATTGTACAGGATTGGAAATAGAGGTCAGTACAAGCTCTTCAGGCAGCAAGCTCTGGCAGGTTTTAGAGCAATAAAGCAGACACATGATTACAAAAATTAAAAAAAAACCCAAACAAACAAACAAAAAAAAGACACTGGCAAAAGCCTTCCAGCAAATCCCAAATATATACAGGGACACAGACTAAATCCAAAACAAAAGAAAAAAATAAGAATAATATTATTTCTGAAGGAGAGGGGGAACCTTTCTTCATTCCTCTTCTATCCTCTTCTCTCTTTTCACCTTCTGTGACTATTCTTAGGTTCCTTACCTTTCCTGCTATGATATTGATCCATTTCCTATTAGGGCATTAAATTGCATAACAAAAAATACAATGGGCTGCTCTTTTTGTGTGGCAGCCCCCTGCTAATTCTCCAACAGTTGTCTGGCCTGGCACAAAGTAGAGAAAGAAAAGACAGCCACAAGCATCCCACAGCCCAGGGCAGCATCCTTTACCAGGGGTTGCCTCTGCTTTGCCAGCCCAGCACTCTGCACTGCTGCCTCTGCCTGTTCCATCCAGGTGTTGCCTTGGGAGCAGGAGTGACAGCCTCTCTTCTGTAAGAGGGCAAATGGGTTTTGTGATGTGGATTCTACATCACTAAACTAGCAGCTTTTCCACTGGGGGCTGACCAGAAATTAGGCTGAGATTATGCAAGGCCCAGTTAACATTGGTTGCTTTTGTCGATTCAGATTTGTGAGGTTATTTACACTCAAGAGTTTTCTTAGACGGAAATAAAAATGTACTTTTTTTTCTGTCTTAATCAGTGGAAAGAGGCAGCTGTACAAAGCCAAACAGTGTCTTCTCAATGTCATAGAATCAAAGATTTGGGTTAGAAGGAACCTTAAAGAGTATTTCATTCCAACCTCCTGCCATGGGCAGGGACACCCCCCACTAGACTAGGTTGCCCAGAGCCCTGTCCAGCCTGGCCTTGAACACCTCCAGGAATTGAACAGCCACAACTTTGGTCAGCTTATTCCAGTGCCTCACCAGCCTCCTAGTAAAAAAATTTCTTTATAATATCTTATCTAAATGTACCCTATTTCAATTTAAACCTGTTACCTCTTTTCCTGTCAACAGACTTCCTGATCAACCACCCCTCCCCATCTTTCCTGGAGGCCCCCATTAGGTCCTGGAAGGCCACCATGGGGCCTCATGAGGTTTTCAATGTTAAATACTCCTCTCCCTCCAGGACTGCAAAACCAAGATGGCCAAGAAAGCTCCCATGAAACAAATTTCTAACATGCTCATTTATAACCCAAACTATCTGATTTGCATATCAATTTGCATATATCCCACAGTGCTTCATTCCATTGATTAGACATCAGTGCATTTACATTTCCATCTCTTCCACATAACAGCAGTGGTAGGTCACAGTGACCTTACAAATATCTTGTCAAAGCCTTTTGTGTCAAAACAGCACAACCTCAGAAATGCACTATCAAAACATCCCCATCACCCAATGTCAAAACAGCTTCATCACGGAGCCTAGAGCACGTTCAGATCCAACAAATTAACATATCAAGGCTTTATTGCTTTAATATCCAAGTAAAAAACAAAAAACCTAATGCCTTCCCTGTGAAAAGAAAATTGCTCTTACTCCCATTTCCCACTGCTAATTAACAAAGTTCCTATCTTCTTGGGTGTCTCTGGAGTGATTTTTTTTCTTCTGACAGTGTCACCACAGTGACCGACACTTTCATTTAGTCAAACTTGCAAAAAGTGGCAGGAGGAGGTTTCTGGGAACTTGGCCTCAGTGATTGTCGAGGCAGTAACACTCCTGCCTAGGTACAAGACTATTCACCAAAGTGAACAGCACAACTGAAAAAATTTTGCAAACAAACACAATACACAGTTCTGGACCATCTCCTGTTGCATTTAAATTATCTGATTGTTCAATTTTCAGGCCAGACCTATATTAGTGCTTGGTTTCACTGCAAGTGACAAAATGAATTGGGAAGGGAGAAGCACACACTACATTTTAAAATATTTTTCTATTTTTGTATTTTAAAGGAAATAAGATGAATAATCCCCAAAGATTAAATCTAACTGTTTATAAATGACAGTCTCAGTGCTTCACTTACCCTCCTGCCCATCTGCATACAAGGCAGAAAAAAAATGTGCATAACCACACAGTTTCACACCAGTGCAACTGAATCCATGTGAATCCCATAATTTAAATTTTAAAGTCTCTCAGTCTCTGCTTTGTTTATAAGGAAGGTTTTCAAGGACTCATCCCAACACAGGACAACATGCCTGAATGTAAACATAAGTAGCATCCAAATATGTGGGGAGTCAGGACAGCAATATTTTGTGTATTTTTGGATTAGGACATGCACAGGGAGTCCACTGAAAATGCAATACTTCACTCAGCTGGTCTGGTGTGTCAGCACTGCAAATATTCCTGTTCGGGCAACACTCACCATTTCAGACAAAGGCTTTCTTAATAGGTAAAACATTCAAACACAGAATAGATAAATATAAATCAGCTGGTTGCATCCTTTCCATTATTTTTTATTCAGGACATTAGCTAACAACCAAAGCAATTAAATTTACAAGCAAGAGGAAGGTCACAAGCACTCAGCCCTTAGCTCTCTGACCTTGTAGTGGAGACACTGTGTCACAGCCATTAGCACTGGGGCAGGATCTGTTGCATTTTGCTCTGTTTCCCACGAGTCGTCTCTGTGGCAGCACGGGGTGAGACCATGAATTCAGATTGATTATATCAAGGCAGAACAAATCAGAAGCAGCAGTTGCAGATTTGTAGAAACAGCCCCTGCTGGTGCATTACTGTCAGCCCCAGGAAAAGCAGCTCGGGGCACAACAACATACCTCAGTCTTGAATAAACACCTTCTACATAAGTTTTCAGATTTGGTTAATTCCAAAAGTCATCCTTTTTTTTTTTTTTTTTAAATTATAGATGTGCAGCATCTCCCAGGTAAGACCTCTCCTTAAAAATAATGTCTCAGTATACAGGAGATATTCCCTCTATTTTAAATGAGAAGACTTCTTCAGAATTTATGAACTTCTTGAGTGTGACAGATGTGATGAGACAGAAAAACAATTCCCTCTGCTATAATTGTGGCCTTTAGTTTATACTTAACTATGCTTTAATGCATTGTTACATTTATTCACACTTCACTTTCCTTTTCTAAACAGTAAAATACTGACTTGCAATCTGTAGTCTGAGGACTAATCTCTGGATTTCAATGACTAGCTTCACAGCAGTAGAGTCTCTTAATGTTAGTGTTTCTTATTTTCATTTGCTTTTCCAAGTTCTTCACTGAAAATGAGACATGAAAAACCAATTTAAAGTCAAAGGGGGAAAGTCTTCAGAACTCTCAGGCAGAAACTTTTGCTGCCCGAGAGTTGGGAAGGGAAATAGGAGCTGTTTTCACAGGTTGATGTGACCTGAGAGAATCAGATTAAGTGACACACATGTGTGTAAAAAATCTGTGTGGAGGAAGAAGAGCACTGTGGAGCACTACAATTACAGGAGGAAATGGAATAAAAAGAAGGGGAGTAGTTGGGTTGAGAGTCATAAGAGAGTCATATGTGTGAAGGAATAAAAGGACCTCATGATATATAAAGCAGGACCAATCTGTTCCTACAGAGCTTTGATTCCACTCGAATTTTGCTATGCAAAGAAGGATGGCTGAGAGGCCTGAGCAGGCTTGGCAGGAAGGATGAGAGCAGGGCATAGGGCTGCATTCCCAGGACTGCCAAAGAAGGCAGCTGCAGTGGCTGCTAATGGTGAAATGGTGCTGCTGATACCAAGGGTCATCCCAGAGAAACACCGAGAGAAAAGCTGCCTCAACTGGAAAAAACCTCCATTATTGACAGATCTGAGAGAGAAAGAACATCAGGTACAGCAGGGGAAGAAACATACTTTAAATGTACTTGATCACCTAAGTTCTGTGCAGACGCAGAGCAGGAGCACCAGCACCCCTCAGTGGCTGAATCACCTGGGCCTGAGGCTTCAGCACTGTGGGAATATAGCTCTGAGGCTGCTGCAGAGGCATCAGCTGCTCCCTGTGATGTGCCAGTGATGCCTTTTCCTTGTCTTAAAATTAAAGCCATAACACAGTTTATGGGGAAAAGGGGTTTTTACCTCGGTATTTATTTCAGGATCCTTGGGTGCAGCATTTCGCCCAGGTGGAATGCTCTGAAAATGCATGCACACTGTCACACTGAAATACACACAGTTATAGGCCTTGCAAAAATTAACATATTTATCAAAGATCACTTAATGAGGGGCTTGAGTGATCCCCCCCCGGTTCTGAGGAACCTTCCCCCCTGGATGGGCTTATCTTAGTTTACAAAAATGTGTTCTGGAGAGGCCCTTGGTGTCTGGGGCTCCCAGGATGTTTGCTCTCCTAGTTTAATGGTGCTGTGGGGCTGAGCTGAGTTATCAGCCTTGGGAAGTTACAAGTATGTGGGCTAAAAGCACTAAGAATACATAAAACTATATAAAAGAGTAGGTAAGCGGGGTATAAAAAAAAAAAAGAAAAAAATAATTCTGACATCACCAGAGAGCAGAATGAGTCCTGGACACAAGCAATCCTCTTGGCAGCAGGGAACCTGGCAAACTGAGGAGGTGTTTCCAGCATTCTTGCAGTTTGTGGCACAAATTACTTCTGCCAGAATTCATCCTGAGCAGTTGAGGGGCTCTATACACAGGGCACCTGTGTGTTGCCCAGGCTGTACATCAGTGTACATCACTTTCCAATCAGAGGGCAGCCGCCTCTGTGGCATGACCACCATGACCAGAAAGAGGAAAGTGATTCTCAGTGATCCTCCACTCAGAGGAAAGTGAAACTCAGAAATGAAGTTTCCAGGTCCAGTTTAGACATGTTGGTGTAAGTCACAATGGCTCAATTTGATCATTAAAATGGAAATGTAACTGAGAAAACTGGTGTCACCTCTCTGATCATGCCATGGGAATTTCTCCAGTGGAATAAGAAGTTGGGCAGAATTCCAGATGACTGGCCTTGTGGTAGGAAAACACAGTGCTCTTGTTTAAAGCTGTGCAATGAGCTGTTTGCTCTGGCCACCAGCTGGAAGCAGCAGTGACAGGATGACATTTCCACAGGGCAGTCCCCAGCACAGGGAGCTGTGCTTGTGTGTGCCACTCTTGGAGAGCAAACCACACTGCCAGGCCTTCATGGAGCCAGAATGTCCCAAAATGCTGGCAATGGCAGGGGGACAGAGATAGACTCTTTGGACTGAGGTAACAAGAAGAAAAAACCCACATAAACTTAAATCCTGAACATGCTCCAGTGACATTCAGCCATCATAACTTTTGCAGGCAATTTCTCTTCTAGTTCGATACTTTAGCTCAGCCTGCTTAAGTCTTCAGAGGCTGCACTGACAAGCAAAAACTCTAATTACCATGTTTAGTTTGCTCCTTTTAGCATGCTCTGCAGGCTCTGTCATCATTTCACTGTGACAAGAAGTTTGGTGATTTTTTCCTTGTAACAAGTTCTTCCCTATTCTTGTTAAAGAAATACTGCACCAGAGAGATTCCTTTGATTGTTTGGTCATGTTTAACTTGCCATTAATGCTGTTCTCCTCTGAAACTTCTTCCTATGTGTTTACTTTCATACATCTGGTGGAGAAATGTATTTGCTTTTTTGTTTGTTTATTATCACACACAAGAGAAGCGTACATAAATCAAACGCTTTGTCCCTCGGGCTTCACTTGTCTTGTCTTTATGCTGTATCAAATATTTCAATAAAAACAGTTAAGTAATAATCCTATAAAGACATGAAAGTGGAATGTGGCACAGTGATGAATTGCTCTGAGTTGAATATAAAAATAATCTTTCAGAAAAAGAGATGAATTCTCATTTTATCTAATTTCTTCCTGCTTTTTTTTTTTTCCAACTTGAAGTTTAAATAATTTTGATTTACTGAATCATATATTTGTGAAGCAAAATCTCTTGCACCAAAATAAAGACAGATAAATCTCACAAGGAAATGTAAGAGACCCAGTTATATCTAACATGTCCACATTTTGAATCTGATCTCAGTTATTATGTCTTCTTATCGTTATAAAGGATATCTCTTAAACATGGATCCTTGCAGTGGCAGTAGACAAAAATCATCATAGGAAAGATATCTTACTAACAGAAAAGGAGTAAAAGATCACCTAATTGTATATGATTGCAGATTGCACATCAGTAGGGCACAGAATTGCAGTATGCCAAATATTGGTCACCAAGAAAGGTATGATAAAGAAAAGAAAGAAGTAAAACAATCCTAAACCTGTAAGAATATGAAGTGAGAGAGGTGGGAAAGAAGAAGCACTGAAATAACTTTGCATTTTCTTCTGTGAAATCAAATGACCAAAAACCTGATCACCTTGTCAGTCAGTAACAAGTCTAGTGCAAGAGGGAAAAAACGGAGATGAGAATAGAAATTTTAACAATGGCACAATATCTAATAATTTTTTGGAACCTTTCAATTCATCCAACTTCCACCTTTGTTCCTTCTAGTCTCCCTCTTTTTTGGAGGCTGTTTTTGTGTTTGTATTCATGGTTTACCTCATCCTGAGCCTCCTTGGCTGAAATGTGACACGGCTTTTCCACTCCTCTGTTATCTTCTGCATCCTCTGCCTGTCTTCTGGCTGTACAGCTCCAAACCAAATCCATCCCCATCTTCATGCAGCGCTGTGGCTGTGGCTGCAAATGACTGAAAAATCCCAGAGCAGATATGGCAATAGTGACACTACTGTTAGCATTTGGGATAACAGCAATAAACCCTGCAGAGATGCTACAAATAAAACCAGCCTCTTTTCTGTGACATTAAAGCCACAGTTCATCACCTAGCTCCTCTTGTTTTTGTGGTCAGAGATTAAACACTGATACAAACACATTAAATCCTATACTGCAAATTATGGGCTTCTTATCTCTTCAGCCATTCCTTTGATCAAAACACTTATATTTGCCTCCTTTTAAAGCTTTTTATGAACACCACATCTGTTGCTTCACTGCCACGCTATACACTTTAAAAAAAGGACTGAGATAGCAACCAAAAAGAGGAAGTTTTGTATGAAAATGTGTTGCACTAAATACATAAACAAACCAAATGCAATGAGAAGCTTCTAAGGAGTCACAGCACTGACTGTGCTCAGTAATCAGAATCCACTGCCAAAAAGTTCTTACAAAATTTCACTCAGACACTTGTAATGAATTTTCACTTCTTTATGCATCATTCTTTTTCTTCTCACTAGCTGGTAGGTGATGCCTTTTTGTTTGTTTGTTGGTTTTTACACTACTAGAGATGTCTGCAGAGAAGAGAACTCCCAAGTCCTCTCTGCACTGTTTGATGCAGTTATTTATGGATTTGTGCTGTTTTGGATGTTTGTGCTTGGAGCACTTGGTTGGCCATCCAGTTGTCAGCAACAATGCAGTAGGAATAAAGTGTCAAATTCTCAGAAATTCTCGTGTGCTTGTGTGTGTGTCTGTTTTAAATGCTGAAATCTTGTTTTTAAGCTTTCAGCTTCCAAGACCCACTTACTGTTCAATGGTTACATTCATATAAGCACAGTTTTAAGCAGAAGAGTTCATTCCTTATTTTGATGTAGAATCAGTCCTGCTGTTTAACCTAAACCTTATCCCCCATCATGTAGTAGAGCTGACAGGACGACAAAAAAAACTTCAGAGCTAACAAACTTTGTTTACATTCTCCATCTTGGCTTCCCAAGTGCCACTGCTATTTATCTAAAACAAGAAGAGATCACAAATATATGATATTTTAAAATAACAAGCCATTAAAAAAAAAGAAAACATACAAACAATCAAAAAAACCTCCAAACAAAATAGTGTTTACAATACTGCTAAAGAACAGGGGTTCAGTTGGGGTGATCCTGTGCTGTTTGCAAGCATCTTTACCCCATGATCTATGAGGCCTGGCCTCAAAGGACAGCAAGAAATAATGTGCAGTGATGGTGATGTGTATAGAAGGAATCAATCCCAGTTTCACTTCACCACTGGAGACTGGGAGGTACCTTTGGGAGCTTTTGCCTTACCCTGTTCTAGGCTGGTTCAGGCTGTGCAGACAGATAGTTCAAAAGCAGATATTTTTAACAGAAGGAAAACGTAAGTCATTTGTAATCTTACCTGTGATCTTAGGCACTGCTTTCAAACTGGAAGGTTGATGGCAGGAGCTGATGGATGCAAGGAGCTGCCCTTAAAGGGGAATGGAGGAGCTGGCCTTTTGTGTCTGGCTGGTGCAGCAATTTCTCTGACCCCATTTTTCTGTACTTTGTAGTGTTTGAAAAGAGAATATAAACACTGGCTTCTCTGAAGTTAACAGAATTTTGCTGTCGACTTCAACGGGGCCAAGACTTCATAAATATATTTTCTTCTTCTGTTGACTAAATTGTTATTATTGCTTTCAACATGGCATCATAAGCTTGATGCCTGCACTTCATAAGATTAAATTGGCCTTTGCATTGTACAGAATATAACTTCTTCCTGCTAGCCACTCTGTCTGCTCTCTCACATCAATGATGAGAGGAGCAAGTCCTGCTGTAGCTAGTCATTTTGCCCAGAATACCCTTAACATTGCAGGATCTCATGGGAGAGGGGATATGTTTTACTGGGGAAAGTGTTGTAGCATAAAAGTGATCAGATTTTGAGTGGCATAAGCTCTTTTGCTCTGAAGAGAGCAGGCACTTCTCATATTCTTAGACAAAAATCACAGGTATTTACAAAATCACAATATATAGGCCTACACTCAGGATGGAGATGGTCCTATTAAAAAGTCCTATAATCAAATCACTGTAGGCTTGTTGGAAGAATAAAGGGGGGAAAGTAGGCTTAAGATTGTGCAATAGCCTTGCAGTCAGAGAAGTCCTAGACATAAATCTGTGAGCTGAATTTGGAGACCATCTTAGAGAGGCAATAGATAAAGCAGATTAACCCTTAAATTATTGCTTGCTGTGAGGAGCAGTGTGCAGATCAAAGACTTCAAGTCGCTGGAGAAGTTTCTTTTACAAACAGACAGAGAAGGAGACAGAGGTGAGCTGGTGCTGGCCCTAGTTACCTCCAATCCCCCAAGAAAATTGCTCAGTCCTAAGGAGTGAGAGCTACTTGGCAGCAGCAATCAATATGATGCAGTGGTTCTTTAAGTGCCAGAAAAAAGTTCAATGACTAAACTTTAATGCAGAATCTCAGAGCAAATGTTTTAGAAATTTCAATTGTGTTAAAAAGGATTAACTAGAAATATTGCCTTAAATTTAAAAAGCTCAGGTATGTAGTAGTAGGCTGGAATGTATCTAAGTCAATTTGATTAAAGCTGTACTTATAGGCCACTCATTTATTTGAAAAGACTTTTGTGGTAGGACAATGTTTCAAGACACAGAATTTAATTACTAAGCCAAAATAGAAGTGTTCAATTTTCCTTTCCCTCCTATTATTTATATTATGTATAGAACAGATATTCATTTGACATCAGTATAAATTCCTGGAAAGGCTCAGATTCCCAATGCAGTCAGATTTGTTTAGCAGACAATTTGTTACTTTACCTATACTAAACATTAATATTGTATTTTTACATCTGTGCATACCAAGGAAGTCCTATCTTTTTTCCTTGTACTTACTTGGATTTGAATTATTTTAATGCACATTCCTAACTTTTAATAAATCAAAGAGAATTGTCTACAACCACTAAACGCAGAACAAAGTGATCAACTTGGCAGTTTCACCACCCACGCTGCACATTTCAACTCTGTTCACTTCACATTTATTTCCTTGGAACTCTCCCATAAGGAGAATGAAAAATTTCAAGGAAGTAATAAAGTAATAATTTATCAATAGTAAAAATTAAAATTTCCATCTGTGGCACTGTGCATGTCACAAAGTCTTATAATGCCCAGTAGTGTAATCTGATTATATTGTAAAGTAATTATACTTAAAACTTTTCACCTTTTTTACCATCCTAACATGCTGCTGATATCCATTCTCTTCATAGCATGGAATATATAATGACAGAAATTATGGCAGTTTTAACTGATAATGATGCCAGCACAAAATCAAATATAACTTCCTGCAAACCCAGGCTGAGATTCAGAGCTGGATATGAGCAAATGTTTCTGCTGAAAGTTGATAGGAGCTTCTTACAAAATACTTATCCAAGGGCAGATTTTAGCCCTGGTATCAGTAGCTGTGAGTTTTCATTATCTAGATTCTAATTAAAAGTTCTGCCTTTAGTTTCAGCCAATCTTAAAGCTGCACAACTCTTCTCATTTTTGGATGTTGTCATCATCCTGTCACTTGAAATTTTCCAAACTGCTTGTGTCTCCTTTGGACTAATTTTTGATGTAGATTGGCATCTTTGGGATAAGGGAGAAGGGATTTTCAGACAAATTTTTCTAGCTGTTTTGAGGGGCAGGATAAGGTTTTCTTATTGTTGGGTTTAAAAGCTCTAACTTTTATTTGCTCTGCAGAAAATTGGCAAAGTGACAGCAGTAGCAGATGGTACTGAGTGGGACAAGAGAGGCACCTTCATGTAATGGACACTTCAATGTTATCCCATAAAGAGGATTCACAACCAGACAAGTTTTCCATTCTGAAAAATCTCATTTTCATATGCTAAATGAGCAGTTTTTAAGGGGAGACAAGGAAAAGAAGGCAGCAATAGAGACAGCAAAAAATACCTTTGGAGGAGAGAGCAGTTGTTGGGTAACAGCGGAAGAGAGTGACAGAGGCGAACAGCATGATATCAGCACAGCAAAGGAGAACATAAACATTCTGAGTTTCCCTTAAAATAGGAAATAATAATAGTTTCCCTTAAAATCCCCTTCAGGAATAACGAGAATGAGGAAACCAGAGGGGTGAATTATGAAAGGTTCTGCTGGGAGAACTGTCTGGAGGAGGAAGGTGTGAATGTGATTGTGTTTCATGGCCACAACCATTTTGTCCAAGACAGATAAACTAAGTGATGCAGAAGTTCTCAGCATGGGAAAAAGCAAGGCTCCTGAAACACCTTATCAAAACCCAGACTTTCTTGTCTGAGTGGAAGGAAGGTGTCCTCTGGAGCGTTTCAGTGCCAGATGATTCTCCTCAGCATGCTTGATAAATCCCCACACCTACTACACCTCTCCTTGAAGCATGAGCCCAACTTTAGTCCAGAGAGAGGGACTGGGAGCACCTGAAAGGGAGCTGGGGGCAGGTAAGATACCTCACTTTTTGCACTGTGAACTTCTGTCCAGTGAGCTCTTATCAGGAGCCCACACACTTTAACAGGGTTCAGCACTCTCAAGAAGGTCTGACCTCTCTGGTCAAAAATGTTGGAAAGGCTCCAGAAAGGTTTTCTGAGCTTCTACAAGGAATACAAGATCTTTGTGCTACCTTAACAAGCTTGATAACATGCTGCACAGCAGTACAGGACCAACCTTTTCCTGGGAGGACAGAGCAGCTCCCACCGACATCTTACCAGCTCCTCCCCGTGGTGTTTGCAGTGCTGGAAACCTCTGAAAGGCACTAATGACTTAAATGGCTCCCTAGAAATAGAGACTAGACAGGAATAAAGGGAATAAAGGAGGGATTTATTGGAAAGGCCTTCAGAGGTACACTCTGGGCTCCAGAGGCTCCTGCCTCACTGCATCCCAAAATGGACAATGACAGCTCATGAGTTCTTCACACTTTTAGGTCAGCATTAATTCACCAATTAAAATTTTAGCTAAAGATGGAATTTGCCCAAGCTTGCCCCCCTCTCCCCAAGATTGTGGTTTGCAGTTGTTGGGCCTAGGAGGGTCTGGGTGTCCTTGGAGAGCTGGAGAGGCTTTGTTGTGTGTGTGTGAGCATGAGAGAACAGCACTGAAGGAGCTCCAGGGAACTGCAGAGTGACACTGGGCAGTGAAGGATTGGAAAAATATAGAAGTTAAAACCTAAGGCATCAACACAGGCAGCAGTTCAGGGCTTTGCCTATTTCATTTCCCTCAGTGCTGTATAATACATCCCAGGATGCTCTCACATGCACAAGCCCCTGTCTCTCCCTCAGAAATCTCGCTGAAGACACAAACGTAACACCATGAGATCCAAATGGCAAAGATGCCTAAAGTCAGGCCCAAGGTTCTCCTGGAGCTCCCGTTCTTGAAGTCAAATTTGATCATCTGCCTGCCAGAGTACTTGGTGTGCACTCATTTCTGTACTACTAAGAATTACACAATAACTTTTTCTTATTTTCTATTAGCTGTTGATGTGAGGGATTTTGATTACACAAACTACTATCATCGTGCTGAAACTGGATATCTGTCTAAATCAAATAAAATATTCTTTCCATTGTCTCTTGAAATGCAGGTTTTCCATTGCTAATTTTTGCCATTTCTTTTCTCTGCTATTTTACTTTCCCCAAAAGCCAGTTTCTTGTAAGTGTAGTTTTTGAGGTTATTAAAGTGGGACTCACCATTTGCAAATATTAGAGTTAGAAGACTTACAATAATATTTTCCAATTTTATGGCTATCACGCAGACTCAAGTAGACTGAAGTGGCTCTAAAAGAGTCTAATTTACTTCCAAAAAAAGTTTAAAGTACCTTTTAAAAGAATTGTCTGTGATTTTGTTTGCAGAAGATAGCAATAAAACCATACAGCTATGAAAAAAAGACAGAATCACAGAGCAGTCTACATTAAACTAAAGCAGTTTTTAAGATCAACACAGTAAATTTCTTCCTGACTTTGAGTCTCAAACATGTCTCAGTGTTATAACTTTGATAACTCCTATCCATGGTTTGACTGTCATTCTTTGATAAAATGTTAGTGTTGTACTGTCATTACAGCTCTGTGGCAAGGCATCACACGTTGAAAGAGAGAGAAAAATGACATTATTGGGAGCCACTATCTCAGAATCTGTTTCAAATTTGTATACAAAGCCATTATGACACCCTGCTCTGGCTGGTGCAGTAATGTTTTACAGCATTTCCATCTGCAGATATTGCCAAAGGACAATATTCTGCCACATTGACTAATGCATTTCCCTGTAAATAACATTCTGATTTTTGTGGGACTTGATGCTGCCTAAGATGCCATTCAGCCTGAATAAAGGTGTCAAAATATGGCCTGGAGTTATTATCTGTATAACCTAAACCTTAGTAAGGCAATGAGATACCCAGATTAATGGCTGATTCCTGGGATGAAATTCCTATCTTAACCCATGCTGTCTGACCAAAGTGAATAAAAACATGTGCATGGTGTGTCACCAGCCTCTGAAATACAGTTGCAATNGTGGATTTAAGTCAGTTCCCTAAAATATTGTTTAATATGATTTTAGAGATTTAATAGTGCCTATTGACCAAGAGAGGACAAAAGTCAGTTCTCTCCTTAGCTTTTTCTCTGTAGGATAGACTTGTTTGAGAGTGCTTTTTCTTTTTAGTCTTACATGAAGAAACTTATTCTTAATTATCTCTGAAGCCCTCAAATAGCTTCTCCTAGTTAATGGGAGGTCTTTAATATCTAACAACAACATAGTCTGTATAGTACTTTGGGATGCTTTGAATACAAAAAGCATTACAACAAGATGGATTCTCTTTTTATGCTGTCTTGTATAATTTTCCACACCAGTTGAATTACTAATAAGAGCAAATTCTAGCTCATGTATACACAACATTAACAAAACCTTAACAATAGTTATATAATTTTGAGTGGTATATGGACATAAAATAAGCATGTATTTTACCGAGTCCATGAAGTACTCCAGAATATTTCTGATATTCTAATAGAAAAGAGAATGAAATTAATTTTCATTCCTTTGGTCCTCTGAGGTCTTTCACCATTGTCTCTATGGCTAATTTTTCATGCTTGCATGATTATTTAACACAGCACAAGCAAGCCTGGTAGAAAGGATGGCCATGTCCATAGTTCAGCAGTTTGGGTTTCTCATTGCATTTACAGTAAATGTGTGCAAATAAAAGGCCAGAGCAACCTCATGCCAAATTTCATGTTCATAAATCCAGCTGAGGGCCAAAGCACCCTCCCAAGTGAGCCAGAGACAACAAGACTCCTGACTAATAGTGAGATTCAGAGCGCCCCAAACAGCTCCAAGTGTTCCCAAAAGAAATGTGCATTTGAAATGTTGACTCAGGGCTATGATCTTTATAATCCATATTAGAAATGTATTCCTGCATGTGGACACAAAGTGAATTTTTGAGGAGGATGACTGGTTTTTAGGACAGTAGGATAAGAAGGGGACTTATTATTGCTGCCTTACAATTATGCCAAGATAAAATTACCTTACAGTAGAAGTACAGTTCTTGATCTTCCTTGGTCAGAAGTAGTTTAAGTTCATAACATTCACTTTCCCATATGATGTCCTATGCAGACAGATATTCATTAGTCTGAGGGAAAGAAACACTTCAGTGACACTACACTACAAAAATATCCAAGATTCAGAGGGCCAAACAGGCAATAGAGGGAGAAATTAAGAACACTGTGATTCTAATTACTAATGAAAATGTTTATCTGGTAGGAAAGCAATACAAAGTGATATTAAGAAAGGAAGTCTTCCATTTCCCAGATGGCAGATGTGTTATTAAGTTGTTCAAAAATTAGGGAACGATATAATTTCCTCTGGTTACAGTTTTGAAGTGCCCGTCACTGCTGTAATTGCAAATACACAGAATTTGTGTTGTAATTGCAAAGGCAATACACTGAATTTGCCCAGCAGAACCAACTTCTCAAAGTGTAGAAAATGGTCTTAAGGCATGGAATTGTTGCCATTAGCTCAGGCATGATGGCTGTGCTGCTGAGTATTCACAGAACTCAAACTAGCTTAGAAGGTAAAAGTTTGGGTGCCAAAGGGGCCTGAAATGGGCATTTGGGGATTTATGGCTCAGGCTGTAGCCATAAGTGTTCTTCTTACGTGGCACTTGAGGGTGTCCAGCAGGGTACATGACCTAAGCTAAATGTATATGAAAAAATTTGAAGAACTCGAGAGAGAGAAAAAGTTAATTCAGCTTTGAAGAAATGCACATGTTGACACCTTTTCTTCTGCCACATGGTTTATCACAGGGGTGTAGCTCATGCAGATGCACTGGGATGTTTCCTTGACACTGGCTTGCAAGCTGGGAGAGTTGCACTCAAGGACCAAGGGGTTCTTCTTTAAATGTGCCAAAATACATTGCAATAGGGTAAGCAAAGTGATATTTCTAGTAAGGAGATGTGTTGGAGGTAGAACTGCAAACCTTACAGATAAATAAATATACCCCATGTTTACAAAACATAAGCAACTCCATTAAAAAAGTCTAAAATTTGCAGAATGCTTTTGATGTTGACAACAAACACTTGAAATCGCTCTTCAATTGAACACTACAGTAGATAAAAAAAGGCTCTTACACTGCAGATTTCAGCTACATCTGATATGATCTGGAAAGCCTGAGGTGTATTGACAACTCAATACCCTTAATTTGGTGGGAAAGTAACTCAAGGCAGTCTTCATTGACTTTTGCTGTAACATATTAGTCACAGAAAGGAATATTTGGGATATCTGGGATCAATTTTTATGACTCCTCCAACTAGCTGGGAATCACTGATTTGTTAGGGAATGTTTCAAGGGTATGGCTCCTTCTTGTTTTGGATTTTGAGTTGTTTCTTGTTGTTTTTTTTTTAATTGACTGACTGTTTGACAAGATAGACTATTTCTTGCAACTGAGATACAGAATGAGCTTTTGACATGCAGAACGTCACCATGAAACTCTGAGGTCTTGTTTGAAAGTAATTGTTTATCTTTTCCTTGAATGACACTCTGTGAGGGATTATGGAAGAAAATCATTATAAGGTTGCACATCAGTCAGGATACTTTCTGCCCCTTCTCTTTGATTTAGACATACACTGCCAAAAATATCAAAGATTACACTTGGGAGCTGCATGTTGCTATGATGGATCTCTGGAGAGGAAGAGAGAGAAATGAAGTTAAAAAAAAGGTGAAAAGAAACGTGAGGAATGAAAAAAAAAGTTTCAGCAAGAGTTGGCTCTGCTGTCAGTCAAATGAAAGAGAAGGGACAACTTGATCTATTGCAAGATCATAGCCAAGGATAAAAAAGTAGAATTCTCC
>VZTN01027572.1:3455-33597 GCA_013400515.1 Erpornis zantholeuca | reverse complement strand
AAAAGCAGATTCTTCATTAAAGTAAGTATTTATAATTCTCAGGTTTATCATGGCATTGCAGCCAAAATTCTTTTCATTGAATTTTAGTTCATTTAAATCTTTAATTTAACTAATTGTATTAAATATCTACCACTGAAAAATTAAATTATTAACATTCAAGAAAACTACTACTCTGGTATGCCTTTTTCAGTCAAAGACTTTATTGCAGCACCACAGTCTGGCTGAAAAGTAAAACCGTGCTTACTAAGAATTTTTTAGAGTTTTGTTCAACGTCTGCTCACATTCAGAGGACTAAATTGCCAAGACAATAAAGTGCTGAAGAGTGAACACAATGAACAGCCCAATAGGTGCTCTCTGATGATGACCCTGGAGGATATTCTGTATCTTCAGACCTGAACAGTGATCCAATAGTATCTGGACAAGACAAAGAGCTTCTTAATAGCAATGAACTGGTTAGATACAAATGCAAAAAAGCCTTTCAGGCAGGTAAAATCTAATGTGCAGTACTAAAGAGCCTGTGGCCAAACAACTCATTACCATACCAACAGCCTGGTCACAGACAAAAATTCTATTAATTTTTCCTTTCAACTCTATGGAAAACATCAATTTCTTTGGGAAACTTGTCCTAGCCTGATAGGTTACTCCCATTTTTCTGTCTGTATGAAAAGACAGCCTTGTTCAAAAATTCTTTTGAACATTAACTAAACTAATATTTTTCAATTTGTGGTAGAGATTATCTAAAGTGACATAGGAAATTATATAAGGTTATTTAGCATTTAGAAAATTATTTTTTAAAAAATAAAATGGGAAAAATACAGTGGCAGTGGGAAAATGTGCTTTAATTACTCATAAAAGTAAAGAGAAGCAACAATCCTTCTCTTTAATTACTCATTTTGTGAATGTCTGTATAAAACAAATGGAATGCTTTTGTCTAGATTATAAAACAAAAGTATTTGTTATAAAACTCAGAATAAGATGGTAATTATGCTTAACACTTCCAGCAGAAAAATAAAACAACTTTGAGATTTGCACAGGAAAGTTGTGAGGCCGACCATAAGGCCAAAATAAAACTTTAATATTCCTACAAAACAAACAAAAAAGCTTTCATGGTATCTTGCTATGCCATATTCATGCAGCAGTCAAGTATGGCTTTTACGTCACCATTAATAGAAGTAATAAATTGTAGGAACTAATACTTAAAGCTATTGCCTGAGAGTAAGAAAACATGAAATTGCTACTAATGTTTTTTCACACAGAAAAATACAGCTCTTTTGTAATGAGGCTGTGTGCAGTAAAGAGATGAAAGACACTCCTCATGAGGAAGAACAAATAAACCCCTTTAGTCCCTTAAAGTTTATATTGCTTATTGTATGCATAGGTTGTGTAAATTACTACTACTTAAAGTAAAACATAAATTTCTAGGAAAGCAGGAAGGACACACTTCCTTCATTGAACTGTTTTGGTTAAGTAATATGCTTACATTATCCCAAACAGTTTTAAAATTACTATTTCTACCACCTTTTACAAAACAAGTAAGTTCCTGTTTCAGCCAAAACAATATCTGTTGTTGGAGTCCAGGGAAGCCTGGGGGCTTCTCCTGTCCCTCTGGGGGTCTTTTTATCCCCAGAGCTCCACAAGAAATAGCTTAGCCTGCGACCTAAGCTTGTGGGAGTGAAGCTCCCTTCAATTTTGGGAGGACTTGGATGCACCAGAGAAGTGAAAAGATTTTTGTTTAGTNCTTTGGGTAGCCATTGCCCTTCTGCACCTGTGTTCTTGGAAGCCACAGTACAGCCTGTGCTTCCGAGGTTTTGATAAGAGACAAAATAAACAAATCTTGAAAAAGCAGAAAGAAGCCTCATTTCATCTTTTTGGGACATGGGACACTGAAACAAGCAAGAAAGCCGAGCCAGAGGCCATCGGGATCTCCAGCACCTTGATATCTGTAAATTAAGAGTATTTTCCTGGTTCAGCACAATGTTAATGGGATTTCCATTTGTTTCATGCTTGAATTTCAAGGAAGGGTTTTTCTGACAAATGCATCTTTGTTATTTCTGGGTATTACACCAAAAAAAGTTAAGCATTTCTGTTTGCCAGACTCTCAGCCAGGGGAGTGACACCAACTCTATTTACATACCTAACACCATGAAAATCCATCTAGCTGAGATGTTCTGATGTGCATACAGTTCATTTTGTATGTTTTGCAGTTTAACCTCACACCAAATACTTTCATTTTCTTTCTTCCTAAATTCAGACACAAACTATACCACAGCCACCAAAACCAATCACAACCAGCTACCATGGTGATTTCAAAAGTATACTTTGCCCTGGGAAACTAGGCTACCAAAGTAAAACTGTTTAAAAACAGTAAGCTAATGCATATCCTTTCATGGACATACATACCAGGTTAAATTTGTGATACTAGGTCAGCTTGCAGCAATTTCCTGTCTCACATTCCCCCCAATACAAATACAAAAATCAATGTTTAAATCCTGACGAGATACACAGAGAGGTTTGCCACTGCTCTTCGTAAGAACTGTCTCTGCAACAGAGAGGAGATCTCCTTTCTGTTCTCCTTCAGCGCTAGTAATGAGATCATGGCCAACATCCCTTTCCCCACCACGTAAGAGGGCTGAGATCCCAGCTGTGCTCTGGCAGAGCTTCACTAGGACCAGAGAGAGTGCTCATCACATGCTGTTGACCAGGTAGCTCCAGCCCCTCTGGCCAGGAGAGGAAGGACAGTTTGAACACCTTTGAAGCAAGGACAGAAACACACCTTCACAGCCAAAGTCCCCTAATGATTTGTTTACCACACAGATGGGGAGCAGAACAGCATCTTAATACTCCATTAATGTTTTTTTCCCCCTCTTTTCTTTTGTGAAACAATAACGCAGTAATTTCTTTTCAGGAAAGGGTTACAGTTCTGGCTTCCCTTCCAAGCCAGTAAAATGTGAGATCATCATGGGGAACAGGTTTCTTCCCCTCAGCATCCTTGCCATGGACCATTTACTCCTCAAGGAGACGCAGAGGCTGAAACACACCTAAGCAATTTCCTACAGCATTTTAACGTCTTTGTTCTCTGAGGCAAGGAAGATACATATAGACCTACATTTAAAAAATTTACTTTAAAAAGAATACAAACACATTCTGTTTTCAAAGAAATGTTATAGACTATACATATATGTTGCCTGTGTTTCTCCCATCTCTGAATGTACCTGGTGACCAGAGCAAGAAATTAATGTACAGCCAACATGCCTCACATGCAAGCACTGCTTGCTTTTTCAAAGCTTTCATTCTGCTTGCAACCAGCCTCCTCTAGCTGTGTTTGGCCTCTCAGCTACAACATCTCTGCTCTTTCCAACAGCTGTTCTCTCTCTCTCCACTCTGGCAACTCACCCTCCATGACCCACTCCACCCCAGTTTTTAAAGGGCTGTACCAATGGCTCTTATCTTTGTTCCCTTTCCTGTGGAATTTTTTGGAAACCTTATGCCTACAAACAGCAGCAAAGGAAACTGGTTTTACCGAGCGAGAAATTCTTCCTTTGCTCTGCCCACTGGGAGCCACCAGATTCAGCAAGTCACCTACTTGCAGCTACAGATGGGTCAGCTCTTCCATCCCAGTCCCCTCGAGGAATCAATATACAGAAAGCAGATGTAAAAATAATTACAATGATACAAAGAGCTTATAAAACCATAAGAGTTTTCTAATATAATATTTAGATTGCACACAGACAAATCCCCCATGCTATACAAATACTACTGATCAATTTTAAATCTTTACTTAAATGCATTCAACAGCTTAGTAGCTTCAAAATTACAATAAAGAGAGGGAGGATATGTGTTGCTCTTTTTACTTTCATTACATAGTTTTAATCTCTGTTTAAATGTATGTTCAGAAAACAAAGGGCTTAGCTAAAGCATACATTTTCTAGAGAATTATTTTTAGCTTGCTTAACATTGAAGGAATTCACTAAAAGCTCTCCACAGCATGGAACAAAGTTCCCACCAGTCTCTCTGTTACAAATTAATGAAAAGCTGACTGCTCATTCTCTGCCTAAAGGCATCTACCATGCATCATAAATTTCAGTCACAGGCACTGAGGAGCAGATCAGGGTACAACCTTACCCAAATAGTCCAAAGGAAGCTCTCCACATTTGTTGCAGCAAGATGATACCTTGAGCCTTCTACACAATTAGTTCTCATGTACTCTCCTCTTTGTCTCATTACCAGACTTTCCACAAGCATCACAGGTTCAGAAAAAAAATGACAGGTTCTCTGATCCTCTTTAAAGTACAGTATGCAGGACAAGTCATGTATATTTAACAGTCAACTCCACTGCTGAAATGTTATGATGAGTTTGAAGGAAAGAACAAGCATCAATTATTTGCAAAATTGCATCAAAAAGACTCAGCAGTGATCTTCCCATTAAAGGCTCAGCTCTAAACAAAACCTATGAAGTATTTTAGCTGTGTACTTTGGAACAATGCCTAGAAACAAGACTATAGAGACCCCTGCACCCAAACAACTGCTCATTGACTGGTATTTATCAACAGCAAAGCAAGTATAAAATCATAATATGAAATCACTTGGACACATAAAAAATAACCCAACTTCTAAAAGAACAAAAAAAATGTTATATAGGATAAGTAAATTTTTTAAAAGTGCTAAACCTGGTTTAATTCAACTGTTCCTGCTTATATGTGGGTAACTTTAAGCTATCACTGGCTACTAGAGAATGACTTAATTTTGAAACACAAAGAGAATTTAAATACTATACTACATTCAAGTCTTATAAGTCTTATCAGTCAGAATTCTCTGTTTCCAAAGAAAAGGAACATTTTACAATGTAAAACAGAGAAGAGCCAATCAATTGTAATACTCTAGTCTGAACACAGCATGAATTATTAGATAATAGCAGAAGCTATTTACTTAAAAAAACCCCACATTTTAGCTCATCCCTTATGATCATTGTGCTAAAAAGCATTAGCATACCTGCCAAAATTTGTCATTTGTTTTTGACTTCAGTAACTCAAAAAAATATTGATAAAGGTGTAGAGGAAAGACCCATAAAAAACATTTTCCCTTGGTGTAGGAGGTTGAAAACTTGGTTGATGGATAAGTTGCTAACCCAATGAGAGGGCTGGTAATGCCTCAGCAATCACATATTTAAAGGAAGGCAAGTGCAGGAAGCTCCTCTTCTCTTCTGGCCTCAAGGGCTGAGGGGTGGCCCGGAGGTGGAGGGCCCCAGGCCCTGGCCCTGGCTCAGGCCAAGCCCGACCTCTCTGACCCCTTGTTGAGGTGGCAGCATGGGGCTGGCCATCCCCCCCAGGGGAGGGCTGTCCTGGCACTGCATGCAGTGTGTAACCGAGAACGCGTGGCCGAGATGGTCTGAAGTCACCGAGACCCCACACGAACCCGGTGGGGCCAGCAGGGCATCCCTGCATCCAGCACGGCTCACACAGAAACTGAAGAAACACCACACACCACAGCCAACAAAGACACCTTCTCTTTCAAGTCAGGGAGGAAGAAAGAGAAAGTAAAGTCACACAGGAAAAAGCTGAACGTGGCAACTCCAAGGTCAAAAACAGAGGGAAGTGCAAGACCGCATGGGATGGAAGCTGACTGACAGCAGGAAAAGAGGGCGGTCGCACTTCTGGCACGGAGCTTAAAAAACCTTCTTGCAAGCCATAGAAAAAACTTCAATCCATTTGAAAAAAAGAACTTGGGAGGATGGGAAATTCTTGTGCAGCCTGTGATTTTAAAGAGAGGCCCACGCCAGGCCATATAGAAACTCTGGGAAGCTGTTACAGAGAGCGCCACACCAGGTCACATAGAAGTTGTGAGAAGCTGTTAGAGATTTGAAGGAGAGAATCTTTGCTTTCAGACTGAGACAACCCATCCTTAAATGACTAAAACTCCACGGGTATTTTTAATGTGGCCCATGACCTGGCAGTGTGGGAAGACTGCAGGGTTTTCATAGGAAAGATACCTTTTTTCACTTCAACAGATTGTTTTTCTGGGCAGACTGTTGGTTTGTGAAGATTCTATGGCACAGCAGAAGAACCTCTTTTCCTTAAGCATAAAAAAACTCTTTAAAAAGTGCAATTCTGACCAAATCCCATGTTTTTGTTTCATTTTCACTTATAAGAGGTTTGTGGTAAAGAGGGAGGCACTGAGAAAGAAAGGTATTTAAAAGTTTGCTTTGATTTCTTATAATTTCTCATTTTTTTCCACTTTTCATTCTGTTAGTAATAAACTTTTCTTTATATTGCAACTGCTTAAGTGCAGACCTGTTTTGCCCCGAAGTTCCTTCCCATTTTCCTCAATAAATACATATTCCCCTTACGCATATAATTAGATTTAGTGTGCTTGGCACTTAACTGCGTTCAAACCATGACACTTGGCTTTATGTTTAGTTTTTCACAGCAGGCCACGCATTCGTCCTATCTTTTGCCTGACAACCTGGCCTATTCTGCTCTCTGGCAGTCTTTCCCCAAAGTTCTTCAATATATGCAGCTCCAGATCTACATTATAGACCATCACAGGGTAAGCGCAAACTTGTAACTTCCAGCCTGGAGCTGCAAACTGCACAATACATAGTATCTTTCAAGCAACCTAGCAAGGATAGATGAGTCATCCATCCAGCCCTTTTCACCACAAAGGTTCCTAATACAATATATGAAGAAATCACACAAAACAAAGCAAGCTATTTAGTCGAGTTTTAGAGGAGTGAAGTCTTAATTATTTTAGTTAAAATTCATAGTGTTTGTCTGCTAATGGAAAACTTGCATCTGAAATAAACCCTTATATGGCAAAACCTCAGCTATGGAAAACTAATTAAAGCAAGCAGATCCATGAGCTCTGCTACTAATGAAGCTTAGTGCTGTCAGATTTGTGCTTCACAGTTGATCAAGCTTTGAGAACTCTGCCTTTCTGTTGATGGCTGAAATCAATCAACTGAACAAAAACATTACATAGAGAAAGAAGCACCAACAGGTCCCAGCCCAGAAACCCAGGACAATGCCTTGCATCAGGACTACACAAACAGCACTGGCAAGAAGGTCTCTGCTATGTATGCTCCGTACCCCCTAATACCACAGGATTATTTGGTTTCCTCCTAAGCCAGAAGTGAAAAAGTAAAGAGGACTCGGACGCTTTGCCACCACATCCCAACAGCCTCTCTGCTGAACTCCCCCCCAGCACCCAACACCTCATGCTCAACACGCTCCCATTCAGCAGTGCTGAATGTCCAGCCCTTCCCTTCGCTCCTTGTTCTGCAACCCTCTGCATGGCACAGTGCTAATGCATGAACCAAACCTGCCACAACACACACCCAGAGTGCCCTTTGCACCACTGCATGCCAAATACACTCACTCCTTCAAGCAAGTCCATAAAGGTGCAGCATAGCTGAATGATGGGTAACAGGGCATTTGATAAACCACAGACAGGCCCGTATGCTGGCCAATGGGCAGCCAAAGAGGCACAGCACGACAGCCAGGGCACCTGGAAACAATCCTTTCTCAGGCTCGACAGACTGGTCACAGTTCAGATCCTGTTCTCGATCAGGTAAATGGATGATTTTCTTTGGAACGAAAATCAAGTGTTTGGGGTTTCTTTAACTCTAGAGTAACTTTGCTCCTATTTAAATGAAATTTATCTAACTGAATTTGTTTCTCATCCTTGCCAACTGTTTGTCAGCATGCCTTTCAAACAAAGTAAGATGCTATAACAAGATTGCCTTCATTATTCTCAAATTTTTATGTAAAAATAAAGGGAGAAACCATAAAAACACAGTCATTACAAGTGCTTTTGGCACCAAAAAATGCTGGTGGAAATAACTTTTATCAAATAATAGCCACTGTTAGTGACTATGTAGAGCACACAAAGGGAGAAACTTCACTGTTATACTATTTGTGGAAATTTCAAATCTATAATCTCATTCCTCCTTAATTTATAAAAGTCATCTAACCCATAATTCATAGAATATTAGTTAATTAAAGAAATCTTCACTCAATATTACTGGTAACAAAGTAAAAAATTTCAGCTCTTGGCCACCAAATGGATGGCGGTGCTTTCACAGTGCTGTGAGATTGACTCTTTCATCACAAGACTGTCAAACCTTCCAAGCCCAAAGTGACTGGAAGTCCTCAGCAAAGAAAAATCACCAAGGAGAAGTGTACATGAGGTTGACAGAATGACTGATACATGGAAAAGTCAACAATGATCCATTTCTCACAACAAAATGGGCAGATTACTAAAATGATAGATCTGTAGCAAATTAGGAAATTATTATTCTTCGCAATGTACACCTGAATTTTGGAACCATTGCAGCAAGACACTGGATACACATAATTCTCAAAAAAATTACTAAATTCTTGAATGACAGGCCCACTGCTGGGCTTATTTAAAACACAAATGCTTGTGTTCAACGTTTAGAGCTAAGGAAGCTCCTAAACCACTAATTAAGGGACCTAACCATGGGAAAGAATTACTACATATACTTCATGCATTTCTTACATTTTTCTCTCTAAGCATATTTACTAGCTGCCTTTGGAAAAAGTATGAAACTACATGGACACTTGGCCTGACTGGAACATGCCTAGTTGTCTTGTTCTCATGAAATAGAGGAAAATATGCCAAATACCAGATGACAAACCAACAGGCGCAAAATGTGTACAGACATTAGACTCTTAATTCTCTCCCAGTTTACAAACAGCATTATTCACTATTTCTGTGAACAGCATGTAAGACACAACAGATTTAGACAGAGTTAAGTATAATTATTGTGAGAAGCAAAAACTGTAAATAAGAGAAATTACGTTGCTACTCTCATTTGTGTGATTTTATTTGCTACTGGGAAACAAGCCATGATCCACAGCCAGCTCTCAAACAGGATAACAAATTAGCTACAACCATTTTTAAAACCCAAGGCTGTATTCTACAAAGAGGTCAAATTTTGGTCCACTTTTTGAAAGCTTTTTTAATTCATTGGAAATTAAGACTGAACAGGTGGACCTTGTACCTGAGGAATGCCCCAGCACAGTATACAAACCCCAGTATAAGGAGAAAGAAGTCGTTCAGGCCAAAACTTCTGTTCCCTTCATGTATTAAATGTTTCTTTTTATCTGGTTAACTACTAAACTTCTATGAGGACCAACATTCCCTTCAGATTTATCTGAATATTGGTAACTGGCCAATCAAGTCCAGTCACATGGCAATGGGGCAAATTTGGGGGTGTTTCAGGGGTTTATTTAGTGGTAGAGTTATTTATTGTATGAGAGGTAAAGCAAGAAGAACAAAGTACAGAAGAATTTTTCAAAACTTTTTCTAAAGATGAGGCTTATATTAAATCTGATATCTTTTCTATGGGGAATGCAACACACCAACGTAGATTTAATTTTGTCATCACCTGTTCATAAAGAAATAGGATTTTATTCTTTTGAACAGAGTTTGCTATCCAGATTCTATTCACCGCTAGGCTGAATAGCCATCAGGAACAACAATAACACTTCAGCCTGGAAAATAGCATGACTCAGATGCCTACTGCCACTGAGACTCCCTATTTCCAGTTATGTGACATGTGAGAACCTGTCCCTTCTAATAAACAAAATGAAATGAGTTATTGTGAATATATAAAGGGATAAATCACATACTAGACACCAGGTTTTAGGCAGCTGCCACAGAAAAATGGCATATCTAAGAAAGTTCTTACTTTCTTATTATCCATCCAAAATCATGCTACTATTTTTTCTGTCCTCCTCTAATGGAAGACAATACCTCCTATAAAAATTTTCACATTTTGTGAGAGGTCTCCTACAGGTCTCATTTTTTCCTGTGAGACTAAACATAGTCACTCCCTCCAAAATCTTCTTGCAGGTCATAGTATTAAAGCACTTTCCTACAGTTGCTGTGTGCAGTACTATACCTGAGACCTCAACGATGCTAAACAGAAAATAACAGCTATGTCCCTTTACAAGCAGCATTCCTTATTTATGTATCTCAGATGTATAAACAGGTATAGCTGTCCTTCAGCTATAAACTCCAGGTTCTCACTGGCTAGACTACTTTAAGTTTTTATTCCTCTTCCTGCAAGTATGTAAAACATAGCAACTTGTGCTCATATTTTGGAATATCAACTCATTGCGTTTGGACTGTCTCTCCAAATTGTCAAAGCAATTGCTTTTCAACCATCCTTTTTCCCATGTGAAATCCATTTAAATTTTCCAGTTGAGGCACAAGACCCTGTGTAGTGAATTTGGGACAACTGGTAATAGGCTTACTTTTCTTACTTATAAGCAACAAGTGGATTCATGGGGTCCGCAGACCATAGCTGGATAATCATTTACCATATTCTCTGCATTCTACTAGTGAATTACCTAATAAAAATACAGAACAAAACCAGAAGATATACTGGCCCCATCTGAAATGCCTACTGAGTCATCAGTAAACCATTAATGACACTTTGAGACCTTTTCTCAACCACTTGTGTGTTCATTTTACAGTGATTTCATGTGGAGTTCCACACTGTTTTCTAGGAGTGATGTGTGAGATAGTAGAGAATATCACACACAGTCACTGTACAAAAAAAAATAATAAAATCAAGATACCTCAGTTATCTAACACTCATCTTCTATCTGCTAGGCTAGCTATACTACTAAGGAAGGAAATTAAAACTGCTTGACACAGTTGGCTCTTGAAAAATCTAAACTGGTTGTTTATCAATTTTATTATTCTAGAGATGCTTATAAAGCAACTGTTTATTAACTTGTTTAAAAAATGTGCAGGGATTAAGGTTTCATTGACCAATTTGTAATTCCTTTCTTCTTTCAGGTTTTATTGACTGGCTTACATTTCCCTTCATGTTCCCCAGCACCTTCAAAATATATATATTTTTTCATATATTTATATTTTTTTTAAAGAAAGAAGTAGGGAATGTAGGTTTACATTTACCCTTACCCAATCTTCTGAAGACTCTCCTGGTCTTTCAAAGATTCTCTGAATATTTGGATCAGAATACCTGACAAAGAGGTAAATTATAATGTTGAGTTTTCAGTTTAGCAATCTTCCAGTTCTTATCCAAGCACAGTAAGCTACTAAAATCAGTGAAAGAAAAACATAGGTTGATCACACAAGACCTTAAATAGGAGAGAGGCAAAAACAATGAGAAGTGGACCTTGGTAAGAGCGACTTCAGACCATCTATACTAAAAAAACCAAACCAAACAAACCAAAAATCCAAAACCACACTAGTTTGAAGCACTGATAGCCCCTCAGGCAGTAAATGTTTGTGGTTGGTTGTTAAGAGATTTTTCTTTAAATGAAGATGGTAAAAAAGCAGTCTAAAGCACTAACCTTATTACTTAGCTTCAAAAGCCTGTTGAGGGGTAATGAAACATGGTGGTTGAACAGAAGTTTAACCCTTGTGAAAAATTTACTAAATCCCTTTGGGCACCTTTGGTAAGTGGAGATATACTCAGGTATTGCCTTCAGCTACACTGCTGGGAAAGGGCAGGAAGCTGGTGTCTCCACTGTTCTGGTCCAAGGTACTCCTTACTGCTACAGTAGGAGAGTATTGTGCCAATGGAAATAGCCTGTTGGCTCTCAGTTGCAGTGAGCACAGTCACTCTCCTGTCAAGTTTTCCCAAAGTGTGAGTGCCTAAACAGGCCTGTAGGTAAGAAATTCTCCATTAAACTGGGAGGCAGCTCTCCCTCTCAGTGACAGGAAAGATACAAGCCATGCTGACAGCCCTTTGAAACACAGGGAATGCAGCAGGAACAGCAAGAAGGCAGTCTTTCTTTCTGTATCTGCCTTGAAGTAATCGGAAATATCAAGTTACATAGAAGGTAGGCTACACACTAGATTCAGCACTCAATGAAGACATGATTCTACTAGTGTGTGCTGTTAAACACCGATCAGCTAAAGTGACCTGCTGCTGTGGAGACTGACAAATCTCCTGGTCAAAATAGCACTGGCACCCCTTGGGAAGTTGGTCCCTGAAGGCAACTTCGAGGTTAGGGTGACATGAAAGACCTCTCCTAAGATCCTTTGTTGCTGTATGCAAATATACCCCAGTTCTGTCTCCCTTGTTGGCCTCCCCACCTTTTTCTCCCACATATGTTCCTGCCCTAGCATCTTTTCTCTTCTCCGCTCTCCCACGGGCCCTTGTTCCTCAGTCACTCCCCTGCTACTTCCCTAGTGGTTCCCTTTCCCTAGTCCCACCTGTGTACTGTCCCTGGCCCTCTGACCATTGGTCCCTGATGCTCTCTCCACCCCTACCACCCCTCCGTACTTACACCTGGACCCCGGCCAATGTTCCTCTTTGTGCCTGGAACTCTCCACTCATGTGGCTGCATTAAACCTCTCCATGGAACTCCATACAAGGATCCTTCCCAGCTCTTTGTCATCAGCTGTGCTTTAAAGCTATATGGTGTGTGTGTGTGTGTGTGGCACCTGCAGAGTGGCTCTTCACAGAGATGCTTCTGGGAAGGTTGCGGCACCTCACCACCACCTGCCGCAGCATACTGGTACTGCCAGAAACCAGCCCATTGCATGTGCACTAATTTAAATAATTTCATTATAAAAGGTCCCTCTAACCTAGGCATATCAAAAAGGTGTTCTCTCTCTTCCCCTCTTTTTTTTTAATAGAAGAAAGATTAAGGAGAAGGAAGTTTTTTAAAGAACAAGAGAACCAAGAGCAAGAGACACCAATAAAAAACTAGGTCCCCAGTTAACTCAACACATATAATTTTTAGCTTTTTTGTCCTCTGGTTCCATTCTCCATCAGTGCTTGCTGACACTACAGATGCTGAGTTAATATCTATATTGTAGCTTCAAACCTCCTTGTAGCCCAAAAAGTATAATAGTAGAGTGTCTCCTTTTACCAGTATCGCATTCACCAGTAAAATAACTAGGTTTATTCTTTCCACTTGATAAGCTTTGGGCTTGTGATACCACTTGTGCAGAGTTTCTGCACAGTTTCAGTTTGCTGTGTTCAATGTACACATGGGACCTGAGCAGGTACAAGGCGTCCTCACATCTTCTGTGTGTTGCTAATACAGTGAAGTATCTCAGATCACATATCACTAGAACAATTAAGACTTATCCAAAACACATTTAGAACTAAAATGAATACTAACATGCTAGAGAAAAACACAATAACATACATGGATGAAGGAAGACTGGATCAGCTAATTTCTTAACCCTTATTCCTGACAAATGTCCATGTTGTCCACATTTCATTTACTAAATTTGTACTTTGATTTTTGATTTTTTTTTTTTTTTTTTTTTTTTTTTTTTTTTTTTTTTTTTTTTTTTGTCACTGGTAGCTACTATACCTTACCATTCATCAAGGACTTGGCTGACATCAACTGTGTCTTTAACATGACATATGAGTCATCCAGAAACACATCTGACAAGATTCTCAGTTCACACTGGCAAACATCAGTTTAGGTAAGCAGAAATCCTTCCATTGGGATGTGGATCAAAATTTTACTGAATAGGATCACTGTTATAGATCTACACTGTACTTCAATTACACTACACTGAACTGAATTGTATTTTATTTTTAAAGTTACATATTAGCAGAAATAAACCATTTTTCACAGAACATGGCAGTTAAAGAAGTTGGATTGCACAGTCTCCTACTAGTTAAAGAAAAGAAAGAAGTACTGACCTGCTGGCTCTCAGTGACCCTTTGTTCAGGAGCAACACACTTCCACTGATAAACTGCTGTGTGTCCATGGAAGAGACACATGTCACATTGCCTCATCCTGGCCCATCCAGTAAGGAACTAAAGGTAACAGAGGCTGTAACATACCTGCCTGAAATGCAGCATGAGAAAAGGCAAGCCAATATTTAACTAAAGTGTTCTCTTAAAAATATGCATTTTCTACTCACATGGCAACAAAACATTCCAGAAAAGAAAAATTATGCCGATGCACAGCCCATTCTGTGTTTTCCCCTTCTACAATGCATAACCCTTCATTATGTATTTCTTGGTACAGGACTTAAACAAGCCCTTCTGTCGCCCTGAAATTAAGCCTTCTGATTTGTTTTGAAAGCTTGTTCTAGTTGTTTTGAAAAGTCACTCTGGAGTTCCCACGAAATCCTTCATAAACAAGATGTGTTTCTCTAACTGTCTTTCTTGTTTTTCATTCCATTCATGATAAAAGAGGTTTTGATGGACTTCTGTCCCAACCAATGGAAATGGATAGGAGAAGATGTCCCTAACCAATCCACAGGGTCTCAAAAAATTGTATAAAAGCTGTGAAAAATAAAACTTCCTTCTTCTCCTTCTGACACCTCAACCTGTGTGTGTGTGTGTATCTGTTTGTGCTCTCAAGTGACACCCTTTGTTTACACAGATCCTTCAGTCTAGAAGGATGGTTTACACCTCCCAGTTTAAACAATTACAGTGGTGCATACTTGTCTATTGGATTGTCTTAGCAGACTTTAACAATTCACAGACTTGCAGAGCAAACATCACAGAAGCAAAAATGCCACTGTTTGCATTAAACAATGGCAAACTGAAGAGGAAGCATCAGCACCTAGTCTTACATCGGAACAGTGACCCAAATTAATTCTGCTGTATTTTTTCAACAGATGTCTCAAAACCAGTGGTAATCCCATCTCCTTTTTTTTAATTCTAGGATAATTTATTTCAAGACAAAACCACATTTACCTAAGCTGAATAGAGATGAATGTATTTAAAAAGATTTTGCCAGACAAAGCTGTTCAGAATCATATTTATTACCCAATTAACATATATTTATGCTACATATTAAGACAAACTCATGTAATTGCAAAACTAATTAACATGTTTCTAATGACATGCTAATTCATGTCGTTAGAAAACAAAACATGTATTTCTGAATTGGACACCATGCCTTCCACACGTCTCAAACAATTTAGCCTCCTTCATCACTTCTTTTCAGTATTCCAGTGTTTGTACTGGTTGTTTATGTGCCTATACTAGAAAAGCACCGTAACTTGTTTTATCTGAGGCAAAGAAAAATATATACATATATATGCATCAGATATGTTACAACCTACAAAAATAAAGCAAAAGCTGATAGCTCCCATTCAGAAAAACAACTTATCTGCCTTCAAAAAGAAGAAAGGAATTTACTTTTCATGATTTCACAATACAGCCTGGCACCATATGTTTCATTTGGATTTTTTTTTCTATTTTTGTTTTTCTTCCCTCTTTAAGGACTATAGCTCTATTATGCATGGATTCAGAAAGTACAAGTCAGCCAAAAGTTGCAGATCTCTGAGGACAGACATGTCCATCTGTCATTTCACAGCAGGAGAACAATAGCAGCTTCAATATAGACACAACAAGCTCACACAATCCTTACACAGCCAGACAGAAAAGCTGATAGCTAGCTGCCTTTGAAACTCCAGACAGATGTTCCTGTGTAACACCAGGATCAATTGCTGCTTTCTTGTTTCTGTATTTTCAAATTCCTCATTTTTTTCATAGCAACCAGGACACAGTGAGTTTACTACTTGTAATCTCTGCAGAGCTTTGGGAAAAATCACACTTCAGAAGCAACAGAACCTAAGACTCAGAAGCATATTCTTCAATCTGCAATTTTTCTACTCTTGGGGTCTATTTTAAAATTGGGTTATCCATAAAGCTTGTGTTTGTATTGTATAATAATTTTTTAGAGCTTTGCTTAACAGTTTTCACTTATCTTCTCCATGAATCTGTTTAACAACATGCTGCATTTCTTCTCAACTGTTGAAAAAAAATTCCACTTCAATTTTTTTAAAATAATTTATTTCATATCTGTAGATCTTGAAAGCAAAAGTTATAGACAAAAATAGAATTACTTGAAAACATTCTAATTTAATCTTCGAGTGGCTATGCAGAAAAAATTGACAAAGAATTGGTGCAGTTCAAGTAAGAAAAAGTGTTACTGATAACGTTGAGCCAATTAACATGTCTAAAAATAATCTCACTAGGCCCATCTGTTAAACTTTTGTTTCAGTAGTATATGGTGGAGGTTTTTCCTGATGAGTCTCACTGGGTTTTGATTACAGCAAATTTGCAACACTGGCTCCTTCACAGTTCCCACATTTTCCAGAAGTAAACAAGGGAGTCCTTTTAAACCACAGGATAGTGGCAGCATCCTACTGTGAAGTTTGCTTCATTAAGAATGAGCTTCTAAAACGTTTGACTTTAGTAACTGAGGGCGCACTGAAAACATTCAGTTTGGCATACCTTCAGAAGTCCATGCTGGAATTTAAAATTAAGCAAACCCAAAATTAAGCAAAAGATCCTCAAAAATTACGTAACTTGTTAAGATGAAGGCTGTCACGTTACACTGTACTGGAACACCAATTTTTGTTCAATAACAGTATCATCTGCATTTCTTCTTTAAGGACCTCATGGACAGAAAAAGATAAGAGTCCAGGAAAGGAAAAAAAATAAAGAAGCTTGGGAAGAAACAAGAATAAAATACTCAAAAGATGAAGCTAGAAGGGACGTATATGCATATGATTGATAGAAAATATGCTTTATACAACATTCGAATTCCAAGGTTTCACTTCAAAAATTTAGCTGTGCCTCTCAGATATTTCTGAAAATTTTACAGGCACTGGATGTACAGTTCTCCTTAGCAAAATCAATATGGTTTTTGAAACTATAATGCAAATTCCTTTTTGTAACTTTCCACAAAGATGCATTTCAGTCCCACGCAACTGGCAAAGGCAGTTAAGCATGCATCAGCTCTTAGTCCTTTAAAGTTTGTTGGGTAGAAACAGTATTTAAAACTTGAATAAAGATCCTTCAAATATCAAGACAGATTATGTATGCCACAGTAGGGAAAAAATTGCAAGAAAGACTCTTTTAGACAGGCTTTGTTTTAGTTTAGTTTTTGGATGGCATGGGTTGGTTGCTTTCTTATCTGTGTTGAAGTTTGGAATAGCCTGAGGCAACGAACAGCACAAATTAAGCAGGAGTAAGAGTGCAGCTGGAAAAGTCAAAAGGTAACATCAAATTTAATTCGTCACCATTAAGCAACAGAACAACAGTTAAACCTGCCACAAAGGAAAATTAAATCTGAAATACCTGCTTTTCACATGTATCCTCTGTTAACATGGTTATCCTTTTCCTTGAACATGCCTACTTTTTGTCAAGCTGTGTTAGAATACATAACCCCTGTCTTTTCCATTAAGAGATGGTTTCCCAAATAACATTATTTTAAGCATGCATCAATTAATTTCTCATTCTTCAAAATAGGATATGTTCTATGTACTAACAAATTCAAACTCTAAAATGTCAGTTTCCATTTCTTAGCAAGATTAATTAAACTGACCTACTTGATGCAGTTATTCTGTTAAGAAAACAAAGTTTCTGCTAAACACTGGAGCTTTCCTGTTTTTTCCTTACACCAAGGTCCACAGATCTATTAGAATGGGACATTTGCCTCCATGACCAGAGTCAGGAAGAGTCTGCTTCTCCAGGAAGCAGAGCAGAGCAGAGCGTTCCAGTCTGGACATACAGCACACTGTAAATAAGCATCCATCTCCCCTCTGCTTTTCTCACTCTACTGTGCTCCCTCAGATATTTTAGACATACCTGTAACATCTGCAGTAATAAGGACCAAGACTGAATAATAAAAGCACATGATACTTAACTATGACTTGATGGACAACTAGATCCTTACTTGAGTTGTACAGCTGTTCAGGGTTGAAAATTCCTAGGGAAATACAATGAAGGAGGAAGAGTTTTCAAATTAATACAAGAGAGTGAATGGATATAGGCATTATAGGGAATGGTTTCATGAAAAAAAAAAAAAACAATTCTTTTTCCAAGGAAAGTTCTTGAATTCAAACAAAATCTCACACCGGAGATTCAGTAAACCTCATGATATGGCAAGGTATTTTAATATAGTGTTGGGAGAAATTAAGTCACAATCTATAAATTACAAGCCTGGAATAAAATTTCTACCTTAAGGAACCATTTAATGCTGGGATCCTTGCAGAGAATACTTCTCTTGCATGTGTTAATATCATCAATATAATACCATAATATTTCCACCCCAAAGTCTCATAAAAAGCCATTAAGGTTATGCTTCACATGTTTAACATGGTATTTAACTGCTGGACTTCACATACACCAGGACAACACTTGTTGACACCTTTCTGGAGCCTAGCTCACCAATCTACCACATCATCAAAACATTCCTTTTAAATCCACACAAACCCATATGGAAGCCTGCTATTCACCAGGAAACTCCCTCTGCCAAGGTGCATTTGCAAAGCCTCTGAGTTTTGTTAAACAAACCCAAGAGCAAGCAGTTCTCCAGACAGAAAAGTGTAAAAACAGTGTCAGGGCCACTCTCCTAGTCCTATCTCTTGTTCCATTATGGATGATCACTATTTTTTTCTTTTTTTAATGCAACCTTAAAACACAAAAAAGAAAATGAAAATAACCCAAACAGTTCCCACTGTTTCCTCATGTACTGAGGCAGAATGGAATAATTACCAGTAGTTTCCAGACACAAAGAGACTGATCACAAGCTCATTGGCAGGACTCTGCTATGTACTTTCTCCCAGCTGCAAGAGCTGCTCTGCCCACCAGCACTGTCACAAAAGCACTGGTCCATCTTCCCTCAGGTAAACACAAGTGCATGGACAGTTCACAAAGCAATAGGAGACTGATTCCCATGAAACAGGGAGACTGCTCTGCAAGTCAGGCGTAACTGCAGCTTTCACAGCAAGTACGGATGATCCCACTGGTACACTCCTGGTATTCCTGCAGGCAGGGGCAGTGTGACACCTCAGTGAGCAGCACGTAAATGAACCAGACCCTTGAATGCCCTTTGCCCCAGAAGATCCCTTCAAACAGAAATTGCTCTTTACTGCCTACAGATGCAGAAGTACATGATCCCAACAGGAGATGAGGACCCAGAAAGGAGACATCTGGAGCAACCAGACAAGTAACTCAACCTCAACCAGTCTGTCTCTGCAAGACAGCAAATATTTTGATAGATCTCAGGACGAGTAGCTTTGTTTCTATGACACCACTTAACTCCTCACTGCTGACAACTGTGTCTTCCATTTCTATTTTTCTAGGGCACTGCCTTGTACCTGGAAACATTCATCTTAGCATGGCCAGTGCCACGTCTGCCAGTCACTCCTCAATCCAGAGTACTAGGTACAAGGGCCACAGCAGCACATCTCTCCTCTTTGCATAAAGCACTACTTTAATTTCCAGGAACAGACCAGTTTATTTTCCTCTTTCCAAAACTAACATTACTGCTACTGTAATCCTGGAAAAAAGAGATACCCAGGGGAGAATCAAACAGCAATAACAGAAGTTGTGAAAACAAAATGGCTTCCTTCCATCTGTGAAACACAACCACTGGGGAGGGAAAAGGCGGAATGCTTTGAGCAGGAATCTCTGCAATAAGAGTTTATTTAGATGTGTCAGACAGACAGTGTCCTGCTGTGCTTGTCCCCAATTATCTGGAATTAGAAGTAAGATGGGGAGAAGATTGCAAAGCTTTGATCTGAAGCAGAACAACACCAGTTTCATGGTATCAGTCATGTCATACCCTTAGAGGCAGCCAAGCCTGAGATCTGTTCCTAAAACTCTCATACATCTTATAGTCTCTCTCCTGTATCCATTGACCTCCTTTGATCATTTTGCACACAAAATGAAAGCATCTCATAGAAGGAGAGCTGCCTGTAACCCCATGGCTGCAGCTTCAGGAGCAGCTGAATTAGTTTGAAGTTTTTTTGCCAACCCAAAAGGAACATGAGAGAGGGCCTCCCTACATCTGGCCAGTCAGTCCCATCTCCTTCCATCCTTTACATCAGCATGACAGACCACCCTAAACCTGAGTTCTTTTTCTCTTGAGTTAGTCTGGGAGAGGGTGAGAGCAGGGCTGGTCAGGAGCAGAGCCAGGCTATGGCCTCCCTCAGTTCTGGGGAATCAAGACCCTGGGCCACCCCCAGTACTGCCCTCCCTGAATACCACTGGAAAGGTTGCCATTCTGTGGGGATTTTAAAACATCTCTAATGTGCAATATTTTTTTTTTAATATCATTTGACTGGAGTTAGGCCCACACATTATTTTTTTCTGATTACTCCAGACATCTCTGCTTTCTATTAGGACTGCAGTACTGCACAAGCACTTCACCTTGGTAATTGCTCATGTTAAAGCTTTCTGCAGTCACGGCAGAAGATAAACAGAAACTCTTTCAGATTTAGGAGAGACCTACCTAAAAGTGTTATTAGCTTGCTGGTTTATTTTAACTGACTGAAGGGCACAATCATTTAACATAAACAAAACCATTCTCTTATTGAGTAACACAAACATGGTAAAGTTTGTAGCACACATTTCATTAAAATAAAACATATGTTAATTAACTCACAATGCATGCTAGCATTGTGAGTCCTAAATATTTTAACACACATAATACAGTATTTTGCACAGTAACCTGCAAATGTATGTAATTTACAAATCTATGCATAATTATCCATCCTCAGGGACAAATGCACATTTCACAGTTCAATTAGAAAATACAGCTCTTCCATGGAATAATATATCCAGTGCCTGACACCTATCTTCACTTGTTTGACAAAACTAAGTTTAAAGTATAAGATAACTGCTAATGATATACTGACCACCCTTTTCAAGGATACTTAATGTCACAACAAAACACAAACCTTCATCTTTCATTCCCACTATGAAAGCATCTGAGATCTCCCAGAATGATACATGTATTTTAAACAGAGGTTTAGAATTAAAAAATTAATTAAAGAACAGGAATTTAAATGGCATAAACTTACCCACTGGCTAACAAAGAAATTTATCTGACCATATCTGAGCACACATATCTGATCACGTGAAGTGTGCCGAGATGCACTTCCTTCCTGTGATTTTAAATGTAGAGAGACAGTGATCTTAAAAAAATTTGTTCACACACCACTGTTTTGAAAATCAGCAGTTTTAATGGTCAGCTGACCAAAAAAGCAAACAAAAAATTTATCTATCATCTGAAAAAATTATATACTATCTGAATACTCCTACTTAAAAGAGAGTGTTTAAATGACAACAGGATAAACTTGATACCCAAGCTTCACTACTTGCAAAGGTGAATATCTGCTGAAGCTAAATTGTCTCCTAATAAAAAAACATCAAGAGCTGGATATTACTGAAAAACAACCTTTATCTTTCTAGGTAGTAACAGTAAATTGTGATACAGGAGAAACCTCCTGTTCCAACCTAGATAAAGAAGTCTTCTTTCAGGTAAGATTTCATTTGCATCTGTCTGTAGTGGCATGAGAATTGGCAAGTTCATCTCTTACGATGGTGGAGATGTTAGAAAAAAACCCAAACAACCCAAATCAACAAAACCTGCTACCTTTTAAGAGAGATTTTCCAAGCTTTCAAGAACAGCACCTAATAATCACAAATTTAGTGCAAGCTGATAATAGAGATAGAATAGTTGTTCTAATAGGTGAGCTAAAGGCACAAAGATTCCTGCAATTCCAGGAGTAGCAAAAATGTATGCACAGAAAAACAGGCATATTAAAGCATTCCATGCAGCAGTGAACATGCCATGAGCAAAGCACTGGCCACAGCTTATCAAAGAACATTGTTGACTACATCAAGCTTCCTGAAATATGCCTGCACTGAGTCCTTTAGGAAATGATGGGATGTTTTAGTTCACTTGGTCAGAAGGCATTTGTACATTCCTTTTATTTGACCGATACCCCAAATAAAAGGGAAGAAAACAAAGAAGAAAAGGCCATTCTGTATGCCTTTAAGTGTAGCCCACTTCTTTGCTCCTACCCAACCAAGCAGGACTTATCGCCCCAGAAAAATGTTTCCTTTTCCTTTTTTTTCCTGGATACAACCAGCCTCCTTAAAAAGTAAAATGAAAAAAAAACCAAAAAAACATTAACCTGACTCTTCTTTCTAGCTTTCCTTTGTACGTCCAACTCCTTTTATAGGTGTTGCAGATAAAACCTGACAGGCCCATACTTTTAATTAATCCTCATGTGGCCAGTATTTACCTTTTACATACATTGAAGTTGAGTTTTCAGTAAATACAGGAGAAATTTGAAAAAGTCTTGAATATAGTCCAAATTTTAAACCCATCCACGAAAGAGCTGGCATTAAGTCAAATGAATGCACTTCCAAAACATATGTATTTGTGTGTCTGTGCATCTGTTATCTCTATCTCTACTAAGCAAAGGTCCATGGACATTTACTTATCTGCATTGGTAACTTAAGAGTATTTTCAATGTTTTGCAAAGAAAAAACAAACAAACAAAAAATCCCACAACATTGCTCTGACAACAACATGAAATAAAATTAGATCCTACATATTTCAGAAAAAATCTGTTAAACCCAAGAGATCAGTCAATAAACATTAGCCCCTTACATCAAATGTACCTTATCAATGATTAAGCTTTAACAATCCCACCCACTCTAGTAGGTCAGATAAAATCTGCTGCTTCTTAATTGGCAAAATATTTAACCTGTCTGAGTAATCACTTAAGAGAAGTTAACCCCTTGATTCCATGTGTTTAAACATTAACATTTACAGTGCTCAGAAAGTATAAGCCAGTTACTTTAAAAATCCCTAATTGCAGCTCATTTCCTTTGATCTGGAAATACATACAAAAGCCACTAGCCAATAGTAACTTTACACAGAAGCAACTTTTTTTAAGATTTCCATTAATGATAACTAGGAACCTGCTGGTCTGAATTCTGTTTCTTATTCTTTACAATCCAAGAGACTAATTTAAACTAATTTTCTCAGTTAAAGTCTTCACAAGCATACCTAACAAATAAAAAAATCTCTGAAAGAAATCAGCTGGTCAAACATCTGAACTCCACTGCTCTACAAATCTCATTTTCTCAACAAGCAAAAAGCAGAGGCTTTCTTATATTTCTTCAAGAAAGGAATACCAATTCCAGAAAGCAAAACTTAAAAAAACCCCAGCAAGTCTCTTTGGAAAAAGTAACATATACACAGCTTCAAGTAAAGATTTTTAAGCAAGCACAAAAAGCAAAAGATATGCGAGAGATTAGCTGAATTTTACCTTTAATCCCAGCACGTTAAAAAAAACAAGGATTTTTTTCCCTTTGATCTATAATAAAAAGCAGCCAGGTATAGCAAGCACTACATCTTCCATTGCTTTTTACTGGAGCCATTGGTTTTCAGCTCCCTGAAGATAATCAAGCCTTGAATATGAAGAATGTATCACAGTGATACACAAGGGATGCATCACATGACATAATTCCAAAATATACTAGCAAATGACACTTAACTCCCTTTCTGTGGTGATACTGTGAGTGGAATTCCTAACACAGCTGATAATTCAGCGTGTGAAGTTAACATCAAGTTGCTCACGCTGTAGAACTGGGAGGAAGTTGGTTTCTGGAACACACATCTAATGAGGCAATGGTGAGCAGCCAGCCTGCCTGCCTGCCCCACAGCACTGCTCAGCAGTCAGCTCTTTGTTGGGCTGGAGACTTTCTTTCACTGGTGCCAAAACATGGGCACTTTTAACACGCATTTTTTTTCCTGTATCAGAGTCCTAACACCAGCCTTCACGACCAGATGCAGGTAAAAAGATAAAGTTCTGATTAAACATGAGACAGCTGTTACGCTTCATATTCCCCAGACTCTCTGAAATTTCATATATTTTTCATACATTTAAGAAGTTACCTAAAACCAGTCATGCTCCTAAGCAGAGGGATCGGAAATGGTAAATCCCAACTCCTAACTGCAGGCACCAGCTAAAAAGTCTCACAAAATCAGGTTCTTGCAAGCATTTTCTCCTTCCTCCTGGCTCTCTTACTCTCAAAATAAGTGGGTCAGCTTCAGCAGGATGGGAAAATCCTCCAGCTTCTCTGCTTCCAAAAATTCTGTGACCTGGTGGTGAGGACACAGCACTTGGAGGTTCCCCAGCCAGCAGAGAAGATGGGAACACAGGTCATCCATTTTCAGTGGAAGCACCCCAGCAGGTGTGTGACAAGCAAAGGGAAGCTACAGAAGTACTCTTTAACCAATATGCTGTGGGACTACAGGGAAGGCACAGTTCTTCTACGTACATATCTGCAGGAGAGGATCCCATGTTGGTAGAGATGCCCAGCACCCACCAGCCAGGAGGTAGCACCACGCCAGAAGTAGGCAGGAGAGGAGCAGCAGCACTGTCCATAGGCTAATCCTGCAAGACTACCCACTCCCTTGGGGATCTCTGGTTCTCTCTACTAACTCTACAAACATTGTAGACTCTAACATGAATAAGGTGGCAAATTTTTCAGCTCTACATGGTTTTCAAACATGGAGCTGCTTTGAAGTTGCACCCAGCACTTCTATGACTGAATACACTTGTATATCAACTTCTGGCAGGATTTTAAAGCACACCATTCTGCAAGTAAATTAATGGAAGAAAAATGAGTCAAGGGAAAGATTCAGTTTCCTTTTTCATGCATGACTCATTTTAATTATCATCCTGCAGGCAAATCGGTTAATTGCTAGAAAGAACTGATTTTTTACTCCTTTTTTCATTAGGTAAAAGCCATTGCACACACAGACTGAAAAATCACAACATGAACTAAAACCAGACCTTGCTTTATATTTCTAGTATTTTTACTTCATTTTGTATTTTTACACCATTTTCAAACTATATTTTTTGGAAAATAAAGGTAAGTCTATATTGCTAAGGCATGTTTTTCTTTTTTTAACATCTGCATTTGGTTACATCAGCTAATAAAGCATTATAGTGTCTGTTTTTTAAACTAAGTATCCAGATGTGTCTCTAGAAGTTTATGTTTAAATCAGTGAATTACAAACTTTTTTTTTCACAGCATAACTCAGTACACAGGATTTTCTTCAAAGCACTTATCAGATCAAGGTTTGTTTTTATTTTACTATACTGTAAGGGATGTCAAAGTAAAGTAATTTTTCAGGGAATGGGAAAAAGGACAAAAATTTTAATTGCTTTTTTGGGTTGTGTGATATGCTTTAGGGGTTTATGTGGAACAGAAGAAGTCATGCTAGAAAGAGAAGAGAAAAATCAAATCGAGCCCTGGTGATATGGCATGTGCTCAGCTAATGAAATCATGCCAAAACTAGCACCTGTAATTAACATACAATGGAATGACAATGATGAAAGCTCAAAAAGAGTTATCTTTCATTCTGTCTGAAGGAGTTGTGTATCGTGGCTGGGAAGGTATCTTTTTTTCTCTAAAGAAATCAAATACATATGTTGGAATTTCAGCCTGGAAATAAAACATGGCAGGTATAAATAATGCAGTCCCCTAGATACCACAATTTATTATTGAAGAGTAATATATCTTGAAAAATTATTTGGATTTATGAACATTCTCACTTAAGCTGAGAATCTTCAAGATTGCATTATTTCAAGAACATATTTCATACAGGAGATACCTCCAAAAAAGCATTCCAACTTGTGAGTGGGCAGAAACCCTAGGCCACTGGTTGCTGGCAAGGTAAGCACTGACAGGTCCTCCTGACCAGATAAATGTGGCAATAACTGCATTGATGTGGAGCTGACTGCACTGCAGGAGGGACTATCCCACAAGCTAACAAGGGCAAAAAGTAAAGCCAGGTAGAAAGCACAGGTGATCCTGGCTGACATGACAGCAGTGTTGTCATTTTGTCATTCAACCAATCTCAACTTCTTTTTCTTTCTTTTATTTTTTTTTCAATCAGGACTTTCTGCACTTTAAAGTGCAGAAAAACCCCTCAAGGGACAGTGTACACAAGTACTGTATGATATACAGATTAGCCAAAATCAGACACATGAAAGCCATTGGTTTCTGGCCTCTATGAAAATACACACAGCTGGAAACATAGCTAATCTCCTGATCAACAAGTGAAATGTCTCCTGCAACTGCATCAGAGCAACCCTGGTATCAACACAGGCTGGGGGATGAACAGATCGAGATCAGCCCTACCAAGAAGGACTTGGGGGTGTCAGTGGATGAAAAGTTGGACGTGATCAGGCAATGTGCATTTGCAGCCCAGAATGCCAACCATTTGGCTGCATCCAAAGCAGCATGGCCAGCAGGGCTGAGGGGGGATTCTGCCCCTCTACTCCAGTGAGACCACACCTGCAGGGCTGCATCCAGCTCTGGGGATGCAGGAAGGGCATGGACCTGGCTGAAATGAGTCCAGAGGAGGCCACAAAAGTGATGAGAGGGCTGGAGCACCTCTCCTATGACGATGGGTAAGAGATTTTTCAGCCAAGAGATGAGAAGGCTCCAGGGACACTTTACAGCACCTTCCAGTATCTAAAAGGGGCCTACAAGAAAGCTGGAGAGGAACTTTTACAAGGGCGTGTAGTGACAGGACAAGGGGCAATGGCTTTAAACTAAAAAAAAGGGCAAATTCAGGTTAGATATGAGGAAAAAGGTTTTTACGGTGAGAGTGGTGGAACACTGAAGCCGGTTGCCCAGAGAGGTGATGGGTGCCCCACCCCTGGCAACATTTAATATCAGGTTGGATGAATCTTTGAGCAACCTGATCTATCTAAAGATGTCCCTGCCCATTGTAGGGGGACTGGGCTAGGTGACGTTTAAAAGTAAGTTCCAACTCAAAGTATTCTATGATTCTATGAAACAGATTCACACCTCATGGAACTAGAAAGGCAGAACTGCTATGTCACACCAGCCATATGACTTCCCTGAAATAATTCAATGTTGAACTACAGTTTATTTTTGGGGAGGGGAGAAAGGAGTGGGAATTGTAATCTTGATTCTAGCATTGCCCTTAACTTTCTCACGGACACCCTGTCTCAGTTCACTATAGATTTTTCTGGCTTTTCTCTGGGCACAGTCAATATCGTCTTTGATACATAGACATTAGCAGTTATTCCAGTAGCAGTTATTCCAGTGCCAAATACATGATATAAACTCTTCTCCTAGGCAGAGCACCTCATTTTTATACTCAGGAACTGTGACATGTCTTTCCTTTTATCCTGCTATCTGCTATGACCCTCTATACAGAGTTGCCACATTTTCTCATGACATGCCCATAGAATTGTTCATATTTCTCAGGAGGATGACTTTGACTTCAGAATTTCCAACCTATCCACATCACCATCTCTTTCTGTTATTTGTCATTCCACTGCCTGCTGTATGTCATTGGCAGGGAAAGCATTGACTTTTTCCATCACTGGTGATTTTTAAACACTCTTTTTATGCTGCAGATTAAACAAGAATTAATCCAGAAATATATTATGCCTCCACTGCCCTGCAAGTCAGGCTGCCTGACCACAGAGGCCCTTTAGGGCCTTGCAAGCTCTGGTTTTGTGACTCTCCAGAGGCTCACATTGGTAATGTGATTTTTGTCATCAATAAAATGATCAGTGAAGAGAGAGCAGCTTACCTGCAAATCCAGCTAAACAAGAACAACTCCATATTTACAGTTACATTAGGCACCTGTCAGTTAGCTAGGTCAAACTAATACTTTGATTTTGCTTTGGTTCACTTTGTGAGCAAAAGTGGTTGTTGAAAGGTTAAGTACTTCACATCTTTATCCATCAACTGAGCTTGTCACTTCACATTAAAAAAAAAACTAGAAAATTTAATCAGGTAAATTTTTCCACAAACCTGTAACAGATAGCATTAGTTTTATACACTTATTCTACTGCCTATTAACTCAATCCCACCAAAGACAGCCCAATGTCATATACAAAGCCTGATTTTTTCAGAATTTCTATCCGGTCCACCCAGCACCTTTTCCCTGGAGGAAGAAGAGTGTGGTTTTCTAGGTAGTACCCACTGCTTGAGGAGCAAAATATTGCTGCCTACCATAACTTGATGCAGAAGGTCAGGGCTGAAACTACCGATGATGGAACCCAGTGACCATTCCTAGTGTATCACTGCCTGCTACCATCAATCTGCTCTTACCTTCTCAGGCAATGAGGGCTCTCTGTTCAGGACTGACAGCACAGTCCATTCACACATCTGTACATTCAGCTGTCTTCCTAACCTCTCCTCCCCAGCAATCCCCAACAAAACACAGATCCAACCCATAAATCCATTGTGCAATTAAGTCATCATATGTAATCTAATAAACTAAAGACAGAACACTTATGTCATAGTCTAGTCTCTGAAACTTCCCCAGAAAAAAAAAAGAGTAAATTGGTAGAAAAAGTGGTGAGGATGGGGATGTAAGTAGCATTAACAGAACAGAGAACTTACTGCTCAGCTTTTTCAAGTTTTCTGAATACATTTTCTTTGGCCTTGGTGATTTCAGTGGATTCTCTTTATGGCTGCAGTTGTTGGATTGGAATCTGTTTTGTCAAAGATTTGTGGTAAGAGCTAGGGTGTCTCTTCCAAATAGCAAACACTACTAATTATAAATTTCTTGTTGGTTTTGCTCTCTCATTTACAGTTACAACATTTGTATTAATGCACAAACTGTAATATGCAGTTCAATTTACTTATGGAAAAAACTCAACAGCTGCAAGCACAATGATCAGGACAAGCAAACTCAAGGGGCAGTCTTTACTTCTCCTAAAGATCTGTAGCTGACTGCTCAGTATCCAAAGACTGAAGTCACCTGTGAGGTGAAATAGGAAGGGACTAAGTTCTGGGAACACTGATTATTATCCTCACCTAATAAATTAAACCACAAATGGTTAATGTAAAAACCAAACTAGTATTTTTGTAATTTCAGATTTAATACAGATATACTGTGTATCCTAGAAATGAACAGACATCTGAAGTTGAATGGCCAGCACTGGGAAGCATTCTGAGTTGTGTCATGGTGAGCAGAGATACTCTGCAAAGCTCTTAAAATAAAAAATCTCTTGTATAGCTGCATTCAACAGCTAAAGATCACACTTTGGGACCCACAAGCCCTCTGGCAAATCTATGCTCTCAAATAATTTACAAAAAAAATTGGATTTCTTTCAGATTTTCAAACAATTGAAAACGGGCATGGAGCAGTTGAAAAAGGGCTTTTAACTGTGGCTACATCAGCTATGCTGGATTGGGAGTTTTAATTAAATTTCCAGCTCAAAATTTCCATTTCTGCATATGCAGAACTCATTCCTTCTCATCTTTGTGATCCTAAGCATATATATCACGTATAATTTTGATGGGTGGAAACCATACAATTCAATTCACCTCCTTTTACCCTTCATAACACCTCTAAACTTAAGTATGGTACTGCAACACCATCACTGCCAAATGGGTCATCTGTCTTTCAACACTTTTCAGAAAAGTAATTTTTTTCCATTGTAGATCAACAGATTCACATAAACCTGAAACATAAATATATAGCTACAGGCCGTCTATAGCTATTGGTAGTTATTAACATATTCAGCATCAGTTCATGTTGTAATTTATGCTGGTATTTTCCTAAAGTGTCAGTAAGCAGAGTTTTATAAAGGAAAGGAAGATTACATCTTTTAAGTGTCAGTCAGTTTCTGAAATAACTTTAAAAAAACCCAGAACTCTCATCAGCAGGAACTCAGCACTGCATTATGTCCTCAAAAAAAAGAACCTCCAGACAGCATTAAACAGTAATCCCTCCTGAAGAGAACGAGAAGCAGATAGAATGCTCATAGTGTTATTTAACGTACTCCAGTTCCTTGTTGCTTTTTAAAACGCAAAAGGAAAACTGTGTCCTGTCACTGTGCAGTTCTCCTGAAAACATCTGAAAGTGTATCTCAGTTCATGGCGTATCTGTTATGTAGGCTCACCATGTTTTAGGAATTGGAATTTGTGTCTTCAATGCTATATTAAAGATAGAAATAAGTTAGTCAAATGAATAGAATTAGGCTTCTATAAATGACTGAAAAATACGCCCTCTTCACTTGGTACCTCAAGACAACCTCCCTGTACTGGAAACGCTCTCCAAAGCTGCTGACATGCAGACTCAGGACATTCTTCTACCAAAGTCAGATCAACCATCAAAAAACCCCAAACAAGCAAACACCCCAAAAAACCAAAACAAACCAAAAAAATCCCAACCAAACCCCCCAAAAAGCAAAACAAAACAAACAAAAAAAAACCATACAAACCCCCACCAAAGAAAAAACCAACAAAAAATCCCCCAAAACAAAACATTAAAAACCCCTAAACACAACAAAACAACAACAAACCCAGACAGCAACAAATCTCTTAAGT
>VZTN01027571.1:18627-30067 GCA_013400515.1 Erpornis zantholeuca | reverse complement strand
CCAGGGGGATCCAACCTTTCCTCGTACACTCCCAGGGATTCTCTGGGAATTTCTTCCCAGGAATTCCAAGCTGATTCCCTTGGGAGCCTCAGGAATCTCATTCCCAGGGAGAGCTGGGAATGTTCAGAGGATCCTGATGAATTTCAAGCCCAATCCCAACCCCCCTGGAATTCCAGGATTCCCTCCCCGTGCCCTCTATCCATTCATCCCAATATCCCTCATCCCTCTCTCCCATCCCTCCCCTCCATCCCAACCATTCCCGGCCAAAAGCGATTCCCTGCTGCCCTCTAGCGACCGAATATCCCAGGAAAACTCCTCCTTCGGAGCCGATCCCGCTGGGAGCTGGAATTTAGGGATGAGGACAATCCCTCGGGATCTCCCTGCCCGCCTCATCCTTTCTCTTTCCCCACCGCAGGATGAGAAGAACCAAATGATGACCACCAACGTCTGGCTGAAGCAGGTAGGAGATGCTTCCCGATCTGGGAGGAATGGGATTTGGGAACGGCCAAGATTCCAGACTGGTGGGAAAAAAAAATTCCATGGATCCTCTCCGGGTGTCCCGGCAGGAATGGAGCGACTACAAGCTGCGCTGGGATCCGGCGGAGTACGACAACGTCACATCCATCCGGGTGCCCTCCGAGATGATCTGGATCCCGGATATTGTCCTGTACAACAAGTGAGGGACGCTGCCGGCATGGGGAATTCCTGGGATAGCTGGGAATGACTTTCCCTTTCCCTTCCCGTAGCTGTGGCTCGCGCAAATCCCGTCCTATTCCTCCATCTCATCCCATTTCATCCCATCCCAATCTCCATCCCAATCTCCATCCTGTCCCATCCCATCCCATCCCATATCCCATATCCCATATCCATATCCCATATCCATATCCCATATCCATATCCCATATCCATATCCCATATCCATATCCCATATCCATATCCCATATCCATATCCCATATCCATATCCCATATCCATATCCCATATCCATATCCCATATCCATATCCCATATCCATATCCCATATCCATATCCCATATCCATATCCCATATCCATATCCCATATCCATATCCCATATCCATATCCCATATCCATATCCCATATCCATATCCCATATCCATATCCCATATCCATATCCCATATCCATATCCCATATCCATATCCCATATCCATATCCCATATCCATATCCCATATCCATATCCCATATCCATATCCCATATCCATATCCCATATCCATATCCCATATCCATATCCCATATCCATATCCCATATCCATATCCCATATCCATATCCCATATCCATATCCCATATCCATATCCCATATCCATATCCCATATCCATATCCCATATCCATATCCCATATCCATATCCCATATCCATATCCCATATCCATATCCCATATCCATATCCCATATCCATATCCCATATCCATATCCCATATCCATATCCCATATCCATATCCCATATCCATATCCCATATCCATATCCCATATCCATATCCCATATCCATATCCCATATCCATATCCCATATCCATATCCCATATCCATATCCCATATCCATATCCCATATCCATATCCCATATCCATATCCCATATCCATATCCCATATCCATATCCCATATCCATATCCCATATCCATATCCCATATCCATATCCCATATCCATATCCCATATCCATATCCCATATCCATATCCCATATCCATATCCCATATCCATATCCCATATCCATATCCCATATCCATATCCCATATCCATATCCCATATCCATATCCCATATCCATATCCCATATCCATATCCCATATCCATATCCCATATCCATATCCCATATCCATATCCCATATCCATATCCCATATCCATATCCCATATCCATATCCCATATCCATATCCCATATCCATATCCCATATCCATATCCCATATCCATATCCCATATCCATATCCCATATCCATATCCCATATCCATATCCCATATCCATATCCCATATCCATATCCCATATCCATATCCCATATCCATATCCCATATCCATATCCCATATCCATATCCCATATCCATATCCCATATCCATATCCCATATCCATATCCCATATCCATATCCCATATCCATATCCCATATCCATATCCCATATCCATATCCCATATCCATATCCCATATCCATATCCCATATCCATATCCCATATCCATATCCCATATCCCATATCATCCCATATCCCATATCCCAATCCCATCCCAGATCCCAGATCCCATATCCCATATCCCATAACCCACACCCCATCCCCATTCCCACCGGAATATCCCGACCCCGCCATTCCCTGTTTTCCAGCGCCGACGGGGAGTTTGCGGTGACCCACATGACCAAGACCCACCTGTCCTCCAACAGCATCTCCATCCCATATCCCATATCCCATATCCCATATCCCATATCCCATATCCCATATCCCATATCCCATATCCCATATCCCATATCATCCCATATCCCATACCCATATCCCATATCCCATATCCCATCCCCATCCCCACCGGAATATCCCAACCCCGCCATTCCCTGTTTTCCAGCGCCGACGGGGAGTTCGCGGTGACCCACATGACCAAGGCCCACCTGTCCTGGGACGGGACGGTCACCTGGGTGCCGCCGGCCATCTACAAGAGCTCCTGCAGCATCGACGTCACCTTCTTCCCCTTCGACCAGCAGAACTGCAAGATGAAGTTCGGCTCCTGGACCTACGACAAGGCCAAGATCGACCTGGAGAACATGGACCACCACGTGGACCTCAAGGACTACTGGGAGAGCGGCGAGTGGGCCATCATCAACGCCGTGGGCACCTATAACTCCAAGAAGTACGACTGCTGCACGGAGATCTACCCCGACATCACCTTCTACTTCGTCATCCGCCGCCTGCCGCTCTTCTACACCATCAACCTCATCATCCCCTGCCTGCTGATCTCCTGCCTGACCGTCCTGGTCTTCTACCTGCCCTCGGACTGCGGCGAGAAGATCACGCTCTGCATCTCCGTGCTGCTCTCCCTCACCGTCTTCCTGCTGCTCATCACCGAGATCATCCCGTCCACCTCGCTGGTCATCCCGTTGATCGGCGAGTACCTGCTCTTCACCATGATCTTCGTCACCCTCTCCATCATCATCACCGTCTTCGTGCTCAACGTCCACCACCGCTCGCCCAGCACCCACACCATGCCGCGGTGGGTCCGGAGTTCTTTCCTGGGCTTCATCCCCAGGTGGCTCTTCATGAGGAGGCCGCCGGCGGTGACGCCCGAGGGGACGGGGGGACAACAGTACGACCTCCCGGGGACGCGGCTCAGCACTTCCAGGTGCTGGCTGGAGACCGACGTGGATGACAAGTGGGAAGAGGAGGAGGAGGAGGAAGAGGAGGAGGAGGAGGAGGAAGAGGAGAAGAAGACCTATCCCGGCCATCCCGTGGAATCCCAGGAGACGCAATTCCGCTACGGCCGAGCCGAGAAGGGATCCGGGGGTTCGGCATCGTCCAAGGGGAAGGAGGNGTGGTGCAGAGCGTGAGGGTAGGAGGAGGAGAAGGACGAGGAGGAGGAGGAGGAAGAGGAGGAGGAGGAGGAAGGCTCAGAGCGGGGCTTGGCGCTGTCTCCCAGGATCCTGAAGGCCCTGGAAGGGGTGCAGTACATCGCAGATCACCTGCGGGCCGAGGACGCCGACTTCTCCGTGAGTTCTGGGATCCGTGGATGGGCCTGGAGATCCCAAAAAATGGGAAGGGCAGGACCGGGATCCAGGGTTGGTTCCTGAGATCCCAAAAATGGGAAGGGAAGTTCCAGGATCCAGGGTTGGTTCCTGAGATCCCAAAAATCAGGAGGTCACTTCTGGGATCCATGGTTGGTTCCCAAGGACCCAAAAATGGGAAGGTTCCTGAGATCCCAAAAATGGGAAGGTCATTTCTGGGATCCATGTTTGGTTCCTGAGATCCCAAAATTGGGAAGGGGAATTTCGGGATCCACGTTTGGTTCCTGAGATTCTAAAAATGGGAAGGGGAATTTCTGGGATCCAGGTTTGGTTCCTGAGATCCCAAAAATGGGAAGGTCATTTCTGGGATCCATGAATGATTCTTAAGGATCCAAAAATGGGAAGGGCAGTTCTGGGATCCAGGGTTGGTTCCTGAGATCCCAAAAAATGAGGAGGTCACTTCTGGGATTATGAATGATTCCCAAGGATCCAAAACTGGGAAGGGCAGTTCTGGGATCCATGTTTGGTTCCTGAGATCCCAAAATGGGAAGGGGAATTCTGGGATCTAGGCGTGGTTCCTGAGATCCCAAAAATGGGAAGGGAAGTTCCAGGATCCATGAATGATTCCTAAGGATCCAAAAATGGGAAGGTCATTTCTGGGATCCATGAATGATTCTTAAGGATCCAAAAATGAGAAGGGCAGTTCTGGGATCCAGGGTTGGTTCCTGAGATCCCAAAAATGAGAAGGGGAATTTCGGGATCCAGGTTTGGTTCCTGAGATCCTAAAAATGGGAAGGGGAATTCCGGGATCTAGGCGTGGTTCCTGAGATCCCAAAAATGGGAAGGGAAGTTCCAGGATCTAGGGTTGGTTCCTGAGATCCCAAAAATGAGGAGGTCACTTCTGGGATCCATGTTTGGTTCCCAAGGACCCAAAAATGGGAAGGTGCCTGAGATCCCAAAAAAGGGAAGGTCATTTCCGGGATCCAGGTTTGGTTCCTGAGATCCCAAAATTGAGAAGGGAAGTTCCAGGATCCATGAATGATTCCTAAGGATCCAAAACTGGGAAGGGAAGTTCGGGGATCCAGGTTTGGTTCCCAAGGACCCAAAACCAGGGAGAAGATCCATGACCACCTCTGGGGAGATTCCCAGTCTGTGGGGTCAATCAAGGAGTTCCTCCACCTCCAGCATTTGGGAATGTTGGAGATCCCACTCTCCCCATCCTTCAGATCCATCTCAGAGGCCACATTCCCACTTTTCCCAAAGCAGTTTCGGAAAACTCCGTGTCGAAATCCCCACCCAATTTTGGAAATTTTTTTGAATTTTTTTCGAATTTTTTTGAATTTTTTTTGAATTTTTTTTGAATTCTTTTGGATTTTTTGGGGAATTTTTTTGGAATTTTTTTGGAATTTTTTTTGGAATTTTTTCCCAGAAAATTCCAAACCTTTTCCCAAAGACACGCGGGGCTCTCCTCCCCTCAAACCAACCAGCCAGGATTCCCAGGAAGCCCTGGCTGCTCTCCCAACCCCGCGAGATTCCCGGGAAGGGATTCCCGAGGGATTCGCATCCCGTTTTTTTTTCCCGCCGGCAGGTGAAGGAAGACTGGAAGTACGTGGCCATGGTGATCGATCGGATCTTCCTCTGGATGTTCATCATCGTCTGCTTGCTCGGCACCGTGGGGCTCTTCCTGCCGCCCTACCTGGCCGGGATGATCTAGGATCCATCCGGGAATGCCGGGAATGCTGGGAATGGCGGTGACCGCATCCCGCTGGACGCTGGGAGGGCAGGGTGGGGGACACGGAGCCCGGGGGAAAAAAATCTGGGATGGGAATGGAGGGTGGGGAAAGGGATGGGATAAGGAGGGGTCCGTGGGTGGTGTGGGGTATGGGTGTGAGGCTGTAATCCCAAAAATCCCAGGAAAATGTGGGACAGGGATGATGCTGTGGGTGGGCGGTGCAGAGGGGACATGGACATGATCCCATAATCCCGTGATCCCAAAATCCTGGGAATTTGTGGGGCAGGGATGATGCTGTGGATGGTCCATGCAGAAGGGACACGGACATGATCCCATAATCCCACAATCCCATAATCCCAGGAAAATGTGGGACAGGGATGATGCTGTGGGTAGGCCGTGCAGAAGGGACACGGACATGATCCCATAATCCCGTGATCCCAAAATCCTGGGAATTTGTGGGGCAGGGATGATGCTGTGGATGGTCCATGCAGAAGGGACACGGACATGATCCCATAATCCCACAATCCCATAATCCCAGGAATTTGTAGGGCAGGAATGATGCTGTGGGTGGGCGGTGCAGAGGGGACATGGACATGATCCCATAATCCCATGATCCCACAATCCCAGGAATTTGTGGGACAGGGATAATGCTGTGAATGGTCTGTGCAGAAGGGATATGGGCATGATCCCATAATCCCACAATCCCAGGATCCCACGATTCCCAGAGGTCCCTGCTCTTCCCAGGTGTCGCCCTTCTCCAGCTCCCCCGAACAAGCTCTTCCTTCCCATCCCATCCCATCCCAATTCCCATCCCAATTCCCATCCCATCCCATCCCATCCCATCTCATATCCCATCCCATCTCATATCCCAATTCCCATCCCATCCCATCCCAATTCCCATCCCATCCCATCCCATTCTATCAGAGCAGGCACTGATAGAATCCGGGAATGATGGAATTATTTCGGTTGGGAAAGCTCTCAGAGATGGAGTCCAACCATTCCCGGCACTCCCTGATCCATGTTTCCCCCGCCAAATCCACAGGGATTTAAATCCCTCCAGGAATGGGGACTCCACTAGGGCTGGGAAAACCTTTCCAGGCGGGAATTGTTCCCAATATCCAACTAAAGTTCCCCCGGCACGGCCGGAGGCCGTTCCCTCTCATCCCATCCCTTGTTCCTTGGGAGCAGATCCCAATCCCACCTTCCTCCTGGCAGGGAATTCCAGAGGGAGAAGCTCCCTTCAGGATCCTCCTTTTCCCAGCTCCCTCGGCCGCTCCCGGTGCTCCAGCCTCATTCCCGGATCCCTTCCCTTCCCTGGGACACGCTCCAGCCCTTCCATATCCTTCTTGGAATGAGGAACCACCATCCCAAGATCTGGGGTGACTCCAGGCGTGGCCTCGACCCCACCCACCCCTATTTTGGGAGAAGCCCCAAATTCGGGAATTCTCATTCCCATTCCACGATCCGGGACTCCATTCCCAATATCCCAAGGAGAAGTTCCCCGGCGCTCCGACCATTCCTCTTCCCAAGGAAATTCCAAGGAATGGGGATGACAGGAAATCCAGGCCACGTCAGCATTTGGCGCACAGTTTATCTCAGCCGGAAAAAAAAACAACCAAACAAAAAAAAACCTGGGAAAACTGCGGGAAAAACATTGGGATGGGAGTGGGGAAAAAAAGCCCGAACCGCCCGGTTCCCGACCGGAAGCACGAACCCGACGGATTTTGCACAAAAACAAAAAAAAAACTCGGGAAAAACGCAGCTGGAAGAGGCACCACCGTTCTCCAGGTTTGTGTCCCGCCATTCCCGAGGCCATGATCCATGGGTGGGGTGAGGGGAGGCCCCAAATTCCTCCCTGAAAATTCCGGAGGCGTCCGGAATTTTAAGGCTTCCCGCCCTTTAAATAAACTCTTCTGTACAAATGTGCGCGAGGGGAAGACGCCGCTCCCGAGGGAATATTCCAGCTCCCGGCATCTCCCCCCCCTAAAATCCCGGCACGATCCCCATCCCGCCGTGCCGCCCGCGCTCGGAGGATGGATCCGTGTGGATGCCGCCGAGCCGGAGGAATCTCCATCCTTCCCACCTTTCCCCTCCAGCCCTTTTTTTTTCCAGGGAAAAAAAACCAACAAAACAACCAAACCCCCACCGGAATGCCTCCCGTTTTTCCGAAGAGCAACTGAGACACTGACAGACACGAGCGGCCGCAGGAGGAGGAGGAGGAGGAGGAGGAGGAGGAGCGGGAAGAAGGGAGAGCGGGAAAACCACGGGAAAAAAGCCGACTCCCGCCGGGATCCGCCGGCATCGCTCCCGGTTGGAATTTTTTTTTCCCCCTTTCATTCCGAGCGCGGCTTGGCCAGGTTGGCTTGGAGCTTGGCCTGGTCCACGGCGTCCAGGAGGTTCTTGGCGTCCACGGCCAGGGCGTGGGAAGCCGTCAGCATCTGCCGCTGGAATTCCGCGCTCAGGGAAGTGCCGGAGTTCTGCTGCGCCAGGCGCATCTTGCTGATGAGGTTGGCCAAGTCCTTGTTGAGGAGTTTCTGGGTGCCCTCGATCTAGGGGAGGGAATTTTTTTTTTGGGAATTCAGACAATTCCCGGCGGGATTCGCCCCCCCCACCCCGACCTCGTTTCCGCTGTTCCCGCGCTCCTACCTCGGTGCGGGAAGTGGTTGGAAGGTTGGGAAGGATCTCGTCGACGCTGCCGATCAGCTTCCGTAGGGAAAGGCCGATGTTCTGCGGGGAGGAAGGGTTGGGGGTGGATCCAGGGGTGGATCCAGGTGGGAATGGTTCGGGTGGCGGAGGGGAGGATTCCGGTCGGGAGAGGGGAGGGGTGGGAGAGTCGCCAACTTGTGGAGCCGAGGATTCAAAGGGGGAGCTGGGAATGTTGGAATTGTTGCCACCGTGGATGCAAGGAAGGAGCTGGAAGTGTCGGGAACTCTCCCAGCATTGACCCAAGGACCCAACGAAGGAACAGGGAATGTTGGAGGCTCTCCCATCATCGATCCAAGGATCCAAAGGAGGAGCAGGAAATGTTGGAGCATCTCCCACCATTGACCCAAGGATCCAGTGGAGGAACTGGGAATGTTGGAATTGCTCCCACCATTGACTCAAGGATCCAAAGGACGAGCTGGGAATGCTGGAAACTCTCCCAACGTTGACCCAAGAATCCAAAGGAAGAGATGGGAATTGGTTCAAGGATCCCAAGGGAGGAGCAGGAAATGCTGGAATTGCTCCCACCATGGACCCAAGGATCCAACAGAGGAGCTGGGAATGCTGGAATTGTTCCCACCAAGGACCCAAGGATCCAATGGAGGAGCAGAGAATGTTGGGAACATTCCCACCTCTGTCCCAAGGACCCAACAGGGGAACAGGGAATGTTGGAGACTCTCCCATCATCGATCCAAGGATCCAATGGAGGAGCAGGAAATGTTGGAATTGCTGCCACCATCAATCCAAGGATCCAGTGGAAGAACTGGGAATGTTGGGGCATCTCCCACCATTGACCCAAGGACCCAAAGGAAGAGATGGGAATGTTGGAAACTCTCCCATCATCGATCCAAGGATCCAAAGAAGGAACTGGGAATGATGGAAACTCTCCCACCATCGATCCAAGGATCCAGTGGAGGAACTGGGAATGTTGGAGCATCTCCCACCATTGATCCAAGGACCCAAAGGAAGAGATGGGAATGCTGGAATTGTTCCCACCAAGGACCCAAGGACCCAACAGAGGAGCTGGGAATGCTGGAATTGTTCCCACCAAGGACCCAAGGACCCAACAGAGGAGCTGGGAATGCTGGAATTGTTCCCACCAAGGACCCAAAGGAGAAGCTGGGAATGCTGGAAACTCTCCCAACGTTGACCCAAGAATCCAAAGGAAGAGATGGGAATTGGTTCAAGGATCCCAAGGGAGGAGCAGGAAATGCCAGAATTGTTCCCACCAAGGACCCAAAAATCCAACAGAGGAGCTGGGAATGCTGGAATTGTTCCCACCAAGGACCCAACAGAGCGGCCGGAAACGCGGGAATTCTTCCCTCCCAGGGAAAGAATTCCAACCCCTTCCCAAGGAGACTCCTTCCCGCCTCCCGCAGAATTCCACGGGCATTAATTCCAGAGGTTTATCCCGTCCTCACCTTGACCACCAGGATGTATCCATCGGGAGGCACGAGGCTGATCTCGTTCTTCAGCTGCAGCACGGCCCGGACCAGATCCATGACATTCCCGTACACGGAATCATCCGTGCGGTCCAGGTTGGCCGTGGGAGCCGGCTGGATGGGCTGCCAGGGAAGAGGGATCCGTCGGGATCGGGTGGATCCCGGAGGGAAAAGGAGAGAAAGAACCACATCGATCTACAGAGGGGGTGGTGTTCCCATCGCCGGGAATGGTTGGAGCGGGCTTGGAGTGGCCTGGGATAGGATTGGAATGGGATGGGATGGAAGCTCCTGTGGATCCCACCCAAAGCATTCCGGGATTCTGGGATCCAGGAGGCTCAGGATCCATCCCAATGGAAGTTGGGGATGGAAAAGGGAAGGGAGAGCCTTCCTGGAGTGCCGAAATTCCCAGGGAATCCCTTGTTCCCGAAATTCCTTCCTGGAGAGGAGGAGTCGGGATGGGGATGGATCCAATGCTGGGCTGGGAGAGCTGGGAATGTGCAGCTGGAGAAGGGAAGGATCCAGGGAATCCTTGGAGTTGCTTCCCGAGCCCAAAGAGGCTCCAGGAGAGCTGGGATTTGGGATAAAGGATGGAGGGGTGGGAAAGAGGGAATGGCTTCCCAGTGGGAAAGGGGAGNGGATGGATTTGGATCACCCCGGGATAGTGAGAGCTGGAAGAGGATTGGACCGGGATGGGATGGAAGCTCCGTGGATCCCACCCAAAGCATTCCGGGATTCTGGGATCCAGGAGGCTCAGGATCCATCCCGAGGGGTTTGGATGGAAGTCGGGGATGGAAAAGGGAAGGGAGAGCCTTCCTGGAGTGCCGAGATTCCCAGGGAAGGCCCTGGATCCCGAAATTCCTTCCCGGAGAGGAGGAGTCGGGATGGGGATGGATCCAGTGCTGGGAATGGAGGGAATTCCCTGGGAAAGGGGAGCTTGGGGTGGGAACTTGGGAAGGAATTCCTGTCTGGGAGGGTGGGGAGAGGCTGGGCTGGAATTCCCAGAGAATCCCTGCCCACCCCTGGATCCCTGGGAGCATCCAAGGAAAAGTTGGAACATCCCAGGATCACGGGAGGTGTCCCTGGAATGAGCTTTGAGGTCCCTTCCCAACCAAAACCTTTCGGGAATTCTCTGGGAAGCACTGCTGAGCTCCCACCCCCGATCCCAGATCCCGCCGGGATCCGATCCCTTTGGAGTTGGGAAGAGCAGGAAAATTCCCATCCTGTGAGATTCCGGGAGGTGGGAAAAGGAGGATCGGGAGCCATCCCAGGATCTCTTACCTGAGCTCCAAGCCTCGGAGGTTTCTGGGGGGGCCCCGTGAATTGTGCTGCGCCGGGAGCGAGGAAAAGTCGGGAAAAATCATTCCGGGGGATCCCACGGAAATGTGGGAATGCTGAAGGGTTCCCTTCCCAAGCCTCCCCAGCCCCATCCCAGCTTCCCATGGGATTCCCCCATTCCCGCGCCCCCTCCCTAAAATGTGGGATTTCGTTCCTGGAGCATCCAGGGGAAACATTCCCGAGGTTCCCGACAGCCCAAAGTGGGAATTCCAGGATGGAATCACTCACTGTAATCTGTCTCTTTCTCCGGGAGCAGCTGCAGGGAAAAAAATAAAAAAAAATATTGGGAATTGAGAGGTCCCAAAATCCGGGATGGAAGGGGAAGAGGGAAGGAGGAGGCGTCGCTAATTCCCTCCCGGAATGCTGGGAAGGATTCCTGGGATTCGCCACCCTCCCACCCAACCCCGGGAAACTCCCAATTCCAGGATAATTATCCCGAATTAATCAATGAACGAACGAATGAATGAATGAATGAATGAATGAAATAATTAATTAATTAATTAATGTATGAATAAATAAGTAA
>VZTN01027569.1:9266-20711 GCA_013400515.1 Erpornis zantholeuca | reverse complement strand
CTATGTGGTAATGATTCCTTCTTCCAAGAGCTATCCCTACAGTCATGCAGTTGCTCCATCCTGCGACAGGTCTGATTTGTGATTCTGATCCTGCTTATCATAACCTGTTTTTTTTTTTTCCTAAAGTGCTTCAGTTCAGTACAAATACTTCCTTCACAATATATTTCTGAGTGTTAATTAGAAATGAGAAATACACTCTTTCCAGAGAGGCTGTATTTAAAAAAAAAAGAGATTGCTGTTGGTCATCTGAGATCTCTACCCATTGTAATTAACGTGTAAAATTATCAAGGTTATTTTTCAAGATGGACAAGTCAGATGGTAAATAAGAAAAGCTGGGTAATTCCATTAATTAAATTAGTGACATTTTGGCCTCCTAATTTGAAGTTAACTGTTTTAAAAAGAAAAGGCAGAGCACTGAGTGTCTCCCAGCTTCAACTGCTAATGTTAGTGAAACCAACATTTACTTCAGAACGTGTATCCCTGCCTTATATATCTCATGTATGTGCTAATTGTTTCTTCTCTAGCAAATGAACTAGGATTTTTAAAAGAATCAAATGTTGCAACCCCTGTAATTTTACATTAATTCTTTTTCCTTTTTAAATGTTTTCTTGCAGGAGTGGAGATTATTTTGATTATTAATGATGGATTGTGGTGGGGGGGAGGGAGAAAAGAGCAGCATCCATGGTCTCCATGCTAAATAACATAAAAATAGGGAGTGCTGGGAAATAGGGAAAAAGCCTATAGAAAGCATTAGGTGTGAGAGCTGTGAAAACCAAGGGTCGTGTAGAAGTAGTATTCAAAATGTGAACATACCTCTTTGTTATGTGATGAAGAGAACTACCTCAACAGACAGGAGTGAGACAAAGCCATTTGGATTTGTGGCAGTGAGGTGTTTGGAGAAGATTTTCTGTAGAGTGTGTGTCTTTCTTTGCTTTACTCAGATCTCTCAGGTGACTTCAGGGCTATAGCTTGAGGGCTGGTTGGTTTCTCCTGGCAGAATCAACAATGTAGTGGAAATAGTGTGAACTACACTGAGCATGTGCATGTGTGTTATATTGCATATCCAGACGGTAGTTAGTCAAATTTTTATAAACCAATAGCCCAAAACATCTATAATAATTTTAAGATCAGATGTGCATCTGCAGTGCATTAGCAGTTTGGTTAACCTTTTGTTGTTAACATGTCATTGCCTGGACAATCTAGTCTTCTTGTTTACTTTTATTGCTTCTCATATGCCATCATGAATAAGCAATAACTATTATTTGGAAGCGAAAGAACAAAGAATATTTATAGTGTTAATTTTAGAACAGTTGATTTAGAATGAGAAATCAGTCTCCTAGCATTAGCTGCTAATAATACATACATCTGCACGTAAGTGAATAGAAGTAAAATTTTTTTGGAAGCCTGTGCTGTTGAATGTTTTTCTTGGGTCTACCAGTGCTTCAGTCAGAATTATTTTCTGAATGAGTTTTGCATCCAAAAATGTAGAAATGTGCCCAAAACTGACTTGTGAAGTGATTCAGTTTCTGTGTGATTATCTTCCAACAATTGCATGTGCTTGTTTTATGATCTCAGCTGTGCTACCTTAAGTTCTCATTAGGTGTCAGAAGTTTAACTGGGTCAAGTCAGGTCAGGCTTATTTAGATAGCAGTAAGTTAGGGAAAATGCAGATATTTCTGCACATGATGTTAATTCAGCTGGGAACAACTTTTTATGCTTCAGTTCAAAGTAAATGTCCTGTTCTTTTCCTCAGGACTTCAGGGGATGCTGGGAGGGAGAAGTGCCCAAGTGATGGCTATAGCCATTATAGTAATGCCATCTTTTGTATAAAATGTTAAACTCTGTTTCAGATATGCTTAAAATTTGGAGCTTTCTTTTTGTTTGTTTGTTTGTTTGTTTTGTTGTTGTTTGTTTATTTGTTCGGTTTTTTGTTCGGTTGTAGTTTTTGTCTGATTAGCTTGGCAATTGGATTATAACTCTGAAAACTCAGATGTAACTCTGCTTCATGGCAAGTATGAAGCTTTGGTTTTCTTCTGAAACTGGGAGACAAGAACTAAAAAGGACATCATAAGGGACAGATATTCTCTTAATATTTAATTGTGGTCTTACTTAATTTTCTTTTGAAAAATACTTTTAAGCATGAAACTGTCTGTGTAAGTGTGTGTTGTAAGTGTGTGACACTTTTATAATTTGCTTAGCTTTTATAATTTTAGCTTTTGTAATTTTAGCTTTTATAATTTGCACAGCTTTTGAAACCTTCTGAGAATTGACAATCTTGTTGTAAGGTAGGAGAAAGGAAGTTGCTTAGTTGATTGAATGGCTAAATAGGAGATCTCCAGTCTCTTTCATCTCTTTTTGACATTAGTGAACCTCACCTCAAAAATTTATTTAGAAACACATGAGGGTAGAGAGGGAATTTAAAGTAGAAGAGGATTTATAGAGTAAAATGGATGCAATTAGGCATGTAAAAAGCTTAGTTTTCCACTGATAGTCCTATCCTGTTTCCATATTTCTGTCTGATTACCTGTTTCTTTTGCAATAACCTATATAAGGAAACATAATAATACCACCACATTTCTTGGATGGCTCTTCAGGGTGTTGGGTTTTTTTTTTTTTGTGGTTTTTTGTTTTTTGGTTTTTTTTTGCCTTCCAATACTAAATCATTTGCATTGGAAATAAGGAAGGAAGCAATTCCTTTCCTTTCCTATTGTATTGTTAGGTAATAAATCCTTTTGCTCTTTCATATAACCAACTTTGCTTAAAAGTGATCAGTCAGAATAATGGTACTTGGTTCAAGATGCTAATGTCAGAGCATTCTGATCACCATTTGTGTTCTTATGCACATAAAATCAAGCTTTTACTTAAAAGGAAGAAAAACCTTAATCCAAATGCATATTTCTTCTTGTAGTTTAAATAATAGGTTTTGAAAAATAATTAGATACTATACCTTCTTTCATGAGGGTAGCAGGGCTTTAGTTTCTTTATGCAAGAAAAGGTAAATTGATAACTTTTTCCCTCAAAAAGGGAAAGGAGGATCTAGGTTTAGAAGTTAAAAGCAAAATACTATGTATAGTTTGGAAAAAGAAAAACTAATTTCAGGAGTCACAGAAGAATATAACTTCTATATATTTTTAACTTTTAAAACAATGTTGTGAGAATCTTGTTTATTTCTCTTAAAGCTGTCTGTTTTGGATTAATGTAATTCTAGACAGAGATATAAAAAGCCTAAGGATAACTTTATTTTAGAGAAGGACTAACTTTATTTGTTGAATTGTAGTTCTACACCTATAAATATATTTTATTTTCCTTTCTTGAATTATTGGTTTCCACAGTTAGTAGTTTTGGCAAATTACAGATTTGAACGAAACTGAGTTTCATGCCTTGAATTTAATAATGTTTAATAATAGGAGCAATTCAGCCTCTCTGTCAGAAAAAAAACCAAGATAATGGAGTCGTGGATAGATATTTCAATAAGGATTAGCAGCGATTAAATTTCTCTACGGACAATCATGGGTGCATTTTGGAAGTGTGCCATATCCTTCTGTGGCTACAGTGAAAGCACATGGGTTTGAACAATGATAACTCATTGGTATGCAGTATTTAAGTGTTTTACATGGATGAATCAATTTAAACTTGGACCCTTTGGTCTTCTTGGTACTAGTCTAGGTGTTTCATCTAATGCAGATTACTTGCACAGTTGTTGATACTTTCTGTTTAACCTCCTGCATGGGACTAGGTGTAGAATGCTTAGTTCTCATACTTTGTGTATTACTACATTTTTTCCTCCATAAAGCACCATTTCAGATTCTGATGGGATATAATCCAGGCTTGCACTGAAGAAGTGGATTTAGTGCTGTTTCATTAGCTAAAGGTACAGCACTTTGATTTGTATTCCAAAAGAGTGATCTTTAGTCTTACCACAAGAATTGCTGAAGTTACTCATATTACACCAAAGTGTTCTAAAGAGACATCTTTATGAGCACTGAGTCTTTAATTGCAAGGATTTTTTCCTTAGGTGGTATGTTTCCATAGGTGTTGCTTTTTCTGTAACTGGTGATGTTTAGATGTGCAAAGAGACTTTCTTAGACAGCATTAATAACTACTCAAACATAGTTGTGAAATAAGTGAGCTGAAGTATCACTAAACCAGTTCATTGTAAAGAATTTTTAACTTAAGTTTTATGGAATAAAGTTTTTTAAATCCTGGCTCACTTTATAGAAACTCTTGTATTTATTCTGGAAAGGAGTTATGGCTGGGTTTGTGAATTTTATTTTTTTTAACAGTAAGTCAGTGGTTGTGTGCCATTTTATATAGCATTTACTTGATGAAAAAAAGCAAGTGATTGTTAATATAATGCCTTACTTAGTTAAGACAAAATGATAGACACAATTTACAGTTTAGGTGGCTGTTTTAAAATTTGATTTTTTATATAAAAGGCTGTGTCAGGCTTGTTCAAATATAATTGTATTTTGATTTTCATTTTGATTGTAGTTTTATTTTATTGGCCTATATTAGTCATCTGTGGTTGGTTGAATGTATTGCTCCAGCATACTTTTTGAAGTAAAATAAAGTAAGGCTTTTCAGAACATTTCAGGCAACAGAGAGGAAGCATTTTTATTTGTCAGTTTGTGCATGCACCAACAATGAAGTCATGCAACCACATAAAATGTCTATTTAATGCAGGATTGTACAGGGGGCAAAATGAAGATCTTTGTCTATAGTATGCAAGCATTTGGTTTTTTTTGTTTTTTCCTTAGGTTTAGCAACCTTGATAGTTGATAAATGCTTCCTTTTGTAATGATGGTTAGTTTTTGTCATTCACGTGGAAACTGTGCTTGAACCACAGTCAGATCTGATCTTTGTGTTTTTAATGAACCAAACTGAAGACATGGCCCTTTTATTACTTCCAGCTTCTTGGAACATATGCCTATGTGAATATGAGAACTGAGAAAAATGAAAAACTAATTCTGTAGCCCTCATAAGGACAGATCAAAATCTGAAACCCGAAAAGCAAAATGCTGGGAGACCACTGAAAGAACTTTCTTTTTTAAAAAAAAAAGTTTCTTTCTGTAGGTGATCATTTAGAGCTGTGAGTATAGAAATTTTCTGTGTTCTTTTAATTTTATTTTAATTATTTCTGAGACAGTAATAGTAATTTTTTAATACAAGTGAAGAGGAATAAGTTACGTGGCTGTTGTTTTTTTTTTTGCACAGACATTGCCTTCTAGTCGTCTTTCTCTTTAGTAGCTCTAGTTCCATTCATTACTTAGTATTTTTAAGTAAATTAATTTTGTAACACAAAGCTATAGGTTTTGCTACATAGCATAAATTCAGAATCTTAATTATGTAGATACCTTCATATTTACTATCAAAACACTACCATTAATCTAAATCAGTATGACATCAGATCTGAATCTTAGTGTTTAGCCAGCTAGGATGGAGTACTGTATCTTGCTTTATTAAGCATAGTTGGCCAGAGCAGATGGAGAGTTGTCATTGTGGCCATAACAACAGCCTCATTTATCATCCCTTTTAACATTCTGTAATTGAGAAAGTCGCTTCTGGTCTGATTATAGGCCTATAAAAGAGCTGGAGAGGGAATTTTTGCAAGGGCTTGGAGTGATAGGATAAGGGAAATGCCTTAGAAACTGAAAAAGGGTAGATTTAGAAGTTAGGAAGAAATTCTTTACTCAGGAGGTGGTGAGGTGCTGGAAGAGGTTGCCCAGCGAAGCTGTGAATGCGCATTTGTGGCAGTGTTCAAGGCCAGCCTAGATGGGCTTTGAGCAGCCTGGTCTAGTGGAAGGTGTCCCTGCCCATGACAGGGGAGTTGGAATGAGATGCTCTTTGGGGTCCTTCANATTTATATATATATAATTTTTTTTAATGGCACTAAACTGAGGTCACATGAATTATTGGTATCACCACGAGACCCATATTTCTGCCATTCTATGGCTTTAGTAAAGATGCTGGGACTCCTATTGCTGGCTATTGCTGTTCTCTGTGCTTTTATCTGACTCANTGCTCTTTGGGGTCCTTCACAACCCAAATCATTCTATGATTTTAGTAATTCATCTTAGGTTACTGAACTAAATAGTAAGCCTTTAAGGCTTTCTAGCCCTTCTTTGGAGCTTCTGTTTCTACTGTAATAGAAGCCAAACTACCTGAGAGAGAGGAATAATTCCAAAATCTAGTTAGTTTTACTGATCAACATTCAACATGTTCAACACTCTTGATAAAGGGTCTATTGAGTGAAGGGAGAAATGACCAGAAAGAGACCATTAATTTATTATGTGGTGGCCTGGCACATTACATATGCCAGTGTCTTCTGTGACATAGTCATGGTTGCCTTGTTTTAGGCACCTAAGGATGAATGTCTCGTGCTTGTTTTTTTAAGAATTAAGAGTATGCCTTGGGTGCAATTATGGATGTTCTGAACATTAAATAGCTGCACCACTGATGTAGTCTGACTCGCCAATAGCTGCTTCTTTTCTTAATAATGTTAGTCAATGCTTGTCTGTTTGCCTCCAGCAAATGAATAAAATAGCTTTTCAATTTAATTAGTTTAAAAATCAAGGGTATTTTCAGTGTGTCCTCAATCCTGTGTGTCTTGAAAATAGGTTTTAAATTGACTGTCACATACATTGAGTTTAATTTCAACAATACCTTGTAGCACTTGGATAAGAAATGCTAATTTGGCTTGAAAATTTTATAAATCAAGTTACCTATGCTGGGAGTAGTAGGCTTTCTGTACCTCGTAAACTTCCCAAATGCTGTATAAAGAAAAGAGATAAGAACATGCCTGTGCAGAGTCTGCCCTTCTTAGTTTGTAGTATCTAAGTCTTAAGGTATTAATAATTTTGTATTTATGATTTTAAATATATAATTGTGGAATACTTTTACTGAGTGAACATTAACATGTTTAAGTGAAAGGAAAACGGAAGTTCATGTACTGAAAATTTCTAGACCATCTCTGTATGTTGTAGTCTTGCTCCCCTTTTCCTTCTCTTTGAAAGGCTGTAGAACCTAAACACTTCATAGATTAGTAGATGTAGAACTATTCTATAGCTGTGTATCTAGAATCTTGATATCTGCAACTTAATAAAAAAATATATTTAATTACACAGTAATTTTAGCTGTGCAACATGGTAAGAGGAAAAAATGCATTTGGAGTATTTATGCATCTGTCAATTTTTTTCAAGTATTTTTGCGTGTTACCATGCAACTGCAATTCTTTGTTTTACAGATGTTGCAATTGAAAAGTACACTTTAAATGGTGATTTCTGTCAAATTTTTAAAATATAGTCACTAGTTTTGGATGTCTCAGACTTTTTAGTATTCAGCATATACATATACAACCCCCGAAGTGACTGCTAGTTAAGAATATGTAAGTGTCTTGGCAAAATTTAGATTGCAGGTTAATGACAGAACAAGATGAAAATTCAAAACTTAAAGCATAGACAGAATAAAACTACATTATAGAATTGGACTAGAATTTATAGATCAGGACAGCTGATTAACAACGTAGTAAAACATCACAGACAAGTGTGATTCTATGATTCTATGTCTCCCCTGTAGGGAAAGTGTGGATGTCGATGCAGGCAGTGGCAAAAGTCAGTTGTTATTAGTGGAAAGAACCAAATTCCAGCAGAACAGAATTAGAGGGATTGTTTGGCCTAACCTGAGGAAGTGCTGAACAAGCTTTTAAAAGTTACATCTTTTAGAAATCGTAATACCACAATGTTCTATTATTCATTTAAAATTGCATCACTGTGGATTTTTTAAAAAAACTTTGGGCAAAGATGGTTGTATTAATTTTCTTTCTTACTGATTGTTACATTACAGAGGGTTATATGAATTTTTCATTTGTTTTTTTATCTTTATTTGCATGTGATCCTTTGTTGAATACCTACTGCCCTCAAGGACCAGCCAGGACCATTTTAGCAGACCTTCTTGCCATCCATCCATCCATCCATGTAATGTGAAGTCTGACCAGGGCTGATTGGTCCCAGGGGCTGGAGCTAGGCTTNGATGACATTCTTTGTCTGGTCATGTCTGTTCAAGCCCCAAAATATTAAATTCTCTGGAGCTTACTATTATCTATAGTGCATATCATACATAACAGTATTACCTTTCTGTGACACTGTGTGAATAAGTTACCTGCAGTTTGGCAGAGTTGATTTGGTTGCCATCCATTTTTTAGAAAAATAGGCTGTACAACAAAAATGGTACATTTAGCTTTAGGAGTTTGTTATTTTTGTTATTTTTCTGTTTTAAGAGTTTGAAAATAGCACTTAGAATTGCCTTATGGAAGTAGTTTTCAATGATTTATTATTAAAGATACTTCAGTTACCTCAAACTGGAAAAGATTAGTCTTGTATCTACAGAGAGAAAGAATAGCACATGCAAATTCAGTTTATGGGACCATCTGTGTACGGTAGTAATTGTTAATAAGATTTCTGTAGTTATTCCAGAACATGTGAACTGTAGGGTTTCACTCAACATCAGTATCTATTTATCTTCTAAGATTTAGTTTTATGAAATTTGAGTTATGGTGTATTAGTGATTTTGAAAATTTTTATGCATGCTTAAACTGTTCTATGCCTTCTTGATGCAAGATTCTACAGGTTTGAGATGAATTCTCTGTTTTAAGGCCATTCCAGTGTTTTTACACTACTAATTTGACTGAAACAAACTACAAGTAAACTATACCTCAGGATAATTGCTGCCAAAATAAGAGTGTACAGTGGAGTCCATTTACAATGTGCTATTGAAGCAATAAATCTGTGAAAACTGCAACATATGTTTAATTTCAGTAAAGTTCTTAAAATTTCCCTTTTTTTTTTTTTAAGGAAAATCTGTGAAAGCATACATGATGTTGTAATGAACTTGTGGGCACATTACTTAGGTGAAACTATTTTCACCATCATATCACGTTACTTGCCGTATGTCTTAGGAAAAGTAAGGAGCTCCAAAGACTAACAGATAAAACTAGTTAGATCTAGGATATTGAGATGCAAAAAGGTATTTTTATAAAAATGGAATGTTAGTTGTGACCACGACCATAAATAATAAGCTGGAAATAGCAAAGTGTAGGAATTGTGTTACCCGTAGTCATCCTTTTATGGTTTTGTCTGTTTTTCTGTGCTTTCCCACTTCTTAAAGACTTCATTCCCCATGTGAAGCTATCTGGCTCTCAGTGGAAGATGTACCTTTGGTATAACTTCCTATGATTGCTCTGAAGTCCAACTCTCACTAATTTAACTGGCAGAGTGAGAGAAAGAATTCCAGTAAATTTTGCTTGGTTTTCAGTGGTTTCAGTGGCTATTTTGCATATCAATGTGGACAGAAGGCAATGTTTTAGATGATAAAGTATTTTCAAAGGAAGAAGACACCTTTGTTGCTGGAAGAGTTGGTCCCTAGTCTTGAAAAACCTAGTTTAGATGCTTTATATGAGCCAGTCAGTAGAAATAGCTGAGGACTTGACTCTCCTTTAGTGGTAAATTTGGAGCTGGGAGGCACAGAAGAATTAAACAGACCAAAGGCTGTGGCCAGACTGAAGGTAAGTTGCTTCTGTTTGTGACTTACTACATTTATACATTTGTAGATTTGTTTATAGACTAGTGAATTACCTGACAGTGACAGGAGAAAAAAAATTGCGTATTTTCTGATCACAGGATCATTATAAATCATCAAGAATGTGTAATTGGGTGAGGATATTAAGTGAATATGTAGAAACTTTATTCTCATTTCACAATGAGAATTTTCAGTGAAATGATAGCTGAAATGTGGCTTTCAGTTCTGTTTGCTGATGTTCAGAAAGAGGAATTAATTTGTGGTTACAAGGATAATTACATAATCAGAATATACCAAGTTGGAAGGGACCCTCAAGGACCAAGTCCAGCTCTTAAATGGGTGGCCCATACAGGGATTGAATCCACAAACCTTGATGCTATTAGCACATGGCTCTAACCAGCTGAGCTGATCTCAGAGTTGTAGTAAAGCCTGTTTCATCCAGCAACAGTCAAAGGCTGGTGTATTTGCCATCACACAGTAGAAAATGCAATACAGTATGAAAACTGGGAGTGAGTATCAAGGGACCTTGAAAGCTGGCCTGGAAAGCTGGCCCAGAAGGAAAGCAATGTAGACCCTGGATCAAATGGATCTAAAATAATGACCATGAACCAATGAAGTTGTAATATTGGAAAGATTTCCAACTGTTAGAACAAAAAAATACAAAACATTTTGAATGAGAAAAGTAAAATAATAGACCTGCAGTTCTACTGAAACTATTTTATTTAACAGTAGCAGCAAGGAAATGTAAAAGGAAGTCTGACAAGGATTTGTGTTATAAGAGTAAGTGCGAGGAACCCTCTATTTTAAAAAATCTCGACTGGACTTGATGTGTGGATCTAAGACATTAAAATACAGATGCAGTTTGCATCTTATATCTTATACTGTGTCTTACTCATTATTTTTTCCAATACTACAGGACCTAAGCAGTGACAATTAAGGTGCTGTAATGAAAATAATTAAATAATGCATGCTGCATATGACATAAAGAGAAAATTTTGTTCGATGTAGCATGTTGAATTTAGCTGAGGTTGTTTCAATAGTCTCATCACTGAACACAGTTAAGCACCAAGCACACAAAATCCAATTATGTGCATAAGGGGAATATGGATTTCTTGAGGAAAATGAAAAGGAACTTTGGGGCAAAACAGGTCCACTTTTAAACAGTTGCAATATAAAGAAAAGTTTATTACTAGAAGAATGAAAATTAAAAAAAGGAATTATAAGAAATCAAAGCAAACCTTTAAAATCCTTTCTTTCCCTATGCTTTCCTCTTTACCACAAACCTCTCACAAGTGAAAACAAAACAAAACATGGGACTTGGGCAGGGTTGCACTGTTTTAAGGGTCTTTTTATGCTTAAGGAAAGGAGGTTCTTCTGCTGTGCCACAGAATCTTCACAGTCTGCCCAGAAAACTGTTGAAGTGAAAAAGATATCTCTCCCATGAAAATCTTCCAGTCTTTCCACACTGCCAAGTCATGGGCTGCAGGTAAAAAAAACCCTGGGGTTTTAGTCTTTTGAGAATGAGTTATATCAGTCTGAAAGCAAAGGTTCTCTGCATTGAATCTCTAACAGCTTCTCACAACTCCTATGTGGCCTGATGTGGGCTTCTCTTTAAAATCACAGGCTGCACAAGAACTTCTCACTCCTCCAAGTTTTTTCCAAATGGATTAAAGTTTTTTCTACAGCTTGCAAGGTGGATTTTTAAGCTCCATGCCAGAAGTGCAGCTGCTCTCTTTTCGTGCTTTCAATGAGCTTCCATCCCACGTAATCTCGCCCTTCCCCTGTTTCTGACCTTGGAGTTGCCGTGTTCAGTTTTGTCTCACATGACTTTACTTTTGCTTTCTTTCTTGCTGACTTGAAAGAAAAGGTGTC
>VZTN01027567.1:159288-176506 GCA_013400515.1 Erpornis zantholeuca | reverse complement strand
AACCATCTGGTTACCTCCTTTTGACATATTTTTGTATTTATGACAACAGCTTTGAGGATTTTGATAATATGAGGGCACAACTAATATGTGGCATAGCTGGAGGAGAGACAGTGGCACACTTCTTGAATATATGTGCATTGTAAGACGTGTCAGGCAATGGTAAATGATCTCATTTTTCCAGTGAAATAATCCTAGTAGGCATTCTATATTTGCTTATATGTGCCTGCCTGTCAGGAGAATGAGTGTAGGAGGGAAGGGAAAAGAGGAGCGCGATCTTTTTACAGGCATATTTTATTACAAATACAAGCATCGTTAATTTGCACTTAAAATGAGTAAGCTTCACATAAGAGCTGCTGACCAAAATACTAAGCAAACAGCTTTGCAGGGAAATGTAACATTTTGTTCTTTTGACAATTTTGAAATGCATTTAGAATGTATTTTTCTCTATTTTTTTCATAGCATATTTTGTGATTTTTGCTATTATAAATGTGCAAAGTAGAACTGCCTAGTTTTTTGGGGCACGATATTATTATGTGCACTGCAGAACAGCTATGGTTGTTATACTGTCACTCCCCTTTCTATGTTTGTTTTTAACTGAGAAACTGGGGTTTTGATGTGGCTGAAGATGTATTCCAAAGCCTCACACTTATTTGATAGGTGGTTGATGCTCTCTTGAAGGATTTCCGTTTCTGATCTGGCTTGCTTGGTGGTATGTGACAGGAGGAAATCACACTGTGTGCTCAGCGTGAGGAAGGCATTAAGGGTTGCTGAAGCTGGTAGCTTGATAACAACTAGGTGGCTGCAGCTCTGTATCTCCAAGCTCCAGCCTGGTACTGAGGCCGAGCGTGTCTTTGCAGGAGGTACATGCACAATCACATGTGTACAGTACACGTACACACTGCCAGCCCCACAGATTAATGCAGGCAGAAACACTCTCCTGATGTCTCAATTCTCCTTGGGCTGGGCTGNAGCTGTAGCTGTTAAGGCAGAGGGAAAAATGGTGTCAGGACCACCTGAACGAGGAGAAGCAGATGTTGCACAGATATGGCAAATACTCTCTTCTGAGGTATTCACATTGTTATGTTCCTGCCTTTTTTTCTTTCCCTTCTGCAGATATCTTACTGCTATTTCTCTCTGACCTCCAAATGATGCTTTTATTTTATTTTTTTTTTTGGCTGGCTGAATGGGGATCCCAGAACTTTGTTAATAAAGAAAATTGAGTAGTCAGAAGGGTATGAGCCTTGTAAGAATGAAAAGCTACCTGAATGGACATTTGAGCTGTTGTACACCAGCTTGTAAGTGCCAAAGAGAAATACATTAGGGAGAAACAGAACTATGAGCACCAGAGAGAAAATTAATCTAAAATGTGGATCAAAAGGTATGAGGAGTGAATTAAAGTTGTCCCAAGGCTGTAAAAGACTCTCTTGGACTATCAAGTGCCAGTGTGTGTAGGAGGCAGAGAGTCATACTTCTTCCAGAGAGAGACTGTTGTCTTGTGGACTGAATCACAGATTTTCCCTGTCTCAAAATCTTTGTACCTTCAGAAGATGTTTGGGTGTTCTGGTTTTTGTGTTTTGGTTTTGGTTTGTTTTATTTGTGGGAGGGAGAATGTGGGCTGAGGTTTATGAAACCACTTGTTTCTGCTTATTTGGAAGAGAGACTTGTGGGCAAAGGCGGTGAAGAGGCTTGTAGCTTGGCTATGTCAGCATGGTCTAAGCAAGAGCCAAGGAATGAATCAGAAACTCTTGGAGGAGGTGATGGGGTGAGAGAGAAGTGGGGTTGAGGCAGGAGTGTGTTACAGAAGAGATACTGATCTGTAATCCTGCACTTCAGAAGCATGTGATTCTGATTACTGTAGGAGGTGAATGGGAAGTCACCGAGGGATTTAAACAGGCATGTTTAATTTAAATGATAAAAAGAATAAAACACTTTTACTCAGCACTGCAGCTCTAAATATAACATCTCTTCGTTTCCTGCATATTGTTTCTTTAATGAGTGATTTAGGAGAGCATGTGGGCTGTCAGAGCCATGCATGAGAAAGGTGCCAAAAACTAATTAAGGTAGAAAGTCCCAGTTACGCCAACAGATTGTGCAAGGTGCATCCTCGTACAGATCAAAGATAGACTTCAAGAAAGGGTCAAAAGATGAAGCACAAAAGCAAATGAATGAACACATCCAATCACTAGGGCAAATAGGATTTTATAGACATATTTGTAAAAATAATCCCCGCATACCCACTGAAAAAAAACTTTTAAAGTGAGGTGGATGAGACCGTATGAAAATGTTATATTCTCTAGCGGACTATTCCTTGGAATTTCAGCTCATGTTTTAGTAAATCACCATGAGGTCATTAGTGATCATGACCATTACAGAGACTCTCAAGGATTTGGTTTTTGTTAGTGGCAGGTGAGATAAAGAGAGTTCAAACTTCTATAGTTTAAGAATTCTATTTATGAGTTGTGCATCGCTAGTAAAATCCTCCTGTAATTCTTTGAGTGGTCCAGAAATAACCATATCAAAGGCTTTTGAAAGTCAAGTTGGTTATAGTCCCTCCTAAATTGTCACATGATGAGCAATAAATAGATCAAAAGTCCCTAGGGAGGAAAGGAACAAATAGGAATAAATAGTTGGGTTTCGCTGTATCAAAGTGATTGTAATGTGTCACAGGCTTACAAAAGACCTATTTCCTTTAGTTTTGAAAAGTAGGTAACAAAAGATGTAGGTGATGAACTGGTTTAAGGATGTTTTTCAAGATCAGACAGAAATAGAAAATCTCACTGCTTTCTAGTTAAGCTAGATGTCAGGCTAGCATGATCACAGACCAAAATTAATGTTGGAAAGTGTAAAGTAATGCATGAAAAGAAAAAAAATTGAATTACTCCTACGTATTGCTATGTTTTACATTAACAGCTTTTCCTAGTATAGAATAACATACTGTAGTCACCTTAGAAAAACTTCTGCTATTGTAAAATAGTGTCTTTACAAAGGAGCATAAAAAATGGCACAGCAGTATCTGTGCTACCACCTGTAACGCAGTTGGATGGTCTAAAATATGACAGGAATAGCGTGCTTCGGGGAAAGGCTTACGGCCATTAAAGGCATGGAAAAGCCTTTTGAGAGAGGAAGGGAATTCAGTTCTAGGTTGACTTAGAGTTGACTAAACAGGACTATTTGTTTCAAGGACTTCACATACACTTGTAGAGGGTAAAGGGGTGAGTTACTAACTTATGCTGAAAGATAATAAGCTTTTGTTTAGAATACCTAAAGAGAAGTGCACAAAACCATATTTGCATCCATGCAGTTGTTATTATGTTTAGGGTGGAACACATTGCTGCAAATTGCATGAGTGCAGCTTCCCAGGATGCCCAAGGTGGGCAGTGCTGCTTTCTAGCTGTGCTGGTTGGTTTGGAAATGATTACCTGTGAACCTTAGAAATGATACCTGTGTTACCATTAGATAGACTGTGTTTCAAAGCAGGTATTTTCACCTATTAAGGTTTACCTCCTTATTTAGGTGAGACCATATGAAGCCTAGACCTGGGCTGAGTTCACCTGTTCTACTCTTCTCCATCCTAGGTTTCATTTTCCTCTTTTCCTCAGAAGAGGGGAAGACAGGGAAAGGGATGATGCTGGTGGAAACACAACACTGCTCTGAAGCTTTGTTTCAGTAAATACTGGGTTTAACCATGTACTGGGGAAGGATAGAGAACATAACAGATTCTGTCTCAAACCAGACAAAATTGCTTCCAGTGTGACTCAGACTGTGGAGGAGATCCTAGCTGGTCATAGCAGAGCTAGACAAAAACTGTTCTAACAAAGGCACATTTTTTGCCATTTCCTTCTGCAGAAGGAAACTGAGATTTCTTTTTTATTTCTCATGTAGTTGGCTAGGGAGATGTATTGGTTTTTCTTTTGCAAAGGCCTGGGTTTTACCTATTATTTGAACATTTTTCTGGAAAACTGTGAAGTTCTAGACTAGCCTGGAAATTCTTTGTTTTATGGGCCTGCTGGGATTGGGATTCCATCGTGAGGTATTACAGCAACAAGCTCTTAAGTATGGTGTGGCCTAAAAGAGTTTACAGACTAAAGAATAGACTGTTTGTCCAGAGAACTTGTGGCTGCCCTATCCTTGGAAGTGTTTGAGGCCAGGTTGGATGGGGCTCTGAGCAACTGGGTCTGATAGAAGATGTCCCTGCCTGTGGCAGGGGGTTTGGAATTAAGTGATCTTAAAAGTCCCTTTCAACCCAGGTCATTTTATGATTTTAAAAAAAGAAAAATAAGAAGATATCAGATATGATGACCATTGGGTAGATCAGAAGTAATCAGGACTGACATCAGAAGTTTTCTGATTGTAACTTTCTAATTTCTGGTGCCTTCATCTTGCCTTGCTAGGATGTGGTTGCCCTTTAGCTAAGCATTAATAATTAAGGCATGTAAACTGCCCTCTCAGACCTAAGGTTTGTACGGCTTTTCTGAGTCTTTAAAATCATCACACTGCTAGGCTGCGCTAGAGATGCTTCTATACCAAGTTGGATGAAAGCAGCTACTTTTGTCTCATCTACGACCTTTGCCGTAGGCATCCATTTCTCTTCCTCTGTATGACCATAAAGCTGCCTGTGGCAAAACCTGGAAAGTAGCCCTTGCCAACTTAAAGTGCAGAGTTCATTTGCTCAAATGAATGCATGTGTGCTTGTCCACATCCCTGCAAAATTCCAGGTGCTTATTATGAGTGAATTAAGTCCCTTAAAGAGACTCCACGGTTGACCTTTCTTACTTGCAAGTAGGTTCAGGAGTATACTGCAGCACATAAGATGATAATTTGGAAGCTGAATAAAGGCTTCTTTGAAAATGCTTCTGTTTTCTATATATTGCTTGTGCTTTAAATCACAAAATGTATGTACTAAACCTTCATCTGCAAAGAAGAATGAAATGGGAAGCTGTAGATGCTATTTACTTTGGGAATTTTGACTCTACATATCTGATTTTTTTAAGCACAACATCTAGATTAAAGTGATTTTTTTAAGCACAGCATCTAGATTATGAAATTTGTCACTAAGCCAAATGCCTTTTTTTTTCCTTTGAGGAAATCCTCTGTGACATTTCTAGAATATAATTATGGTCTGTTGTAGGAAACTGAATTATAAGTAAAAGATTATCTTAATAAACTACAAAAACATAATTATAATGGTAAAAGCTTGAAGTAATCAGATGTGTTTTGAGTCCACTGAAGGACCATTTACTGCATATTAGATGTTAATCTTGACATAATTTTTGTATTGAAGATAAGCACCACGCACAGAAGTCATTTCTACTTCATGCTGTTCCTGTTGTCCTTAGTTCTTGATTTTGTATTACTTTAAGACTTGGTAGTATAGATGCATCTTCTGTGCCAGAGAATGAAATAATAGAGCAAGCAGAGGTTCACAATCTACTATCCCAGTTATGCTCCTGTTTGTTTCCTGCCCAGGTTTAGGATTTTGCAAATGGCATTTCAAGCCCTTTCTTTTAAATTGCTAGAAAATGCTCAGTTTTACTAGGAGAACAAACCTTGTTAGTTAGAAGTCAGTCTGTAATGTACAAAAAACCCCAGCAAACCAACTATTCTTTCCTTCCCCACTCCCTCTCCCCGCCTCTTCAAAGGTTTTTTGTATACTTGAGGAAACATCGAATGAACATTTTTAGTCTTTACTTAGCCCCTTACATCTTCAATTTTAGGCAATCTTTTAAAAATGTTCCTATCCTAGTGATCTTTAGTATACCCAAGTGATTGTGTGTCAGTGGGGTCTGAGGCTGAGGGTGGCCTGGTGCTGGAGGTGTGAGATGCTGCAGTTCAGTCGTGTGGCTGAAGCTCTGAGAGCTCAGAGCATCAGCTGATGCAGCGATTCTTTATGTGGGTCAGCCTTTACAGGAAGAAAGCAGACCATGTAGTGCGAGTTATGTTATCCTGCCTACTTAATCTTTTCAGCTTCTTCTAATCCTTTTGCAGTGCAGGGTGGTTATGTATATTATTTGACTGGGGAGCACTTCAACTGCCATAATTAAAGAACAAGTTGTCCATTTCCTGAATGACATAATATCAGAATGGCTTTGTTCAGACTTGAGTTAGTCTCGTTTAAATTATGCTGTCCCTAAGAAAACATGAAGGTGTTTTTATGAAGCTGTGTAAACTTCTAAATGCTGAATTATTTAAAGTATGATGAAGGATTCCGAGCTTTCATTTTAGATTACTTACTATATAGATACTTGAATTCAGTGGCCATACTTCAAATCAAGAACCTTGTTCCTATCAAATCAAAATGTCTACAATTTTTTTCACTGAAAGAAAAATCTAAAATTCTGACTAAAATTATTTTAGGTTCAAGATGTTTTACTCCAAGTGAGAGAGCGTTTCATTTCTGTTGCCAGTATCTTTTAATGGGAGAAAAGGATATGAAAGGCTAAGCTTCTGACTGCTAACAAAAATAACCATCAGACTAGGAAATCAGTCTGTCTCTCTTGTGTGAAAGCTTACACCAAAATGCATTTTAACATGGTGGTTAAGGCACTGTTCTGGTAGAGAAGCTGTAGAGCCCTGAAGCCAAGCAAGACTGCGTGGTTCTCCCTTGTAGACCAGATGGACACTACTCATTATAGTGTAATACTTGAATAACTGATTCTTGTGTTACTTCATTTGCTTCATGAATCTTGTTTCTGCACTTCAGCAACCACTAGCTGCATCCCAAATCCCTCCCAAAACTTTAAAAATTTTAAACTTAAAAACCACATTTTAATTAATAATTAGTAGTTCATTCAGACTTATCTTCTAAGGTGGTATCTCTTCAAAAGCTACTTTTTTGAGCATGCCACTAACTGAAGTGGACCCTTATGAACAGATTATGATGCAAGTGAAAAAGCAGATATGTAAAACAGTTACTTTTTCCTTGTACTCCATTTTAATCTGTCACACTGATTTCCAAGTTGGGAGCTGCTTAGTATTTTGCAGATCATGTCAATCATTTAAAATATTACATTTTCATGATTATTTAATTATTTTCTACTGGAGTGGTGCTCTACCAATTTGTGTCTAGTACAGAGGGAATGTGAAGGAATAGGACTATGTTGTGATTAGCAGGCTGATTCCTTCCTGTGATACTATGAAACTGCCACCTGCACCTGATTTTTATTTGTATGGGGCTCATTAAGCTAAAGGAAAAATTAACACATCCATGTCTTCACTGTGAAATGGCCTTGAGGATATTAAGATATCCAGAAGGTATCCTTCATAATATACATGACATCGTGTTCTAAACTTGCAGCTCATGCACATCTTTAACTCCAGTGCACCCTCTTATTTTTGTATTTTAACACTGGAACACTCTGCTTAACATGCACATGTTGTTCATACAGAAATTCAAACAGGGTTGAATTTTCCAAAATTGAAACTTCCACATTTTATCCCACAGATGCCTTAAAATATTTGTGTCTATTTTAGTGGTTTTGTATGCATACTCCCAAATAGCATAATTTCAATGCCATGCTGAATGATTTCACTAGAATTTAGACTACACTTCAGTTACAAGCCACAGTTTTAATTACAGCACAGATGCATGTAGATGAGAGTAAAAAAATAAGATAATTTGGATTATCTTTAACCGCTATGTTAATTTCCTTCTTTCTTATGCTATGGTAATGTAGACAGCAAATGAAGGGGCTTAGTTTGCTGAAATAGTTATTTAAAACTTAGAAATAAATGTTAAACCTTATTCTATTTCCTTGAGATTTTTTTATTACAGGCATTAACATAATTGCTGTTCTCTGAGAGTTAATTCATTTTAATGTCATATCTGAAAATATGCAATATCTGTGATTAGCAAGGAGGTAACTTGCTGTTCTGTGTGGTTCTATGTTGTAGTGTATTTGAAATCTTATGCATCTGCTTTCCTAGATGAATGTCTTTCCTAATGTTACAGATTTGTTTTCTTTCTGTGCAGTAAAGAATGGAATTTTTGTGTTTTAGACAGCACATTATTCAATTCTCTTTGCATGCACTGCTCTGATTTTTATTGGCTTATTTGGTCAAAAAGTGCTTCTGTGTTCTGAGAAATTTCGGGTTTGTTTGTGTTGTGGGATCTTGTTTTCAAAACCTGCAGTATGATCTTTCACTGCTTTCCTATTGACATTATACTCATCTTAATGTGGGTTTTGGTGGGTATCAATTTGAATTTGAGAAAATATTCCTGGCAGAAATTTTAAGAAGGTTACAAGAAATTTAAAAATAGTAGAAATGAAAATATTGTCTTAGGCATCTTCATATGTCAGGTATCACAATATAGTCTGTCTAGGAGAACCTGATGGCACAAAAAGGAGTGCAAAGAGGACAGATTAGACAGAGATAAAATGACTGGATAAAATTGATTTGAATTAACAGGCATAAAGCTTTAATCAATTTAAATTTTCCTTTTCATCGAGCTTTTTAAAAGCAGGTTGAGAGGCCTGTTCACTGAATTTTTAGTATCTCCCAGGAATGGAGATTCTGCAGCTGGTTGGGGCAACCTGTTCTGGGGCTTAACCATCCTCATGATTTAAAAAATACCCAACAAAACACAACACAAAACAGAAAAAGCAACCTGACTCCTTTTTTTCCAGTCAGATTTTCCTATGTTCCTACTTCTTGTCCTACTGCTATTCATCTTCAAGAACAGTTTGGCCCACTCTTCTCTACCCTCCCATTAGGCAGCTGTGGACTGTAATAAGGTCTGTGGACTGTAATAAGGTCTCCCTTTTTTTCTTTTATGGATGAACAAACTCAGATTTCTTAGCTTCTCCTCATATTATCACATGCTCCAGCCTTCTGATTATCTTGATGGCTCCTTCCACTGGGCTTGTTCCTCCATTCTCAACTAGCAGGACACTTATGAAAACCTTGTGTGTTCAAGAAGTGGTGCCAATCAAGGGGCAGTGCCTGTCAGGTCGTCTAGCAGCCCTCGGGCAGGATGAACACCCGTGTCTGGTATGGAGGCACTCCAGGGCAGCTGCTCTGACCAGTTTCTTCTGGATAGTGCATGAGGGAGGTTTAATGTTTGCCATAAAATGTACTGTTTTGAAGATACTTGGTACTACATAAGTGTTTTGATTTAGTAGAGACATACTGCAATATGCTGAAATCACAACACAAGCATGATATAGCAGTTGAAATGTACATTTGGATCACCATGAAAAAGTGATTCCCATTACTGATCTTCATATGCCCACTGTTGGGATGGTGGCCTTCTCCAGTTCACCAGGAAGGAATACGTAGGCTAAAGTCCTCTCAAGCCTATTGCTCTCTTGAGAGCTCCTTCTGTTGGTTTTTCAGTTTTACACTTTTTGTGGGACTGAGCCATGTCACATACGTACTTCTCCCCCTGCTGGCCTGGCTAGCTGGAGTAGACCTTATATGCTATAATTGTTTTAGAAAAGGCTGTTTGCATAACCTGATGACTTACTGTACAGCCATTTATCTAAAGCAAAAGTCACTCTCCAGTCCCCCTTAAGTGGAGATAAGTTTGACTTTCTTTATGCCACTAGATGCTCATTCTGGTATTTCTTCCCCAAGTTCATCACCCTTGCAAATCTCCCCTGAGCCTTCTTTCCTTGTAGATCTTTGTTCATCAGTCAGGCAGGCTGTATCTCCTTTGGACTGTTGTAACTGTGTTCCTTGTGAGCTGATGGGCCACAGGCACCTGGAGAGATGCCTGTCTGTACCCACTGCTCCCCACCTCCAAGCTCAACACATGTTTCAGTCATGTGAGGTGAACGTGTCCAGCTGCACAAAGATGAACAGTCATAATGCTGTCAGGGAAAAAAAAGAGGGAGAAAAGCTGCCAGCTTTTTTCTCCTGGCAGGTACCTGAAGGGCAACAAGAGAGGGCAGCAGCCTCAGATACAGGTTGATGATCTAGTTGAGTTATTGTGAAGGGCTTAAATCTAGCCCAGTGAAAACATGGAGAAAAGTTCCAGGCCTTAAGTGGATCCTTCCTGACTATGCAGATGACCTTGAAGGTGGATTTTAAAATGAATACTTGCATCTCAGTGGGGTTGGAAAGATGTATTTGGGGTGGTGGGTGCACAGAGCTTTGGGAATAGGCATGTCACTGCAGGAAGGAAAACCAAAAGGAAATAACCAGGGAAGAGTCTTCATAGGCTTGCAAGGGTTAAATCATTTGCTCTGGGAAATCTAGCAGTCATTCCGAGATTCATCGCCACAATTTTGATACAAAGAAAGAGAACATGTAATTTCTTATTTGCCATCTGTAATAATAATCTGTTCAGTTTTCTTTGATTATTAAAAAAATAATAGCCATGATGAGAATACATTATTGTAGAATGAGCAATCGGAGATTTTTGTTTTTCAGCTCTGCATTTCTTGCAGTACAAAGCAGTATGCGCATTACAGTATTTTTGATCTTTAAAGGAAAGTTATGATACCCTCTACTGGCTATTTTTGGAAATAAATCTGAGATAGAACTGACCAGTTTCGAGTCAGCAGCAGTTAAACTTAATCTGTACTGCAGTTTTAATGTAGTGGGGTTTTTTTTTATTTTCTTTGATTTTTTTTCTTAGGGATTTGTGAGGAGTTTGGGTTGTTCTGGTATTTCTTCCCCCTTTAGTTCTGTCCCTGGCTAGGAAGAGTGAATCTGGCTGTGATGGCACTGTATTTTTGAATGCAGGTTGTTATGGCTTCCAGACCAACAGTTCTATAGGTACAAATGAAAATAGCTAGATGTTATCACAGCTCTTGTTGCCTAGTAACCAAAGCCCAATGTGTAATTCAACGAGATAAATTTGATGCGCTTTGCCTCTCTTTTCCATTTTAGCAGCAGAATGTAGAATACATTTAGATTTGAATGTTTTATTTTCTGATAACTAAAATGTATTGAAATCTCTAACTTTGCAAGCTCAGTTACAGTGATTTAAGAACTGATGTAAATTTCCCATAATGAAGAGTGATCTGGTTCTTGTAACATTCCTGTACTGTTCATATGCCAGTGTGACTCTGCATACAAATATTAAATTATTTTCTGTGTGCCATTCTCAAATTTCACCTTTCCATTGTGTATTCTGATTTGATGATGATTTTACATATTTTATCCACTTACATGGTCAAGGATTGTTCTCAGGATTATTTGCTCAACCGTACTGATAACATGCCTAGAATTATCACGGGCTGTCCTTGAATTAGTTACTGAATTTGTGAGCAAGTATGAAATGTTCGTTTCATTGGGACAAGTTGTGTAAATAAATACTTGTAGTAGATTTCTAGCATTGATTTTTGCTATGTAAGTTAATAATTGTATCTTATCATAGAACTAACTATCAAATGAATTTATCTACTCAATGTTATAACTAATCATATTGTAGTTTGGGTAATATAAATTGTACCAGTAATATTATCTTAACATTTACATAAACATGCTAAAATAAAATGAGTTCACTGTACTGTTTCAACCTTGTAATTAATAACCTTGGAGCTTACTAAATTTGTTTTGAATTCTGTGACACTGACTTTTATGCTTATTATATACAGATCTTCTCCACTGACTTTGTTAGACTTATTTAATATTTTCAAGAATTATCTAAGATTTAAACTAATTTTTAAGTATTTTTCTTAGCAACAGTCTGTATCTCAGTGCAATCACATGTGTCTTTTCTTCATTTCTCTTCATTAACAGTTGATATTCAAATCAAACTCTTGTTAAATGTATGGTCCTTCATTTTTCCTGTCTCTATTGATTGCCAGACGTGCCTGAATTATCATTCTTCCAAGAAGGTCACAGACTTCTGTGGAAGCTGAATTCTGTCCTTACTGGAATCACTTGCATAAAGATGCTTATTTTTGATGCTGGTGATAAAATGGTACATTGTCCAGTGCTTGCATGCAAACAAGATTTGCATATTGTGTCATGGTCTAGAAAACTTTCTTTTAAAGAATATCTAACATTTAAGGCTTGGAAATGAGCTGTAATTATGAAATGCTGGGAAATGTAAGAAGCAAACTTGTGAATGAATATTGGGAAGAGTTTAAATAAAATGTGAGAGAGTTTGTGGAATGACTTCTCCAGTGAACACAATGGTAGATGTTGCTTGTTATTTTAAATGGTATCTGTAGGGAGGTAAAATCATGCTCATGTTGGGTTTTAACTTCTTCAGTTGCATAATGCTGAAATCTTCCTCCCTGTTTTAGTCCTAGTTTTTTAATGGTTTCTTTTGTTTTCTTAATATTGACATTACTCTTGTATAAGTTCAGAATTGAATTGGGACATTAACCAGCTGTTGCTTCTCCTCTCAGGTACTGCTCCCAGCAGCTGGTCTCTTGCAACTGCAGGATGTGAAAAGGACTTGCTGTGAATTTTTGGAATCCCAGCTTCATCCTATCAACTGCCTGGGGATTCGTGCTTTTGCTGACATGCATGCGTGCTCAGATCTCTTGAGCAAGGCCAACACATATGCAGGCAAGTTATCATTAGTAGATAACACAGCTTGGTGTGGGTGGGTGGGTTCCGTGCCACCCACCCCCACCCAGAGGAACCCGAGTTTTATCCTGGGTATTGCAGACATGTATCTCCTGATGAAAACTACATTTGATATTAATGTCTTCAAGAGAAATAAAATGTGCTGGCTGGGCCATAGTTATATTTAAGCTGAATGGAGCAGCATCTTCACAGACTATTCTGACTCTGCAGGGTCCAAGTCATTTCTAATCCAGAAGGAAGCTAGCTTCCTGTTTAAAATTTTGCACCGTCACTTAGGGGAGGAAATTAGGAAAGAAGAGTTAAAATCCTGACAACTACCACAACTCAGAGTGTGTAGGAATTACATGGGGGAAGAAAGAAGAAAAAGACATTGGGAAGAGGGGTAGCCCCTGTGCTGCACTAATGAAGAAGCAAGAAATGTAATGTTGGGTATTTTGTTATCAACTCATCTTCTAAAAAACCTTCTCATCTAACCCAAGACTTGAAATTTCCTACTATAAAGGGTACCTATATTCCCATCCACTTGAATCCTGTATTTCATCTGTCTCTCTAGCTCTGCTATTTTCATGCCTGATACTAACCTTCTCTGTAACCAAACCACCTTCCATTTCTGTAAAATTCCCCCCAAAAGCTTCCCTTATTCTCATCATATTATTGGAGTATTGCTGGCCTATGTGACAAGCTGCCAGCTCAACTCCTACTGTGTATTTGCTTTATCTGTGGGGTGGATTTTAAAGCAATGCACACTTTGTTCTGACTCTTGAGATAAATGTGCTGTGTGTAGTCAGGGTGCAGTCAGGTCTACTCTCTGCTCTGCCTTAATCCCTAGCACTGTCAGGCTTAGAACAAGAGCAGTACAAAAAAGAGAATTAAAGATTAAATGTACCTGATAAGGCTGTAGAAAAAAATACATTTTTCTGCATTGCTTTTCGTAACTTTCCTAAAATGTACAGTGACCAAATAGCATCATTAACAATTAGTACGGAGTTAAAATTGAAGATTTTCTTGAAATGGAGCACTAAGTGCTTCAACTCAGGTCCAAATAATAGGCTTTTAATTGCCTTGAGTAAATTTAGACTTCAGAAAGGTAAGGACTTTGATGAATGCTTTCAATTGTCTTCATTTCTAGAAATTCCGTTTTCTGGTATAGATTTTTTTAAACTCACGGGAGATTATAGTATTTCTATCAAGAATGATTGACATATTAATTAAAAAATTCAAAAGCTTTTCAGATTGTTTTTGAAAGTACTAGCTTTTGTAACGTATACCTTACTCAAGAAGTTGTGTGTATATGACTGAATGACTTGGTGATAGTTTTATTTAAACACCTATGCAAAAAGTTTTAATTAAATCCTTTTGTCTTTGAGTAATACAATATCAAATCAAAAAATCTATTAAATTTTTGACCTTTTGTGCAATAGGAAGCAAGACGTATATTTATTAACTGGAGTTGATGTTCAGATATTTAGTGTTTTAGGGAACACATTTTGATAGAGCTGTTGCTTAATTTTGAGTTTTAAATTATTTTTTCCAACTTCTGTTACTTAGTTACTTCTAAACCTCTAAACTATTTCACTTACTTCTAATCAATCTTTGTTCAGTTGAGTAGTTGAAGCTAATATTTGTATAGATCACTTTCTAGAAGTACAAATTCTAAGACCCTGGCAAGACCTTGAGTGCAGTATTGGTTGAATGTGTTTTGAGAACACAGGAATTGTGTCCACCTGTTAACTCTCCTTCCCTGGGTCGTTTTGTTCAGGCATCCTTTGCTGTCCTCAGAGAGTCTCTGCAAGCAGAATACAGGCAAGTGAAATGAGCAGAGCAGCTATTTGGTGGTCCTAGTTGGGACATACAAGATGCTAGGCCAAGCACCAGAATGCTCAGTACTCCTGATTAAAGGATCCAGAGCGGAAGCGTTGGCCTTCATTTCTCCTTGGAACTGGCTCATCATCAGTCTTGCTGAATTTCTGTCCGCTGACTCCCTGATTTTCTTTCATACAGTTCTATACCTTTTCAGGTCAATGTTTTTCCTCTTGAAGTTTCAGGGTACTTACTGCCTGTATCTCAGCCATCATAGCTTCTTTTTCCCCCTATTCTTATCTCAAATGGCTCTTTGTACTTTGTCACAGCTTTCTTACAACTGAAAAAAATTTTCTCAATAGTCTGAGCCAAAAATACATGGCTGTGCCATTTCAGAGTTAAGCCTTGTATCACAGGCAGCTTAACTCCCAGAGCACACATTTTGGGATTAAGGCTCCAGAAATTTGAATGAGTACAGAAAATTATTATTAGACTGAAAAAAAGCAGTGAAAATATTTCCCTGCTTGAGAAAATGCGGAATATTTTGATTTTTAACTTCTCCTAGTCTTTGTTACACCTGCTATTTTAGATTTAGAAAAAAGAAGCAGGGAGATAGTTCTGCCAATAGACAATGATAATATAAAAATAAATGGATGCCAATGGATCAGAAGTTATTAGAAAAGTGAAACTGTAGAACTTCCTTCCAGTGGGAATGAAAACGCAGCTTCCATTAAAATGGGAGCTTCATATTCCTGTGGTGAATTGGTCCTTTGTAGCAGAGAGCAGGATTTCTGGGAGCGGCATTTATATGCACCTGTGGTGCCTATGGAGAGATCTGAAAATATTGGATGGTTGATACAGGTGACTTGGAATGAGCTTCTGTTGCAACTGAACTTGGAGATGCCACCTGTTCTCATGATGTTCCAGAAAGCAATCCTGCTCTGGGTTACACTTGCACAGTCAGAGACTATGTACAGCTGAGTCCTCTCATCCTTATTTTGAGAGGATCCTAGGAAGGGTATGTGCCATGAGGACTGCTAGTCTGTCCTCAATTTTAGTCTGGGATATGTCTTACGTAGTGTTAATGGATGTTCACAAAATAACTATTTTTCTTGATAAAGTGGTGCATTATATAGGTGTTGTAATGTACAATCTGAAGATAAATTGGTAGAGCCTTTTCATGAAGAAGGGGTGAGCGAGCCATCTTGGACTAGAGAGACCATTGCTCAGTGCTTATGTCCTGACACATTTCTAGTTTTAACCAAAGAATGATAATGTATTTCACTCACTGCATAGGGCAGCACGGGCTTTGGAAACTTTGGATGACCTGCAGCAGAGGTGTCCTTTGAGGTTTAGCACAGTGAACCTTTTTGCCTTTTAGTATTGTGCTGAGATGTTGAAGATTCTTTTGTTAGGGACTCCTAGCGTGTGCTGTGTTACAGGGATTGCTGCATTGTATTTGACTGTGGGATAACAGCATTCTTGATTCTGGAGCTCTTAGTCTAAAACTTGAGCCCTCGCAAGACTAGGAAGTATGCATGCCTTCTGTAGACTGTTCTTGTGTACATCCATATGCCTGGCATGGAAAGGATGTCATTGTCAGAATGATTCCTACTATTCTATTCTGAGTAGCAACGTCTGTTGCTATGCTGCTTTTGCCTTGGCTGTTGTGAATTTCATGGTATTCTAAAAAACAGTTATTTAAGCATAAAATTGACAAATAAAACAGATTTTTTTTAAAAAAAAGTGATTCTGCAGTTTTAGCTTCTGCTGGTTCTCCAGCTAGCAGAGCTTGCATCTATCCCTCTGCAACAAAGCTGGGGTTCCTGTTTGACCAGTGCCTTAAAATGGCCCATTAGCAAAGGCCTTTTGTCCCAAGCGAAAAAAAAATCACAATGTGACATTGTGAATTGAAGCAGTGCTTTCAAAAGCCCAAATTTTTTCTATTATTTTTCATTTGCTTGAGAGACTGTCTATTTTTTTAAGTGACCATAAGGTGTAGATCTTTTGGAATTCCTATGCTGTGCAATTGCNCTTTTGGAATTCCCATGCTGTGCAATTGCTCTAAAACAATAGGTTATCAGTTCAGAAAGAACAGGAAGTAAAAAGTGCTGAGATGCTGCAGCTGGTTTTGTAGCATTATCACACTGAAAGGTGCAGGTACTCCATTTAGTTCTTAAAAAATACCATTTGTTTTATAGAATACAAACCTTTGGACTAAACCAACAAAAGACACTGACAAAACTCCATATATTTGTTTGTGATATTTTGTTTCACACGTGAATGTATGTTCAATTACTGTCACAAAAAGAATATGAGCAGGATTTCCCTTTTTCCAGCTGCAGACTCTGGCACTGATAAGCTCTTGCAGTTTTTTTCCCATACACATTAATGTGGCTTTAGGAAGATCTGAACTGACTGTAGGTATATAAACGAGTGAAAAAGTGTTTGTGAATTAATCCATAAAGGTTTAAAGCATAAAATGTCCTGTGCAGGTTTGAGATGAAGCTTTCCTTCCTATGTAATTGAAAAATATAAAGTTAATGTCAATATCTGTATGGCCAGACTGTGTGCCTTTTGGATAGAAGAGGTGTCAAATGCATTTTGCTTCATGTGCATGTATAATACATAGCTCCAGACTCATAACAACAAATACCAAAAAGTGGTACATTTACAGCTCCCATTTTTACATTATGTTCCCCACGCTGGCATTGCTTATTGTACTTCCACACATTTTGTTATTAGCCCCTTTTGTGTTGTTAGTGACTTCCCTTTAGTTTGTCCCATCCTACTGGCACAGGGCAGACAAGGACAGATCTTTAGCTTTTCAGATAGAAACTGACTCAGTTGCAAAAATGTGAAAATCTGTTTTTCATATGCAATTGGAACAGATATTTTAGAAATGTCCTAAAATGGATTTTTTTTTTTT
>VZTN01027567.1:143125-159252 GCA_013400515.1 Erpornis zantholeuca | reverse complement strand
TCCATCCGGGTAGCTCTCTCTTTGCTTCTCTGAGAGATGTTCATAATTGAAGAAGTATGTTCCCTAATGCAATAAATAAAAAACAAGATAATTTGAAATTTTACAGGGGACAGATGCATTAAATATTTAATCATTTAAGCTAAGTTTCATCATGTTTGATTTTAATATCTCTAGATTATCAAAGCTTACAGGATATGAGAAGTAATATGAGATAATACAAATCCTAACCCAGAAGTCAAAAAGATCCACACACCTCCAGTACTGTTTTTCATCGTTATTGGGAAAAGGGGATCTAAGAGTGATTTCTAAAAATTTTAGTACTGAATCATGTTATTTCAAAGATGCTGATATCCTTCTTGCTAAAAAGATGCAAAAAGTTTGGTTTTCAGAAGCCTAATTTTTATATATAATGAAGCTTTCTGTCTTCAACACTTGAACCAGCATTACATAAATTGCCATTGGTGGATTTAATTGATTTTACATTTTGTTGTTCTTTTTCAGTTTTTAATTATTTTAAACAATCCATGTAGCTGTAATTGCAATTGGCTTCTGCCCAGATGTTATCTACCAATAAGTAGACAACAAGCGTTCTTCTTACAAGACAAGTTATTTCACCTTACCTCTTTTCTGATTACTAAAATTTATGTAGAAATTTCCTCTATTTCTTATTTTGTCTGTAATTCATTCACCCGAGGATCTGAAGATATTGATTGAATAGTTTGGTTTAGTGTTTCTCCTTTTTTCACTCTTCTTCTCTTGACGGTGTGCCTTGTTTTATGCTTTGAGGCTGACATCCAGTAAAACAGTTTTTGTTCAAGTACTGTTTATTTTTTTGGATTCTCTTCTATAGCTCTTTTTCTAGCATGAATACAGGAGACAGCCTCACATTCATTGTATTGTGTTGAAAATTCTCAGCTTTTACCTCTTCTGGTTTAGAGGCTCTTCCTACTTGGTACATGACATAAATCTAAATCAACTTTTAAAAAGCAAGGCTTTTATATAGGAGTCTATAAAATAACCAAGTATTTCTAATTTATGAAATATATCCTGTTGGATGTGATCCACTGTTGCCTCGTATTTCTCAAGTAAAGATGAACAATGCTTCAGAACCTCGGATTTGTTTGATATTTGGATGTGTGTGGCTTCCCCTTTCTGCTTGCTTCTGAACTCAGCTTCTCAGTACAGTTAGGCATACTTGTTTGAGTCACCTGAAATTTGGAGTTTATTCTAAAACTAATCTATACAAATTACCTTTCTCAATTTCTATTTGCAAACAATAAAACTCATCAGATACTGATCTCAGCTTGAGAAGCTGCATACTTGTCTGAAAAGCAAACAGATACAAAAAGATTTGTAAAGAGTGGAAAAGTAATGGAGATGTTATAAAAATCAATAGTATTTCTTCTCATCCTTTCTTTCCCATTGCCTAAAGTACTGCAGAAAGTACTACCTGCCAGTCATAAAAGAGTGCTGCAGAATTAGATGGACTTGTACTGATGATGATTGCATCTGAAAAAGCTGTTTTACCCTGCAAAGTTGAACTGAAAAATTTGACTTCTTGAGCTTAAGCATTCAGCATTCGTCAACTTTTTTTTAACAGTCTAGACAAGTTTCTCAAGTATGGAGTCTTAGTTATAATAGTACTAGTAGAGTGATAGAAAAGGCTATAAAATGTTCTTTGGTTTGAGTATGTTTGCTGGCCTCTTTTAATTTATTCTAATTTTGAGAGAATTCTTAAGTTCTTAGTAGCAGTTGTCCCTTCTAACTTCTGTTAAGAATAGCAGAAGAAGGGGAAAAATAATTTAACTGAATGGAACTACTTTTAAAGCAAAAGAATCACATAAAAAGCAATTTTAAGGAAGGGAGGGGGCAGCTGAACTGTCATAACTGAATGACAGCTTGGAAACATTAAATGTTTTCAGTTTTATTTAAGTTGAGGTTTAAAAATAAATTGAAAAATTAAATGCCTTCTGCACGGTCTAGAGATTGCAATATGCAATATGTTTATGACCTTGGAGAAGCTCTGAGAGATGCAATAGGACCTGTTGTTTAACACTGCTGGTTGGTTGTAAAGAACCAGTGTTCTTGTCAAACTACAGGTTTAAAACATGCTGGTCAACAGAGTATACAGACTCTGGAGTCTTTTTTCTGTATTTTTGTATACAAATTTAGCAAAATGACATTTAGGTAATTCTCAAGGAGAAATACTGAGATGAAGCAAGCATTTAAAAATTGCTACAATAGTTTCAGTATAATGCATTTTAATATTTTGGTTAAAGAATCTTTAAATATAAAAGCTATTTGTGAGACCAAGCTTTAACCTACAGAAGAGGTTTTAAGTCAGTGTATTGCTTCTAGGTAGGGTAAAATGGCATGCATATTGAATCCTTTTCTCTGTTTTCCCCTGCTGCTCTAATGCTTGCTATACATGTGGGTACGTGTGTAACACGTGGCTATGCGCTCTGTGTTAGCGTATTTCTTTTCCTCCAAACAGAACAGCACTTTTCCGATGTTGTGCTTAGTGAAGAATACCTCAATCTTGGTGTAGAGCAGGTGTGCAGTCTTATATCTAGTGACAAACTCACAATTGCATCAGAGGAGAAGGTAAGACAATCTGTATCCCATTATTCTTTTTATCCTTTTATGTGAAAGAGCGAGCTTGCTTATGCTGTTCTTGTGCACTTTTTGGGATGTGTTCTGTGTTGCCTTAAATAAATTAGGCAGGTAGCGTGCTAAGTTTAAAGGAGTTTTCCCAAAAGTCTTGTCAGTCTGATGTTGACAATTAGTCTCAACTCCTAAAAATCCTAAAACTGTATTAAATCATGTTGCCCTTTGTTCTTTGGGGAAAACACCCAAAAACCAAAACTACATTAAATAGAAATTCCTTCTCATCTTCAAGCAGAACAACCAGAACACATGCTGAGTCACATCCACAGGAGTTTGGCTTACCAAGAGATAAATAACTCAAAGTTTGAAGAGCAATTATATGCCATTTACTAACTTTAACATCAGCATTCCCACAAAGGTATTAAAGCTCTGTATGTGTATGTGAGCTGTGTAGCCTAACTGAACAAATGTGGGTTGCAGAGATGACTAGGCAGCTTGGTACTACCTAACTGGAGCTTAATGTGTGTTGGCTCACCTTTAGCCTAGATCTCAATCTTTTAAAGCCATTTTTGAAATACCGTGTTCTTCAGTGAGCCCAGGGCATCTCTGTAAACCTCTAATGGTCTTCAGGTTGTGGATGTGTTAATTTTGAGCTTTTTAAATTCAGTTATGATGTATTTGAAATGTGTGGTTTTTCTTTTTTACCAGGACTATATAGTTGTACTCAAATGAGGCTAAATTGTGTTCAAAAGCATGCTTGAATACTCATTTGTGCACTTAGGTAGTGTTTCATGTTAAAACCTTGTTGAAACTTTGAATCTAAGAACTACCTGCTTAAACAGCAACTAGCAAACCTGTGTTCCTGTAATACCCTGAAGGTCTGGATCTATCACTTAGGTACACGTGATGCTGCTTTTGTGGAGTATAATTAAGGCTTTAATGCTCTAGTGAATGATGAGGTACTGTGCAATGGAGGCAAAACGAGGCTTGGGATCACTTTGCCTAGTAAGACTCAGCGAAGATAAGTCATTTGAACGGTGATGTGGCAGGTCAATTCTCCAAGAAGGGAAGAAAAGTATGAAGACTGTAATATTGCTGCTGATGTGTTGTTTGTTTGCCTAGGTTTCAGATACGCTCAAGTCACTGTGTGCATTTTGTCAATGTAGCACAGCTATCCTTGAAACAATAGTAGAGGAGTAGATATATAAAGAGATCAGATAATGCACCTTCATAATTTTGTAGTTGATAAATATGGAAATACTGGGAGCTGTAACTGCTGTCATCTGTTCTTTTGTTAGGAATTTTAGTATAAGCAAAACTATTTCTGGAGGCATGCTGATGTTTTCATGGTTATGAACTTGTAATTCAAGGAACTTGATTTGTTTGTTTTCTGGAAGGTATTTGAAGCAGTGATAGCCTGGGTAAACCATGACAAAGATGTAAGGCAGGAGTTAATGGCACGTCTGATGGAGCATGTTCGACTGCCTTTGCTTTCCCGGGAGTATTTAGTTCAGGTAAGCAAAAAGGAATGCTAATTACTCTGCATGTGAACATTTCTATTCCTTATTTTAATGTCAAATAGAAAATTTTAAATTCAAACAGCGCCATGTAGTATGTTAGTGATAGTAAAGGTAAACAAACAGTCACTACCTCATACTCATGTGCACATACACACAGCGAGGTGAGGGATTGCCACACAGAGGATGACTTATGTAAGTAATTCATCTGTTTGGCTGCACATCATACCACGCTAGGAATCTGAACAATGTAATTCGCTGAGATCAGGTTGGTTTCATTTGTAATGCAATCTTTGATACTGGATTTGTTCTCATAAGTGAATTTTCCGCTTCAGAATTATATCTGTTATTTAAGCTGATTAGGAATTAATGACAAAGGAAACGTTCTTTTACCTGGTTCAGATAAATACATTTTTTCAAATTTTATAAGCTCATTTGTATATTTTGGTGTTGGGTTAAATATTTAAGATTGACTACATGAGTTCAGTATTAAGATTGGTTAGTAGATATAACAGTAGGTTGGTAGGTGTTTTTTATAAAAATTCTGGTTTTGTGATACAAATCTTCACTTTGTGTGGGTTGTTTTGGGTATGATTTAGGGGTTTTTTGCTGTAGTGTTCTGTTGTGGTTTTTACTGTTGTGGGGTAGCTTACTAATTTTTTAAATTATTCTCCACTACTCCTCTCTTAAAATGTTCTGTACTGTCTGTGTGCCCAGTTGTAAGAAAAGTGTTTTACCTTATCTATCACTGTTTCTTCCACTTGCTAATTAACAATCAGCATCTTCTGATTTTTTTTTAATGACTGCACATTTCCAACACAAATTTCTGTCTGACTGGTTAAATTATAATCTAGAAATTAGATTAATCTGCATTTGTTTAATAGATCATAGGCTTTATTACATTTTGGATTGTGATTTGTATTTTAGTTGCTTAACATGTTCAGACCTTGTTAAACTTCTATTAATAAACAGAGAGTTGAAGAGGAAATATTGGTTAAGAACAGCAGTGCTTGTAAAGATTACCTCATTGAAGCTATGAAGTATCACTTGCTACCAACTGAGCAACGAGCATTGATGAAGAGCACACGAACAAAATTGAGAACACCTGCTAGCCTTCCAAAAGTAAGACCCTTATTTTTCTCATACATTTACTGTTTCAAACTTCACTTCAAAAGCTTTCATGAGAACATGACTGTCTCTTGGGATATTCCTGTAAAAAATTTGTACCAGGATTATTTATCATAAAAATGAAACAAGTGATTACCTTTACACTCCATACTACTTATGATACAGATGTTTTAGCCTCCTACCTACATGGAACATCACCACTGCCTACCCTCCCAGAAAGCATTTTTTTATAAGTGCTTCAGCTTTTGAGAAATATACAATTATGGAGAAGTAAGCCTGTTTAAAAAAACAAAGAATGACTGAAACTTCTGCATTGGGACTTTTTATTCAATGTTTAGTTCATTTTAGCAAAAAACAAACATTAGATACTTTCTTCTTTACAACAAAGTAAAGAAGTTTTCTCATAGTACTGTTGTGAAAATGGCAGTGCTGGAATAGGAGATTCAATTCAACAGATTTAGCACATTTTTCTTAGAAGAATAAGATAAGGCTGTTATGTGATGGATGGTCACAGTTCTATTACACATCATAGACATTTAATTCTCACATCTGAGATCACAGTGGGATGTGAAAATACAGATTCCTCTTTTGTGGGAGCTTTACCAAGATTCTAATTGCTTCCTGCCTTTCTACCTGTGGTATTTCCTCTGGACAAAATAACTACAAATTAAATTTATTTAAAAGAATACCTAACAATTAATTTTGCCTGGTTTGCAAAACTCCAATTTCTAATTTAGGAGAGACATCCTTTTGTACGGAAGCTTGCTTTATTTTCTAACATTTCTTTGAACTTTCAGGAGCTCTCATATATGCAAATAACTAACAATTATTATTATCTCCCTGTTAGTTGATGATGGTAGTTGGGGGACAGGCACCAAAGGCAATTCGCAGTGTTGAATGCTATGATTTTAAAGAAGAACGCTGGCATCAGGTAGCTGAATTGCCTTCCAGAAGATGTAGAGCAGGTAAGGATGCCAATTTTTCATTGTGGTTGGTAATACTTCAGAATTTAGGCATCTGTATAAAGCATTGTACATTCTTTGGAACAGTACTTGAGATATTTATCTGAGAAGGGCTAAACCTTTACTTCACTGATCATTTGAATTACTTGCTAATGTGGAATGATACAACTTTGATAAATTGTGCTTAATTTCTGCTTCAGTTTCTAATCTGTAGGATAAACTGTTTTATTGCCTCCCATAGAAACAAGGGATAAATAAATTTTAATATTAATGCATTGTAATAATGACTAATTTTGCTATTAAAATACCCTAATATTATTGAATGAAATAAAGAATGTGAAGAAGTGATCATCGACTATTAAAATCATGAAAATGTGATCTTAAAGCAGTGAGTGATTCAAGCAAGAAAAAAATTCAGCAAGCATGATATTCAGAAATGTGTGCTGTTAGTAACAAAAAGTGTCAGAAATATTAGGGCTTCACCTGAAGGAAGTGTGGTTCTAGGAGACTATCAAAAGCATGACAAGTGTAGTGGGTTCTGTAATTTGTGTCAACTATCTGCATACTTAGGACAGTACAGAATACAGCTAATTGGCAGAGAGCCTGAAACACTCATCTTTCCTCCCCATTTCCCTCCTCTAGGAATGGTGTACATGGGAGGCATGGTTTATGCTGTTGGTGGTTTCAATGGCTCTTTGAGAGTTCGTACAGTCGATTCCTATGATCCAGTGAAGGACCAGTGGACAAGTGTTGCTAACATGCAAGACAGGAGAAGCACACTGGGAGCAGCTGTATTAAATGGCCTTCTTTACGCTGTGGGAGGGTTTGATGGGAGTACAGGTATGTGTGCCTCAGACACTTCTGAATAGCTTTGACTACTCTTAACATAATTGTATCAGATTTGAATGTCTCTTTTTGCTGATACTTGTGGTGAAACCAGGCATGAGGATAGCCTGGTGTCTTGTGATGTGGAATGTGCTTAGGTGGTGACATCTGCCTACCTGAGAAATGGACTGTTTCCTCCTAAGAGTCCAGGCTTAATGACTAGTGAACTTTTACCAAGTTCCCTTCCAGTATTCCTTCTATAGTCAGAGTCCTTAACTTCTGGAAGATTTGAGAGAAAAATTATCTGCTCTGTTTTGTCCAGTTTGTGTAGGAAATTTATTTCTGCATTTTCATGTAGGTGTAAATAAGATTATAAACAGCTTTTTCTGTCCTGTGAGAAGGCTTTAGACATATACTGCTCATTCTCTACTTAGATGTATTAAACAATTTGTGCAGAAGTGATCCTTTTGCTGAGTAACTATTATAGAAGCATATGTAGGAGAAAGTGTGTGACTTAATTAAAAAGAAAGGAAAAAATCCAGGGAAGAATTTTTCACCAAAGTTTTCAGTAATTTGCCCATTTTCAGACACAAAGAATGGCTTGACTGTAATTGTGTATCTTCTCTAGGACATCAGTTGTGCTTTTTGTTCAGTAATTAACAATCCTTAAAATGAATTCATTTGCATTTTTGGATATCAGGATTTTCCTGAAAGCTAGACAGTATGTTGCACCTAGATTTATAGAGAAAATGTTATATTGTTTTCATAGGTTTGTCATCAGTCGAAGTTTACAACTTAAAGACCAACGAGTGGTTTCATGTTGCTCCAATGAACACAAGAAGAAGTAGTGTTGGCGTAGGCGTTGTTGGAGGTAAGTTGATAAATGATATTAAAAAGAATGGAGGGAAGTGCAATCATTTACACTACTAGTTTTTCTTACTTTTGAAAACGTACTTTCAATTTATGTTTTTACTCATCCTTGTAATTTAAATGGTATGAACAATATGTAATCATTCTACTTGGGTTTGACCAGTTTTTAGCATAGTAGTTTTAAATTTTTTTTCAGAGCTTCAGAGAGAGCCTCATAGAATGCCTGAGGCCAACTGAGGAAAAGCTTGCTAAGCTCTAGGTCACGTGTGTCAGCAAAGTCAGAGAGCTGATGTGATGACCTTGTCGTTTGGTCTTTAGTAATGTAGCACTGCTGTATTGTCAGCTCTGTTATCTGTGGCTGACTTTGCTGGCTGCATGCAGGGGACAATCCCAAAGGCAGTGCCAGGAAAACTGCTGACTTTCCAGTCAGCTTGGTGGTGAATAGCCTGGATGTCACTTGCACAATGACAGCCTGGTCTGGCTCTTAGGTCTTAAAACAGTTTTAGGTATGTGTGTTTTAACTGCATAGGAACCACTGCTGTTTCTAATCTGAAAATGCAGACTGTACAAGTGGTTTTCATCTAAATTTCTGATATTTCTAGGAAGCCTATTCGTGAGCTTCCAGTATTGAACATACTTGAATTAGCTTGCTTTTGAAAAATGCTTAATTAGAAACCTTGCCTTTGCATTTCAGCTACGCAATTTAAAATATTTTGACTTGCACTGCTGTTGGTTACTGGGTGCATTTTACATCCTAAAAATGACAAGAGCTATGGTGTGCTAACTTAAACTGTTTTATAGAAGCTCAGTAAGTGATTGACTGTGCTGATTAGTAGCTAATCAGAGGGCGATGCCCTCCTCTGTGCCCATGTGCCAGTGCCTGTGTGTGCATTAGCCATTGGCAGGCTCTTTGGTTCCCCCCCAGGTAAGCTGTATGCTGTTGGTGGCTATGACGGAGCGTCACGGCAGTGCCTTAGTTCAGTAGAATGCTATGATGCCAATTCCAATGAGTGGAGCTATGTCGCAGAAATGAGCACCAGGCGGAGTGGGGCAGGTGAGTGGACAAGGAGCAGCTGTCCTTGTAAAGGTCAAAATCCATGGGTTTAAAATGTACCTAAAAAATATAAAAGGTAAGCTAAAGTCTGAATCTAATGGAATGTGCTAGTCCTAGATGGCTGATACACAGCAGGTTATAAAAACAAAACTGTTCTACAGAGTAAGATTTGGTCTGTTCATAGTAAATATCTCTCTTTGTTTTCTCATACTTCCACGTTTCTCCTCTTCCCACAACTTCTGATGGTTTTTAACATAGACTAATACGCATGGATTGTAATAATCACTATCACTTCAATTCTGAAGTATCAAAATCTATACAGCAAGGATGAAAAAATGTCTTTCCTACAAAGATCTCTTTGACAGTTAGGGCTGATTATTCTAACAGCATTTTCAGGTTGACTTTACATTTGAACTATGACTAGGTTTCCGCCTCTTTGGAGGACTTGTTCTGCATTCTGATTCTCGGCAGGAAATTTTGTCCTTGTTCATTCTTAAGTTTGTATTACTGGTTTCATTCTATTACTTCCACTTATGTACCCTTTATTTCACCTTCAGTAATTCTCATCACCTGGTGTTTGCATCCTCTGTACATGTACAGCCTACTACATGTTATCCTTCCTTTTCATTTAGGCGAGGTATATCCATTCCTTTCTGTATAATCTAAAAAACCCTTTTTTTTTTTTTTTTTTTGTGGATTTCTTTTTTCCTTCTTGCAATTCTGAATATGTATATTTCACTTTAAAGACATCTTTAAAAGTGCCTGTGGTATTCCACTTTTGTTTAATGAAATTATGCTTCCACAGCTCCAAATTGACTTTAGCATTTTTATTATCTATTTATATTATGGACTTGAATCTCATTTACTGTTCACTGTCCTCTATTTGTCTTTTGGTATTTCAGGTTTTTTCAACTCGCAGAAGTTGTTTTATTTCTCTAGATGCGTTCCCATGGACTTTTTCAAGTCAAATATTATGATACTATTTTCTACATTTATTTTTTTAGTAGTTAAGTCACTTTTTTGCCAAGTACTTAATGGTGGTTTTTAGCAACACCCTTCAAGTATCTACTGGTGATTGCATTAATGTGCTTCATAATGGGAAGAGATATTGCTACAAATAAATCTGGATGGACTTCTAGTAGGCTCAGTATATGATTAATAATTATCCCAAATTTTCATCTTACCTTCCATTATTCTTTGTTAACTCTGATCAGTTTTTACCTGTATAATGATGTTTAAATTAAGTTCAAATAATTTCAAAAGAAATCTTATCAAAGTACTAAATTCGTTACTAAAGTTAAGATAGTCTGTGATACTTCCATCATATCCTTTCAACATCAGCAAGCTGATGACTCTTACTACTAAAAGTCATGTTTTGATTTAACTAAAATTACGATGTTAATGAAGGAAGCATGATATGCTGTACCTCAAGAAAACACAGTTGTCTTGTGAAACTTCTAGTAACTGAGTCTGTGCATCTTGGAAGTAAATTCTGGATTAAAAACTGGACAGAGTTGCAGTAAGGATACTGGAAAATATTCCTGTCTAATATTGCCAAGTTTTGAGAAAAATATTTATATAAAATGGGCAAGTTACAAGTATCATTATAAAGACAAATAGTGTTGGTGGGTTGTAACAAAGTTTTATTTTGCAGTCTGCCTGCACACCAATTTTGTTTCAGCGTTTGGCGTTTATTTTTGATGCTTTTTTTTGCAAACTGTTGTTGTGCTTGAAGCCTATTTATACAGTAGATGTTTTCAGATTTTTTTTAATGTTGAATTTCTTCTACAACTCTGAAATTTAGTTCCTTAAATATACTAACTACTGGGATCTTCCTGCCCCTCTCCTCCTTTCCCTTGTCCCTGTGTTTGCTTACTCAACTTTCTTCTGCCTTTTACCTTATCCACTGATAAAAAAAAAAAGAGAGGAAAACTAAATGTAGACAGTTATTCCAGATTCATATAATTGAGTAAAATCAACAACATTCTTCTGTGCCACTCTGTTACATATGTGAAAAATTATATTTTTGCATGGCAGATAAGTGGGTGGTAATGTGGAAATCATGACTGTTGATTGAGCTTGGCTGTAGAGGCCAAATAGCCAAACCCACCAGAACTGTTTCAACTGGCAATCAGTCCTGGTGGTGTTATGGGGGCTAACTAAAGAGAATTTTATTCCTGTATTAAACTTTTGGATGTCTGGTCATATCAAGGAACTTAAGCTCATCTCTTCTGTTCCTGCTGCTTCAGCTTCACTCAAAAGCAACTTTTCAGAGGTTAACCCTCAGTTACTCTTCTTTAGTACCCACTGCTTCTCACTTGATCAATACGGGGACAGATCTGTTTTCCAGCAACATATTGGGAGGAGGAACTTCAGATCCAGATATAGGCCATTTGGGAGGGCTGAGAGATATAAGACAGGGTCCTGAAAAATGGGCAGGAAAGAAAAATAACAAAGAAAGGAGAACTCAGAAGACGGCAACAAGAGGATACAGACGGAAGGAGCAAGAAATAAGGTAGGACCTGGAAACTGGGTGTGGGATTAAGGGAAAATGAAGCACCATGGAGGAACAGAGGACATTATTAAAAACAAGGAGCTATGAAAGAAAAAAAAGTGGCAATGTGGCAGAGGGAAAGCTCTACACACTGAATAGGAAGGCCAGTAGCTATCAAAAGCTTGGGTGGGGGGATTTATATCACATCATATATTTAAACTGAAAATCGTAGCCCTCCTTCTAGCTCTGTAATGTTTAATTCTGCGAAAGATGAATGTTTTACTATCCTGTCTAATAAGGTGTGATTAGGGTGGGAGAAAGAACAGTTGTCATACTATACTGTGGCATGATAGCTAGAAATAATAGCAATAAAATAGGAATTAATTTAACTGGGAAGGATATGGTAAAATGTTAATAGTGAATACCACTGATAAAGCACTAAATAGCATGATTTATAAGAGTGTCCTATCAAGAAGCTATTTTTCAGATTTACAGTACCAATTAGCTTCCATGTTTCCTTCCTCTCTTCCTTTAATTATCAGTCCCTTTAATAACTGATTATTAAAAATCTGTCCCTTTAATAAGAAAATTTAGTCATTTCAGCAGGAATCATTTCTCTCCACATATAGGAATGGCTCTTAAATACAAAATTAGTGATAAGTTTTCAAAGATATTTCAGCTGGTTATTAAGGTCTTGGGGTTCTTTTTTTTTTTTTTTTTCAACTTCCAATATTTTTTTTCTTTGAGGGACTTACCTGATTTTTTGTATTCATATTTGTTGTTTTCCTTTAAAAATATTTTAAGTGATTCCCTTTCCATGGAATCCTTTATGAGCTCTATTTGCAAATCTGTATCTCTGCTTTGAGTTTCATAGTCTTAAATGTGGCATTTATTAGATTTCTCAGTATAGCTTCATAGAAGTGCTTTTTTATTTGTCTTTATGGTCCATCACTCAGAAGTTTTAATGCAAAAAACCCCTACATTTCTCAAATTTGTTGTTTGTGTTCTAATAATGCATTATAAAGGGAAGAATAAATAAACAGGCCTTTCTTTCCACTTCCCCCATTTCCATCTTTCCAATATGTGCAGTCCAAATAGCAAGTAGATACAACTAGCTTTACTCACTCCTTCATGCCAAGCTCACAAATTGATAAACTTTTGTTGTAAAGTAGAGGAGACCTTAGGATTGAAGGACACCCTTTAATATCCTTTTGGATATTTTGATAACTGAAGCTTGATTCAGACGCTTGGTGTTCTTCAAATCCCAGAGAAGGTACTTGCTGTTAACTGTTTACTTCTGTTCCATCTACCTGTTTACAAGGTATTCCAACACTTCAGTGGAAACATCCCTATTGTATAATGTCTATCCATTCAGCTTTTATCCTCTGTACTGCGCAGTTTTTACTTTCTAAAAATTCACTTACACTTTATCATCTTGTCAGATTTCTGTTATGCTGGCTGAGCACATTGTCTCATTTACTGTCACTTCTAATTAGTCCTAAACTTCAACAAGCCTCATTTTCCTGCACGTCGTTTTTCGTCCAAAATTTTCTAAATCTTCTGTTGCAGAACAGCTCTGGTCTTTGTATGCTGCAGTATGGTAGATGGGCACGCAAGGCATTTTATCAGTGTCTTGCTGTAGTTACTGTCTCTTTTGCTTTAATGCATCCTGACCCAAATGTTTTCTGAAATAGCTTCCAACCTTCTAACATTGACTTAACGAAGGATTTATGTTAGCTGACATATTTGTTGTTTCTCCTTTGTATCATTCAAATAATTCTCTGGTTAATTCTGAGTATTTTTATATGTTTGCAGGTGTTGGTGTGTTAAACAATTTATTGTATGCAGTAGGTGGTCATGATGGTCCTTTAGTAAGAAAAAGTGTTGAAGTGTTTGACCCCATTGCCAGTACCTGGAAGCAGGTTGCAGACATGAACATGTGCAGAAGGAATGCAGGTATGTGCCACAATGACTAAAATTGTGTTTCAACTATTTGTGAATGGCATTCACAAATAGATTCTGGATTTCTGCTGCTTTCATAAAAAACATGATTTCGGGGGGTGTCTAAGTCAATTATTAATTTTCATACTGGTTTCCTGCACTTTTTTAGGTGTTTGTGCTGTAAATGGTCTCTTGTATGTAGTTGGAGGAGATGACGGTTCCTGTAATTTATCAACAGTGGAGTATTATAATCCAACAACTGATAAATGGACAGTTGTGTCATCCTGTATGAGTACAGGAAGGAGCTATGCAGGTAAGGCATTTAGGTATTTTTAATAGACTTTTTAAAGTATAACATTTGACAGAGCGTCCAAACAGAGTCTTGTCTTAGGTAAAACCTGATAATAAAATGGGTAGGAAAAATCGGATGGTACATTTCGAATGATGACTGATGAAATAATTACTCACTACAAGGAAAAGAATAAGGGATTAAAGTGTACTCAAGAGTGATTTAGCACATAAGTCATGAGTCAGAAAGATGATTCTGGTATGACCAGTTTTTTAACAAGAAATTTGTGTCTCAGTCTAAGGAGTTCAATTCTGAAGTTCTTTGGGATTTGATATTTAGAAAATGAGCTGTTTCAAGAATATTTTCCTTCAATAATTTCAGTTTTTCAAATGAGTTATTTAAGGAATGTTTAGTGAATGTTAAGTATATATTCCACTAATGGCAAAATTAAACTTGATTAGTGGCAGGTTTTTTCAAGTCACAGAAACTTTCAGGACTTTGCACTGATTCAGACAGCTTTGTGTCAAAGAGAAATTAAGGGAAAATAGGTAAATGGATGCTGGTGCACAGTTAAATGCTGATTGCAATGCATCATATTAAAATTTTATAATTTTATTTCCTTGATTTAAAAAAAAATTACCGCCTAAATATTTATGCCTTTTTTTCCTCTCTCTCTAGGTGTTACAGTTATTGACAAACCATTATGATCAGTAAAAGGATTTTCAATTTGATTATGCACTAGAAGCAGTCTTCAACAAGTGTATTTGAAGTGACTGAGTATCTAAGCACTTCTCTACTTGTAGCTGCACCTTGAGTCACAGTGGAAGATGTGACTGTCTACAATTACAGATGACAGATGATGAAGATTACTCTAGGTAGAAGCAATGCGTAGGATTATTCTGCAGTTGAGCAGAAGCTGATTGAACTTTTGAAGTCTGGTGGACCATTTTTTTTATTGCAAGGTCTTCAAAAAAAACCCAACACTTTCATAAGGACCGACTTCTGTCAGGACTGAGAAACGGATTGTGAGTGAAGAATGGTGTGTATTCTGGTGAAAGTAAATTTTTGTCTTATTTTTTCCAGAGACTAATAAATATATTTAAGGAAATGAACTGTCAGTCTTCATAATAGGTATTGAATCCCACCTCAGTAATTCAAGCTGGCATGGGGTAAATCTGTGTCCTTTTATAAAACTTTTGTTACATAACTATACTATGTGCATATGTTTGTGTGAGCATAAGTTGCTCTCTTTATTGAAACTCTTCAAAACCTGATTTTACTATTTATAATTTGGCACAGTACTTTGAATATGTCAGTACTATGTTGTAAAACAGAGATGTATTTTTTGATATGTAACAATGCTTAACACTAATTCCCGCTGAAGGAGATCAGAGACGGTATAACACTTCTTGAGCAGGTGTAATTTCAATATCTTTTTAATAAAAATGTTGTCTGTACTTACGGGTTTTTTTTTTTCCTGTTCAATTTTGGTCACATTTAGATGTTACTTCTTTTTTACCTTTTTATCCAAAAGGTGATTTGGCATGAAAATAACTGAAAATTTATAGTGAATGTATGCAACTGCGTTGAACTTGCATGGTACAAAGGCCTGTTTATGCGTGTAACCTCAGCTTCTATTAGCCGATATCTGAATATACTGTATGTGGCCATGCTTATAAAGCAGCACATTTTTATTTGTTCTTGGATGGCCTCCTTTTAACATGACCAAAGTTACTGTCATATTTGAGACATTTTCTTCAAATAAAAGTTTGTACATTGTTTCCTAATGCCAACAGATCGCTTAACACTTGTGTTTCTCAATACAAGTCTCAAACCAAACAATCTTGACATCAGTGAAATAATTGGGGGGGGAGGGGGGGGTAAGGAAGGGGGAGAAGTTGGTGTTCCAGAGGTCTGAATGCCCACGAATTGGTAATTATCGAAGTTTTGGAACCAGCCCTGTCAACATCAGTGTTTTGCTGCCGGTGTGTTTCTGAAAGTCGTGGTTGGCCATGAGTGCAGGAATGGCCACCGCTAAGTTCCCGTGAGAGCATCCGAGCGGTGACACTGGTGACAGGCCGGGGAGCCACGCAGGTGCCCGAATTCCATGTGCGGTGTGAGGCACGGTGGGGCGAGGCAGGGGGCTTTCAATGGAAACCTTCTATTCGAACTGTGCACTTTCACCCGCATGACGCCAGCCCAGTGAATGCGGCTCTGGGCCGCTGCTGCCATGACAACACCGCCTAATTTGTACTTCAATTTCTTCATTACCGTGGGGGCAGGCGCAGGCACCTGCAGGGCTGACAGCATGTCCGCCCGCAGCCGCGGCGCTCCTGCAGGCGAGGCGGGCAGCGGGTACCGGCACCACTCCCCCGCTCCGGCTCTGCTCCCCGGCTCCAGCACCACTCCCCGGCTCCAGCACCACTCCCCGGCCCCGGCC
>VZTN01027567.1:131690-143102 GCA_013400515.1 Erpornis zantholeuca | reverse complement strand
GCCCGGCGGTTGTTATTGCACACACGGGAGCTGCCGCCGCCGCTGCCGACAGGTGAGGGGCGAGGGGCGAGGGCGGGCGCGGCCCGGGGTGCGGGGATGCGAGTGCCGGGACTCGGGCTGCCCGAGAGAGCCCGTCTCTCCTCGGCATTCCCCGCGCGTGGGCGGCTTGTGCCGGCGTGTGTCCGCTGCCTCGCAGGGCCGGGCGGGACGGAGGAGCCTGATGGCTTCTCGGCTCCCCAGCGGCGTGTTCGGGGCTGGCGGCGGTGGTTGAGTTGCCTTGCGCGTCCGCCGGCCCAGTAGCTCGGGCTGTTTGCTGCCTTGGCTTCTGCTGCGATGCTTCTGCTATTAATAAGAAGTGGCAGCGTCGTGATGCTGTTGCTAAGAAAGAAAAACGATAACTGACGTTGTTGGGTACTGGCTTGGCATGCTGCTTAGTGTGTGAGGGTAATTACACATTGGAATGGCCTGCCCAGGGTGGTGGTGGAGTCACCCTGCCCGGAGGTGCTTAAGGACAGGATGTGGCACTTGGTGCCCTGCTCTAGTTGGTCGGATGGAGTTGGGTCACCGGTTTGAGTTGATGATCTCAGAGCTCTTTTCCAACCTAATTGATTGTGCGGTTCTGTGATTTATGTTGGATCTAATCTAAGTCTATCAGCCGGGGATGGACCAGTGTCCTCCGGCCCATGAGCTGCAAACCTATTAAAGAGCTGAAGATGGACCTGTTAGAGGGAGTCCAGAGGAGGTCACTGGAAATGGTCAGAGGACACATCGCCAGTGGGGAGGGGCTGGAAAACTTGGGGTTGTGCAGCCTGAAGAAGAAAAGGTTCAAGGGACACCATACTGTGGTACATAAAAAGGGGGCTTTTTGCCAAGGCTTCTAGTAACAAAGCACAGGGCAAAATTTTTTAACTAAAAAATGGCTAGGTTTAGATTTGGCATAAGAATGACATTTTTTACAACGAGGATGCTGAGACACTGGAGGAGATTGCCCAGAAAAGTTGTGGATGCCCCATACCTGGAAGTGTTTGAAGGCCGGGTGGGGTGGTGCTTTGAGCCACCTGATACAGTGAAAAATGTCCCTGCCCATCCCGAGAGGGTTGGACTGTGTGGGACCTTTAAAGGTCCCTTCCAGGCCAAACCAACAAGGAGCCTAGTCTGTAGAAATGGCACAAGTTCAGGGCACATGCAGGAATACAGCCTCTGTGATTTTGGAAGCTGTGAGGAAAAGTCCATTACTCAGGGAAAGGTGGATTGCCTCAAGCCAGCTGCAGTGTTGATATAATTTGCAGGGATTTTGGTTCATGGCCATGAGGAAAATGGGACTGGATAACCAAGAGATCACAGTTAGTTCATCTGATAAATCTTCTTTGAGCCTTCCTGCTGCTCTTTTGCTACAGAGTACAATTATCCTGCAAAATCCTTGAAATAAATTTGGCTAATAATTGGTACTTCTTTATCCTTTTGCTCCCTTGACATAACCTCAAAAACTAGGAGCTGATTGCCTCTCAAATAGGTTTGCCTCTCAAACCAATCTAAAGCTTTGTTCTTTTAGGCTATACTGTATGAAGAGAATCTGTCTTTCCTCCTCCTTTCCCAGTTTTTGCTATAAAACCAGGTAATGACTATATCACGTAATGGTTTTTTTTCCTCCGAAGATTAATTTTTGTTTATTGAATTTTTCTCAAAATTTGCAGGTTACTTACAGACAGCTACAGAAGAACTGTAATTGTGATGTTTTATGATTGAACCATGGCCATGAATGACAGCGTTAATATCTTGAACTCTGCTTATCTGGCAGTGGAATATATAGACTCCTTCTTACCTGACAATCCCCTGCAGCAACCATTTAAAAATGCCTGGAATTACATGCTGGATAACTACACAAAGTTCCAGATTGCAACCTGGGGATCACTTATAGTTCATGAAGTTTCGTACTTTTTGCTCTGTGTACCAGGATTTATCTTTCAGTTTATACCATACATGCAAAAGTATAAAATTCAACAGGTAAGAGAAAGTTGTAAACTCTACACTGACTTGTCTTTGAACACATCAGGCAGAGCATGTAAATGTGGTATCCTTGTTCTCAATGTATATGGTCCTATTTCATCTGTCACTTGGACATCATGGAAACAACAAAGTAAAATTACTTTGTGTATGACGAAAGAAAGAGGAGTGAATTTGGTGAAGAAAAGGAGTTGTTTTTTTTTCCTGAGGAAGGGTTATGCTTTTCACCATGGTGCTATAGAGAGGAAAGGGTATGCCAGTCTTACTGTTAGTAAAGTTTCATATACATAGTTTTTATATCAGCAGGGGAAGATGAATAGAATTCTGGCATCTGGTGTTAGAGGTGTGTCTTCGTAGTATAAAATAATTACATGGCGTGCTTATTTAGTAGCAATTGTCTTCTTTAAAGTACCTCTATGCACATCCTCTTGAAAGGATTTTGAAATATTTTAACAATGAAGAAAGCCTAGGATGGATGGCACACTCCTTAATGGAGGCAAAGGTGCATCTAGTATCTAAAGATTATTGGTTTTCCCTAGTTCATTATAATTTGAATTAGAAGTTAATAACACCATCTTCTGAATTTATTGCCGTAGTTGGTGGAATGTCTCCCTGCAAAAACTGGGTGAAATTTTTGAATAATTGAAGGCAGTTATTTCTTCACAAGCTTGTATCTTCAGCCTCTGTATTATTTTAGCAATGGAAATGCATTCTGTGATGTGAAGAAGAGAAGAAAACTTGGATTGTGTTAAACTGTTGAGTACAAAATGTTCCTGCTAACTGTAAACACTGAAAAAAGTAGTTTGGAGGTGACTGACAAGATATGTTAAAACACTAGCCTGGAAAAACAAGGTTTTGATAAAACTGCATCCAATCCCATGTTATTTGTGTTGCCTGAGTTAATCTGTGTTGTTGGAAGGCATGTTATCTGTCTTCCAAGGTGAAACTAAACTGACTCCAAATGAATTTTTTCAGCACTTCACTTAAGTGCAATAGAAACATGAAATACAATTGATTCTTTCTGCTTCATTTTAGGATAAACCAGAAACATGGGAAAAGCAGTGGAAATGTTTCAAAACCCTCCTCTTCAATCACTTCTTCATTCAGCTTCCTCTGATTTGTGGTACCTATTACTTCACAGAGTATTTTAACATCCCATATGGGTGGGAAGAGATGCCGAGATGGTACGTAGATCTTTCTGATATGGTGATGCTGAGTTGCATACAGTTGGAGGCAGATTATTTAACAATTAGTGTTGTCAACTCCAATAGGAAATAATTTTTTGGCAATGTAAACTGTGTTTGTTATTGTCCTTCAGTTGATGCTTAGCTGCTATAAGAGATAATCAGATTTTTCTAAATTTTTTTAAATGGCCCCAAGCTCTTCTAATCCTCAGGAGAGAAGGGAGATTAGGATGGAGTTTATGGAAGCAAAGCAAGATTCCTGGTGGGGTGGCTTAAATGTTGGACTTTCTGGGGGTTTTATTTACCCACATTTTTTTATTCCTCCTACGTGTCTCTACCTTTGACCTTGTTTTATATCATAGCAGTAGTCTGTTCCTTGAAGGAGAGAATGTTCCACCTGCCTCACAGTCTTCTTTTCTTGCACTGAGCTGGTGCAAGATTTCTAAACAAAGCTGGATTAGCTATAAGTGCCCCCTTCTCCCCCACCCCTAACACCAACAGTAGTTTTTTATTGTAGAAGGTCATCTTTCCTGGAGATCTGTTTGGTCTCTGGTGTAGATAGCTGATGCAGCTCTGTGGTTTTATATCAAGGTCTCTCACAGTCTGTGGTTGTTCTCTGTAGACTGCATTTGTAACATTGAAATGACAGCTTGTTACACTAACTGAAGTGAGTTACTGTGTGCTAACTCACTTCAGCTAAGCACATAGCATTTTTACCTGGTAATTAATATTTTTAGCATGTTAAAGAAGTAGTGCACTGCTATTCAATAATAAGTATAAACATTTCTGAACCCTATTAGCATATAAACTATTTTCTCTTTCAGGATGATGTGTCTGCTAGTATTTTCTATAACTAATATATCTTCTGCCTTTTAAAGGTATGTTCTGGTTGCTCAGTGTTTTGGATGTGCAGTGATTGAGGATGCCTGGCACTATTTCCTGCATAGACTGCTGCATCACAAGAGAATATACAAGTATATCCATAAGGTTCACCATGAGTTTGTTGTATGTATTACTCAATTTTTTCTTTAATAATAATTTTTAGTATGTGTGTCACAGAACTTATTTAAACATTTTACTTGAAAGACTTAAGAATTTAGCATCCTTCTGAAAATGGGCTAGCTGTCCTTTTTTGAGCTCTTTATCAAAAATGGTCATCCATTTTGTTTCATTTCGTCTCACATGAATGAAGGATCTCACTGCTGCTGTAGTTTAATCGTATCTATGACCAAGGTAAAGCAGACTTTTTAAAAAGAGTACATACAGGTCTCATTGCTAGGGGAAGGGAAACAGTAGGTGTCTGGGTTTGGTTGTTTATCAGTTCCCCACCACCTGGGCTCTTACCCAGAGCATATGAATCACCAGAATGTGATCAGACAGGCACCTCTTGCACAACCTGGGCGTGTGCATCGTGTATTTGATTCAAGGAAGGGATTACAGCTCTGGATGAGGGTCTCTGGAATCAGTATAGCCCACTGTGCAAGACTGCATTGAGAGCACAGTGCAGCACATATTTGGGTGGTTCTGCATTCAGTAGGGTTGGAGCTGGCACTGAGCATCAGGTTTGCAGTTGATTACAGCCAGGTAGGATCCAGCAGTTCTTGCACCTTGTAGATGATATTGCTGTGTTTAGGTGGCACTGCCTGTGAAGCCCAGCAGTCAGTGCTATGCGTTTCTGTGCTGCTGTGTACAACCTAGACTGTGCCAAAAGGAAACTGCCAGCTGCTGGGTCAGGGATGCTTTATGCATGCTGCCAACAATAGAGGAGCTTGGTATGGACTGATGCATGCATATGTACAGACATCTGCAGCAGCAGCTGCTCTCTTCCTCTTGCTCTTGGCAGCCCCTCAGGTCTCTAGCTGGAGCAGCTTTTGGCCATTATTCTTGAGTGTGTTAGCACTTGTCACAGAAGTGATCTGTAGCCTAATGGCTGTTTCATTAAAAACTTTTTGTGGTAGGAAAAATAGATGATTTTAAAGTATTCCTTAAAACAAAGCGGACTTTATTTTTTTCTGATGATCTTATAAACTTCAGCATTAGGTTAAAATTTTTAAAACTGTTCTCTGTGTATGGTGTACTATGAAAACTCTCTGGAATGTTTTTTGTTAAATCAAATGTAGGAATGACTCTGTCTGTGTGTATATATATATATGTATATGAGAGAAAATGTCTTACATTGGTCTCAAAATAACATTTGAGTGGTACAAATTTATTTTAAAAAATGGTCAAAGGTGAGGGATTTTTAATTTTTAATTTGATAATAAATTTCTAAGTGAGTCCTGCTTCTGAGAATATTTTGGCTTCCTTCTTTCTTCTGCTTCCAAGACTGGATGTATAGCAAAGCTGATAGGAGCTTGCCAAACACTTTTAATATTCCTGAAATAACGCTTTGACCTGGGGTGATGGTAAGCCTAAATAAAAGTTTTCAACTTTTCAACTAGTAGTGAAGTGTTTGGAATCACTAATAGAGTGATAATCCTTATGACCTTGGAATACTGCTTTTCCAAAGAGGAGCTGAATATGTGTGTTACGGCCCTTGCTCAATCATAACATTCCCTTTGCCCCCAGCATTGTTCCATTTGTCCTGCTGTAGTCTTGTGGGGTAATGGGACAGGGAGAGTATTGCGAAGTGGTGGCTCTGATTTGGGAGTAGTAAAACTGAAAATGGTGATTGGTCCCTGTCTGTTATCTTTTTCTAGTCTCCATTTGGAATGCAAGCAGAATATGCACATCCTCTGGAAACACTCATCCTCGGAACTGGCTTTTTTATTGGAATTGTTGTTTTCTGTAACCATGTGGTTCTTTTGTGGGCGTGGGTGATTTGTCGCTTGATGGAAACCATTGATGTACACAGGTGAGATGCTCATTGCTTCTTAATAATTGTTTTTTCTATTGTCCCTACCTCTGTCTCAAACTTGCCTGTCTCTGAGATGTACTGTTATTTTGCACTAAAATGCTTTCATGTATCTTAAAAAGAATGACACGACCTTTTCTGTCTTGAGGTGGTGTTAACAGCAGGTCTTGCTGATTAAAAGAGTATGGACTATCAGCTAGAGCATCTCAAGGAGGGTTAGAGAAGCTAGGCGCCTCATTATTAGGTGCCTGGCTATTGATACATGGTGTAACTTAGATCTTATACATTATTACAACACCAAAAATCAATTACCAAAAGCGATATTCCAGCCAATAGTTCTTTCTGTTTAATATTTTGTCAAACCATTTTCTTGCTCAAGAGAAGCATTAGGCTCTGTGACCACTGACTGTCTTTAAAACAAATGCATCAATTTTATTTGTTTATTTATTTTTTATGAATAATAAAGACAAGACTTCTTGTTTCTGTATTAGAACCGACTTGTTTCAAATTTGGCTCCAAAATGCTAGGGCAAATCCCAGCAGGCTTAGTTTAGTTCATGTACAAATGGATGAGCTTTTCTTTACTGTGTTCATGAGGAAGGGGACATTAAGAGTTCATTTTTGAAATGATAGCATTAACACTTGACCTTGTATTTGTAAATATGTTATGAAGCAGATAGTGTCTTATTGCAAGTTGAGTGTCTAGTGGAACATAAGCTACCAGTAAACCCATGGCCTAAAGCATTCCTGGTTCAGTTATATTTTGCTTGTGCACTTCCCAAAGTGTAGGTTGTGACATACCATAAACTCACTGATGTAAAATAGAGATTCCTGTTATAGTAATCATTTTAGGTTGCTCTCCACGTGAGTGGTTTATAATGAATTGCCTTGCTCTCTCCCCACTAGGTGGTGGTGTGAGGCTTTCCAGCACTACTAAGCAAAATTGTTGGAATCCCTCTAAAGCATGGTTCTGCTTTCACCTGTACTTTAATCAGATATTTGAATTTTAAATATTGAGGAACTTGCAGTAAGCTGAAAAAAGGAGTAGGCATACAGTAACTGTTGATTTGAGATGCTCTCTGAGGTGCTGCTGTGCTAATGTCCATAGCTTGCACTTAAAGATAATGTTACTTATTCTTGTTCCTCCTTCTTAAAGTCATTTGGTTAAACCTGCTAAGCCAGGAAGGCAGCCACTGTGATTTTTTTAAGTTATCTGCTTAATTTTTTTTTGTATTGCCTAGTAAACTGAGCTGAAAAGCAAGTCCCAAAGCCATTGTGGGATAATTTACAGAATGATTTGGCTTGGAGTGGAGTGATCTTGTTTTCATATTAAGGCAATTATCGTAATGATTACCTCAGGACCTTAGAATTCTATAAAATATTTTTCTTTTATAAAGATGCCAAGCTAGTGTCAATATTTTGTAGTTTATGTTTCATAAAAATCCTTACCCTAGTTGTTTTTCTTTTTTCCCCCCCCTGTAGTGGCTACGATGTCCCTCTGAACCCTCTTCATCTGGTGCCTTTCTATGCTGGGGCCCGTTTCCATGACTTCCATCACATGAACTTTATCGGCAACTACGCTTCCACCTTCACATGGTGGGACAGAATCTTTGGTACAGACTCTCAGTTCATTGCCTACCAGGAAAAAGAGAAGAAGAAACAATGCATAACAAAGAAGAAGGCTAACTAAATTTCCAGTGTAAAAGTCAACTTTTGCTTTTCTGTGAAGCAAAACAGTGATTGGGTGTTTAGTGTAAATCTTGTTCCCTGGCTACTAAGAGGTAGGGAAAAACAGCTAATTGAATGGCAGTATCTTTCTAATGGGAATGTTTTCTATTTTATACATAAGTACTGCATATATTTTAACTACAGATTTAAAGATGATGGAAAAAAACGGAGATGACTGGTGTCTATCTTTTTTTTTTTTGACAAAAAAAAAAATCAGTTTTATCTATAATGTTGCCCATTTTTGGATCCAGGCAGAATTATGTATGTACACTGAAGTTGGTCTTACTTTTTTTAAATATATATTCTTAAATTTATAATATCAAATAGCAGAAGTTATTAACTAGCATCAGCATTGTATTATTTAAATATTGAGTAAAAGTTGCTTAAAACCAAAACGTCTGTTACTAGGAAGCTTGGACAGGTCTTTTGCACACTGGATAATGTGAACTGCTAATAACAGAATACCTGGCTAAACATGAGTTATCAGAGACATTCCTGATTTAGATTTATTATGTTATTTTAGATTACAGATAAAAAGAATAGAAGTTTTTTTTGAAGACACTGTTTTTTGCTGCTCTTTTGAAGTCAATCTGTCAGTGTACTTAGCATTTACATGAGGTTCTTCTCTATGTGTTGTAATTTGCTGATCTGACTTGTTGCTATATTTGCACTTGTGACTGATGAAATAAACGTGGTTTGGTTTGATGCGTGTATTATATTTTTCATATGCTTTTAAATACAAGGCGGTGATAAAAGCCACGTAGGATATAGCGTCTTACTCTTCATCTCTTTTATGAAGAAGCATTTTCTGTTAGGATAGTTTGTAGCAGTGCCATCTGTTAAACTACTTAGAGAGGCAGCAGTAAGAAATGGAAACGGAGAACGTGTAAATTCTGCTGGCTTTTGTTTTGGAGGACTTGCTGCTACATTGAGCAGTTATGTATCCATTTTCTGGGCTGAGTGCATTCTCAGGCTACAGCTTGATCACAAGCTAGAATCTCAAAATCTACTACTTGAGTTGCACTAGTCACAGAAGCAGTAGTCTAATATTTTTGAATCTACTATAAGTATTCATCTGTTGCACAGGAAGTAACTGAAGTATTTGAGAAGGGCTTAAACCCTTAAAAGATCTTCCACTTTGTACTGTCATGTCAGTACAAAGACTCTTCAGATTTCAAATACCACTTCATCTACTCGATAAGGCCCCTAGAGAACTTTACAGTGTTTTGCTTACTCAAGACCACACCTGAATTTTAGTGCTGCTTCACATGCAATCTGGTATAATACCCAAAACAGACAATCCAGTGAAAGTGTGGATGAGATCAGGCTTTAACGAAAAGCAAGGTGTTAATGACATGCAGAATGACTCAAATATTACTTGAGAGGTGGAAGTAGTTCACATTCCTCTTCTCTATGTGTTTTGTAGAAGCTTTTATTCAGCGTTTTTACCCTTCACTCTAAAAATAAGTAAAAAACATATATTTGACAGGTGAACAGAAGCTGAAATCCCTGTATTGTTCAATTTTTAGAAGGGACTGGTACCTAAGCCTTGCTGAATCCATATGCACTGCCAGCCTGAACTCTCCATGGTGGAAGCAGCCTCTTTAATCAGATTTCAAAGATGGCCATTATCCTCTGCTTTGTCAACTCCCACTCCCATCCTGCAGCTGTAGCTATACTTTGCTTTATTTGACTGAAGCATTAGCCTAAAAACACGAGGAGCTTTCAGAGCTTCAGCTTTTCCCCATGAACATTGTTCTATTCCCTGGTTCTCAGCCTGCTGGCTTGTGCCTCCACTCATGCTGCCGTAACATTATGCACAACTGGGAGCCACTTGCTTAAATATTCCAGTAAAGGTATTTGTAAAAGCTTGGTGTCTCCTCAGCTATGGGAAAGCTGAAGCAGGGTGCTAAAAGTGCAGTGGGATTGACTTTCAAAGTTCTAATATATATTCCATTCTTCAAGAGGTTTAAAAATAAAGAATGCAATTTTAGCACTATCATTTGGGGAAGTGTGCATGGGGATTTTTCGGACCTTTTACAATTGAATCCATGTTTTTCTGACACCCGTTACTATTTTAGTTTTTTGGGTTATTTTATGTATATCCTTAGTGTACAATGTGATCACATAATTGCTTTTGATCCTATTTCTTTAACAAATCCCTAGAGAATTATGCAAGCTCTGCTTCATAAATTTATTTTTTGCTGGAAAAAATGTGCCTGCTGGACCTCTCAACACAGGAACTTGCATTTGAAAACCACAGGCTTGTTTTCTTCAGGACTCAGATGGACCTGCACTTAACCACCACCCTACCACTTTTTCAAATGTAGAATCCTGTATTTATTGCTGAATATGATGCTGGCAAGTAAATTACCTACCTCATTACTTTGTGTCTTTTATGCAAATCAAGAACCGTGTTAGGCAACTACATTTTTAAATTTTAGGTCTTTATTAAATAAGACTTTGCTGATTTTTTTTCCCTCATATTTTGTGAGAGAGACTATAGAGTATATGCAGATCTGAAAACAATTTTTTGTGCAACAATAAATAAAAAAAAGGTAGAGATATAGGCTAACAGTTTTGGGTCTTCCCAGGGCACAACAAAACGTTACACAATCATTTGTCCATTATCTTCTTCAACAAGGAGACAGACTTAACTCTTAAACACGGTAGGACAGAGGGAAAAGTGAGGGAGGAATATTTTCCACTACATTTTTTCCTGAAAGTCCAGTTTAGTTTAATTAAAACTCATCTGTGAGAAGTTACAATTTGTACTATCCCTTAGGATATGATGATAATTAAGTCCTATGAAAGCCATGAATTAATTTCTTGGAGCTAATGTCAGAAAAACCCATGGAAACTTGAAAAGTGTTATACACTACAAAGATTAGGATTGCAACATAATCAACTGCTTTTGGCAGCTGATGTGAAATACTCAATAAGGTGACTTATTTTACACTACAGCACAGCTTGCCAGAAAATATTAATATCGATTGATATCATGATTGATATCATGATTGTAAGATTCTATGACTTCATTTATTTTCCTTACAGAGTTATGCTGAATGTTTTTTGATAATTTTTTTTAAATTATTTTTTTTTCTAGATTTTCAATGTTCATTTTTTTGGAAAAAATATGTTATTGAAACTTTCATTATGGCTGCTGATAGTTATTGCTAACCATGGTGTCTGGTTCATTGCCTCCAAGTCTCCATCCGACTATGGCTGCCTCTCTTGCTCATGCAGCTGCTGACCTCTGGCAAGTCTCATTCATTGAAACCTCTAACTGGTAGGTCCAGGGAGAAGGCAACTTTGTGTCATTAGTTTTTGCTATAATTTTCTGTCTGTGAAGGTAATAAACACAGCAGTCAAATAACTTTTAAATTTATTTTTCACCAGCTCACCAGATTGTATCATCCTCCAGCGTGAGGCATTCCCTCTGTTTCTCAAATCACTCCTGTGGCTTGTCTCTGAATTTGCACAGCCTTATTTCAGCTGTAGATACCAGAAGTGTGTGTCCAGGTCGTTTTCTCTAAGATGACCTTGTGATAAAATCACATTTTCCCACTGAACCATTCTCCTTCTGTCTAAACATTGTGCTGGAAAATGCAGTTGTTACCCATCTTTAGTGATCTCTCGATGC
>VZTN01027567.1:26611-127000 GCA_013400515.1 Erpornis zantholeuca | reverse complement strand
GGCCGGGCTGTCCCCGGGGACGTGTCACCCACCGCGGCACGCTGCGGGAGCCGGCACGGGTGCCTCGGGATACCCACGCCTATACTTAAGAGTTTGGGACGTTTTTTTGATGCCGCGAGCTTGTTTTACACCTACGCCTGTGTCTATTTCATTGTTTCCGATTTTAGAATCGATAGTGTCGCTAATGTCTGTATGTGGAAGGGCTTATCCGTGAAAGCTGCCTGGTACCTTTGGCCCAGCCATAAGCCTGCTGCAGTCATGTCCTCACATTTCCTCACTGGGTTACAGCACAGGTCTGGAAGTCTGTGACTTTTAGGTGGAGGTGTGGCTTCTGTGGCTCTCCGGGGATTTGGCCAACACAATTAGTGCTTAATATTCTGCTTTATGACCTGAATATAACCTTGCTTTGTATCCTCAAGAGACTTAATGTTAGGGCTACAGTTGGACATTATAGGATATTGGACATAAGGAGGATGTAAGAGGAAGGCAGTGTTGCAAAGCATTGTCTTGGAATGAAAAATGTGGGGATTCCAGTGAAATTTGAAAAAATTCTTTGGGGTGTGTTGCCATCTTGATAAGAGGAGGTGAGGAACCTGAAGCTAAGAATGAATCCATTGCCGCTGTGTAATTTGTGCCCTAGAATGATAACTGGGATTTTGTGTTGCTGTCAAGGGATAGTCTCTACATCTCATTTATGTGACTGTTGTGTCAAGCCAGCTGAAAGGGACAAAGAGAGCACACTGTGCAGTCTGAGATGGGGCTATGGCTCTTCCTGGAGACACTTCTCTTGGTGAGAAAGCCTTTGTCACTGAGCCCAAGCAAGAGGGAATCCAGCAGTATATGAATAACAAATGGTAAAAAAGAAAAAGTCCTATGGATTGCATCCACATACAAGCTATAGACAGTGTCAAACATTTTCCAGAATGTCCTCGACCCCTAACTAAGAGAGCCCTATAGACAAAAATGCCACTTGTTGCAATGTCCAGATCACGTGTCAGGGAATGTGATGAGTCCTGGCAATCTTTAGTGATGGATGCTGAAAATGCTGGTTTTTGAAGGGGATTAATCAGGGTTTGAACCAGCGCAAATTCTTTGTTTTATTTCAATCCTTTCATTCTGTGAGGTTCTAAATGTTTCTCAAAAAGTAGAGAGCTACTACTCTTTGCAGTGGCACACGGGAGAAACTCAGGATCTTTTTGGGAAGGGCTGCATGACAGACCTCATGCATCGTTATCCTTGCACTCCTTAGAAAGAACTGTAAAAGCATTGATAACACCCCTGCTTCTTTGTTACAGAGCCTAGAGCGCCTATATATTGTGCCAATGGTTGCATTATAAATGTTTTCTTCTTAAAACCTATATATTGTGCCAATGGTTGCATTAGAGGAGTTTTCTTCTAAAGAAACGTCCTCTTTCTTCTAGTGTGTAGTAGAAGGTAACACTGTTTATTTTCCTATGGGAGCCTTTTTAAGCTCTCCAGTAAATGAAGCAGAGCCTTGTACCAGCCTTGGCAGGAGCTACAAGCCTGATTCTGCTCATACCTGAAGGGGGAACCCTGCTCACTCTGAGCATCCGTGCTTGATTCCCAGGGCAACAACCAGAGCAAGGACATTTTGCGTGGTGAAGCTTGCAGGATCAGAATCTTACTTATATTCAGCTATTATTATTATTATTAAAAAAAATGATAGACAGAATTACAGACATATATACATATACATATAGTTACTTTTCATTTTTCCCAGGCAGCCAAAACATTGTAAATTCTGAATATAATCTCTTCCTGCAAGATATCTTGTGTGTCACCGGGTTTATTTTTTAAATATAGGGAAATGTGAACAAAATATATGCTGCGGTTCATAGATTTACAGTCTGTAGAAGTCTAGAAGCTCATGCTTCTAGAAGGATGGTGAGTACACAGGGATGATACCTGAATCAGCTGGTGAACAACTGTGAAACAAAAAAAATGTTTGTGTTCACTTAGTGAGCAAGTTGATGACAACATAGATCAGGAAGGTGTCAGCAGAGCATCAGTAAAGACTCTTTGTACTGAGTAAAGAGGCTTTGTACAGAGTAAATCAAATACTGCATATACATGCAACCATTGTGTAATCATCACATGTATTGCATGGCTCTGTGGCCTTGTGTGAATGCATTTCATCATATGCAAGCATATAAATCAACTTCAATCTTAGAATATCAGCTATTTTTGAAAATTAATTCATAATATACATGTAATGCTTGAAAAAAAAATGCTTGAGAGAAATAGGAAAACTTCGGAAATGTGCTTTAGACCTCCAAGGCAACTGGAAAAAATCTTCAGTGAATGAAGAAGCTGGAACAAATTGTAAGACCTTTTTATTCATGGGGTAAATATTCATTAGGAGGATTTTTCTTGAAGTTCTGATACTGCATTGGAAGTCAGAATGACTTCATATGAGCCAGTCTGGTTTCTTGCATGATCATACAAAGTGTCTTTGCAAATCTTGGAAACCCAAATTAATCACTCAGATGCTGCGAGCTGAGCCTTCACTGAGCTCTTCCTGGGGACATGATAAATGCCAGAAGCGTGAGACTGCCTAAAGTTTCTGATGCTACATTAAATTCTCAGAGAGTGTGCTGCCTTCTCTGCAAACCTGAACACCACACCACCTGTGCTTCAACTGTGCTGTATGCCAAACTGGGTTTGGGCTAACATTTGCAATTTTGTGCATTTTGTGGTGGTTTTCTAAAAGGTTTGTTTGGGTTTTTTTTTTCGTGGCAACAATTTCTTTAGGCTGATACTGTACTTGTATGGGAGATTAGAGTCTGCAATTACTGATGGAAAAGAAGCCCTTGAATAAGGAAAAGCACAACGTGGAGATGAAGATATTTGAACTTCATCAAGTTTTATACCAAGGCAGAAAACCTCACTTTGAGTCACTGAAGACAAGGCAGTGAAGGCAGAGAAGACTTGAATGAGACAGTGTCAGTGGGTATGTGTAGAAGGTGTTGTATGAACCTAGACTGGAAGCAATCAAAGTGTTTTGGAGTAGCTTTGAATACATGAGAAAACACAGTTTTGTCCATGTGCTCACCAAAAATTGGTGAAGTTGACAGAAGGAGGTGGACGGCAAGGTCAGATATAATGAGCAGAAAGAGGTTGTGGGAAGTTGATGGTGGAGCAAGGGAAAACAGGATATTTGATGGTAAAGAATAGTTTTTTTTTTCCTGGCACAAACTGGGCAATACTTTGCCTTAGTTTAGGCGCAGAAGAATACCAACTACTCCTGAGAGAGGAAATAGGTTCTTGCTTCAGATTTGTGATGTTCTGTTGAACAGAATCTTAATGATCTTATTGTTCATCCTTTTCCCCACAAGCATCTTTAAAAATACTTCGAATAGAAGGAAATGGTTAATTTGTAGTTGAGTGAGACAACTGATTTTCTAGAAAATGACATATCTTGGATTTTGCAGTTTCAAACGACAAAGCATCATGAACTGGGGAGGCAGGAATACACTGTGTGTGAACTGAGCAGTGCAGTTGTGACTTGGAACATCTGCAGAGCCTTTGAGTGTGACTTCACTCAATTTTATGAGGTGCAACTCAGCTACAATAATCCTTGAACCCATCACTTTATCAAAGACTCCACTTGGCAGGGTGAGGAAATGAGTTGGGTTGGTCACTGCTGGCACTGAGCCTAAATAAGCTTCTGGGCTTCCCAAACTGTAGCTCCTGTACTAGCCCCTCCATAGCCCCTGGGGCTTTCTCACACCCCAGCCATGCAGTGCTAGAACGATTTCCTCCTGCAAAAAAATAATTAGAGGGTGACTAAGACAGAAGTGAAAATCATGGCTTTATATTGATGAATGGAGAAATTCAAGATCTGTCTGCTAATACAGACAGGTTTTTATTCTGTCAGTGAAATGCTCCCAATATTCAGCTGTGGCACCAACCATGTGAGCTGGTACTTTCAGTGGTAAGAAGTTGCTGTAAGTAAAGCTGATGAATTTACAGGGAGAAAAATTGTGTCTCATAAAGTCTTCGTCACTGTTGCACAAAACCCATTTAAAAATATTTCTTGATTGATTGTAAAGTGAATGACTTTGCAGCCATTTAACACAACCATGAGCAAGTGCTGCTCTTTTTCAAAAGAGGGAGCAGGAGGAAGAATGAGCACACGTGTAGGAGGCTGCCGAGGTTTTCAGCCCAGCATGGGCAGGAATCAGCTGTAGTGTGGCAGCAGGAATGGGAGACCACTGGATGTCACCTGTGGGTCTCACAAGCTGCCCTGCTTCCAATGGGGACATGGCAGAAAGCACACAGCTCATCCCTTGGTTGCAGTGCTGTCATCAGATACACCTGTTCTAACTTCATTATCTACAGTTAATTGCACTTGATTTTCTAAAGCTTCTTTTCCTTACGCTCCAAATCTGTACATAAAAATCTTATGAGCTCTTTGATTTGACCTGTTGATGTTCAATACAAATTGCATATGGCAAGAGCTTATTATTAAATCTAGATATTAGAGAGCAAGTCAATTTTGGTGTGCTTGAGGTTTAAGCAAACACCAGTTTTTATCAAGGGCCACTCAAGGAGTGTCCCCTTTTTGAAGGGAGATGTTGAAGGGTACAGGGCTGGCTGCTGGTAAATGTGTGTGCAGAGTTCTTACTCAGCCAAGCTGCACCACATAAAGGCAGGGGCTGTGAAGAGGTCGATGTCAGCAGAACAATTTCTGTCAGGAATACAGGAGATGCTGTGCTGACCGCGTTAGGCTTTCACCCTTTCTGTCAGCTGCGGTTTAGCTGCTCTCCTGATTTAGGTTTACAATGCTCTTTAAAGGTGAGTTGCTGTCTGGGCAGCAGCCTAACAAGAGCACCTGCAGCACCAGACGAGAGGGAGCAGGGCAGCTGCTGATGTCTCTGTAGGGATGGATAGAAAACGAAGAATGAAACGTGGTTGAACTTACTACTCATGTAGCCTTCTGCATCCGGAATTTTTCTTTGCTTTTTGGATCAGGGAACAGATTTTCTTTCAGAGATTGTGAGGATGTTCTGGCTTTCTCATCAAACACTCTCAGGCATATGCTACTGACTCGCCTGCCTGCTGGGAGTGCAGATCTGGGGCGGGCTGTACCTCCTGCATTCTACAAAAGGCTGAGAAGCTGTAATTACCTTTCCAGCAAAATCCCTTATGGGTTTTTGTGCCAGTTAGGGTATCCCCCTGAAGTCACCCAGCCGGGATATGGCCTGGGTTAGTCTCTGGAAGGATGATTTTAATGCTGCCTGAGTTCAGAGTGGGATGTTCAGTGCCCTTCACAGACTGGGTAGGTTGTGCTGGTCTTGAGAGGGCTGTAGAGCAGCGGGAAGATGGCTGGATGTATGTGCTCAGTGAATTTTTTAGATTTTTAGATTTTTCTTCCTTAATTTTATCTTTCTTAAATAACACTTTCCTAACAGTTCTGATTTCATCCTATCTCAGTTTTCATGTTCAGCTAAAAATAGAGATGTAGAATACAAAGCGAAAAGTGTCTCGCAGAACTGGTGGAAATGAAGGAGAGGCAGACAGGCTTACAGTTCGCATTCCCGGCTCGTTGTTAATGCCATTCACGTTCCCGTTGAAGTCAATGGAAATTCCCAGTAAGCTTGGTCAGGCAGCTGTGCTAGGCACTCTGCAGTGTTCTCCAGAGATACAATGCTCTCGCTCCAAATCGCTTCACTGACTGAGGTATTTGAAGGCTTCCCGTTTTGTTAGAACACTTAAAAAAGGGTTAATAGAGGCCGTGTGCACCCTGCGAAAACACCGAGGATCCCAGCTGCTGCATCTCAGCAGTTTATCTTTTATTTACTGGAATAACACAAATGGTAAACAAGCTGGGGTAAAAAGGTCTGCAATCATTATGAGTGAACATGACTACAAAAGGCAGTTGTTTTACATTTCAGGCTTAAGATGAGTCGGAGTATGCAGAATATTCAGTTTGTTGATCGGACCCCGACTGCTTTTTGACAATCCCACTCCTTTTGAAAGAGTTGATTACTTTAACTTCTTTCAAAGAGAAGAGTTGTCATCACCTCCCACACCTTCGGAATGTTTTAACAGTTCCCAAAGAAAACAGAAGGGCGTCTCGTTTTGTTGTTGTCTTGGCTTTAAGTGATATTTTATTAAGGTTACATTAATGTGAACTCCAGAGAATTAGTGAGAAGTCTATAAAGCATGGGTATTTCCCAAGGTTTTGTGACATGTTTTGTTAAACCCCATAAGCTGCAGTCCTGTGATTTATCAAAAGTGACCTCATTATTAAAATGTTTTTTTTATTTTTTTCAGGAGAAACTGTGTATTATTCTGTAATTTAGTAACGAATATCTCAAACCTACAAATTACACGGAGGAGATAAACATGAGAGAGGTCTCCTGATTTCAGAATAAACACAAATTTTTGGTTGTGACAGTGGAGTTGCTGCTAGACTTGGGTGATAATTTGGTATTAAGATTTGTTTGGAATTAGTTCTGTGTTCATTACACCTAATTTTTTTTTCAAAGGTGGCATGTGATTTAGAAGCCTGCATACTGGGCATGCATATTCACGCTGTAATCTCCCTTTTCCTGGTCAGCAGGAACACTTCTTGGCTAGGCTGCAGTGCCCTCTGAAAACACCCTTTTTCTCTACTGACTGTAAGAGGAGCTAACATTGGATAGGCTTCTGACTTAGGAACATGTGCAAGAGCTTATGGTTAAGATCTGGTGAATGCCAGCTTTCATGTCTCATCATCTAATGTACCTTGTTGTGCTTTATGTGCTGTCTTTGCAATACATACAGTTTATGAAAGCCATCTGAGCTTTTTTTAACAGATTAATTTATTTTTTTAAGTCCTCATACATATTTTAATTCATCTTCCTCCTAAGAAAAAAAAAAAAAAACAAAATCAAAACATCATGTCACATCTTTTTTTTGGTCTACATTTTCTTTTTAAGCCAAAGTCTCATGCATGTATTACCATAGAGCCTTGCTGTTTTGTTTTCTTGGGGTTCCTTTCACTCCAAATGAATTGAGAATTAAACTGTGAAGAAGACTTGTAACAGAAGTCTCTTAAAATTTTGCGGAATCAAAAAAAAGTGAGAACCACAGTATGTACTTCAAGGCTTCTGGGTTAGATAACTGAAATGATTGCTAGAGCTATGAGGAGTGGTATAAACTTCACTTTGGAGTAAGGTACGTATCAAAAGCCAGGGTACAATGAATTCAGTGGTAATAGGATGTTATATATGAAGGTTATTTTCTGGTGTGCTGGGGCTAAATAAAGACATCAAGGATCTATGTAGTAAAAAGGTTGGAAAAAAAATCCTTATCAGTAAAACGGTGGCAGAGTAGGTGGGTTTGATTTGCTGTGTGAGAGGAAATGGAGCTCTCTTGTCTGCCATATATCAGCTTGTATCATCTCAGGATAAGAGTGAAGCTGGTGGTGTGTTGGGAGTGGGCTAGGAGCTCTGCAGAGCAACAGTGCTGAAAAAGAGCTAGTCCCAGCTTGATGTGCTGGGGTTTGGGATTTTGGAACAGAAGTTTTGCCATACTGTGAAGAAATGACTTTGTGTGCTGAGGTGCAAGAGCTACCCCTAGCAATGAAGTGTTGCCTCTCTTACTGCTTTCAAGGGCACTGCTGGAGATAAGGACACTAGACTAAAAGTGAGGTCTTGGTCCATTGTGCCCTTCCCTTTGAAATGGAAGTTTCTTGCAGGGTCCCAGTGTTGTGCTAGCTGAATTGGCATTGCCCACATCTTTCTGCCACAGCAGGTACTGTCAAAGGGTTGTGAGGTTTGGGCCAGTACAAAGGCATGTGTTAGAGAATTGTCTGTGTACCTACAATGGCCAGATAAGAGACAATCTTGACTCATAAACCTGTGTCTGGCTGTTCAAAGGCAATAAACATTTGTTTTTAATTAATTTCCAAAGCAAGACATTTATAACTGCATAAGCTGGTAGTTTTTCATGCTGAATTATGAGCAAAACCTCAATCTTTGTTTGCTTGCAAATGAAGTCACATGGAGACAGCCATTCTTTGCATGGAGCTGCTCATGGCCGTGGAGTGTGAGCTGCCTGATTTATGATCAAAGAAAAATACTGCTCTGGCTGCACAGCCTGCCCAAAGCAAGAACAACCTGAATGCCATTTGAATACTTGTGCTTAGGTATGGATTTGCCCTAGAGCCAAATGAAAAGAGTTGTTTCATCAGGGGAGACATCAGACTGGCCGAGGTTTATTGAACTGCACTCTTGGCAAAGAAATCCCTGTTAGTCTAATGATCTGGTAGGTGTCTAGAAAGTATGGCCCTGATGTTTGTCATTCAATTCCTCCAAACAAAAGAGAAATAATACAGTACTTTGCTATGAGAAATATAATCAAGAGTTGAAAGATACAAAGAAAGTGAAAGGACAGTGAGACATTTCAAAGGTAAAACTTTCTTCATAGTTGTATTTCCTATACCATCACATTAGAGATATCTGGATAACACAGGTGTGAATTACCACATGCTCGTGCCCCGACATTTCTGGCAAAACATTCATTTGAATGTCCTTTTATTTTTGTGTCCCTCAAAAGTAAAGGAGCCCTCAGCATGACTGTCCTTCAGTTACACATTTTTGTCCTTCAGTGTTATGACTGGTGCATTCCTTGCACATTGATCATTCAAAATGAACCTTTTTTCCTGTGCTAAACTAAATATTTTGCAGTTTTGGCAGCATTTGGCTTATTGCACAAAAGCACAATTCTAGAACGATAAGCAAAATTGGGGTGAGTCTAAGACGTAAATAGAAACTTTTTACACACCTGAAAAATGGTACTTCAAGGGAAGCCTTATTATTTTGGAAAGTTGACTCTCCATGTCAGGTCTTCACCTGGTAAGGTTAGACCATGCTTAAATTTTTCCTCCCACCCATCTGCTGAGCATTCACAAATCAAACTGAAGTCAGTGGGAGCTGTACATCTGAATTTAAGCAAGGGCCTTATAAATCCTAGTAATAATAAATCGTAAATGTTTAAACAAACTTGTGCGTGTTGTGCTTTTTCTAAAAAAAGAAAGCTAAATGTGACTTTGATTCTGTAATAGCCTGCACTTAAGGAATGAATGGTCCAAGTTTATACTGTTCTGGATGAAATATCTTCCTTCTCTTTGGTGACATCTGTACACAGAGGGATAGAGAGGGAAAAAAAAGCTGTGGGTTAGGGAGCTGGGCTTTCACATGTTTAAATTATAAGTTGTAAGAAGTTGCTTCACAGAGAGGAAAAGCGATTTTATGGTAAAGGATGTCTGGCTGCTTTCCCGGCTCTGCTGGAAAGTTTTGGTGTTTTTGGGTAAGAACACCCACTCCCTGTGTCTCAGGTTCTCCTCTCCAAGCCTAGGTTCTCAGCTTCCATGCTGGGTTTACATGTGGCTGTGCCATGTACCCGGTGTACAGGTACTTGAGAGATAACAAGTGGTTTAGCATTTGATCTGCCTTTAAAAGGCAGTTCCTACCTGCTTCCTGTCAGATTTTTCCTAGTAGCAAGTAGCCCCAGTATTTTTGTTGACTTAGCTATACTAATGGACAGATGGTGAGGAGTCGTCAAGAGTTTCTCTCCCTATTTGCCTGCTGCAGATACATTATTTTTTGTTTTGTTTAAAAATCTGCCTTGATAGGAGATAAGTATAAAGAAGGAACCAATTCCTTTTCTTCCAGTGCTGATAGGGAGAGTCACAACAGAAGCATCAATATTTGCAAGGTTTCCACGTATTGCAGTTAGGGGAACAAATCCATAGTCAGAATAAATAGTAGGAACCTTCACGGAAAATCTTTCAGTACAAATCTTTAATGGAAAATCCTGTAAATAAACAGAAACAGAGGAGCATCTGTTCCTTGATACTCCATGAAGCAGCTGATAAAAATAAAATCTGTATTATAACAGTAGCCAATACAAGATGAAAAAGTGCCTGACAATGGAACACCTCCGGAATAGAGAAGTTTAGGGGCCAGGAAGCTCATCTGACTTGAAAATTGAAGAATTGTCTGAAATAGATGTTGCCATGGAGACAGATAGGCTTAGCAGCCTGAGACTGATTTCATTGGTCTGCTGCTAGCACAAGTTGCTTGTTTGAGTAGCATTAATATGTTGTCTCATGCTGCTTTATATGCCGAGACCATCTGGCATTAGTGATATTTAAAGGTGCAGTTCAGTTACGGAAAGTGTTGGCCAACATGGTTTGATTAATGTTTACAAGACATTACAGGGTCTTTGAAAAGCTGTCTTGGGCACAAAAATATTCTGAAAAGTCGCTGCTGCTACAGAGATGAAGTGAGGCTTTGGGAAGCAGCATGAGGAATTTCAGAAGTGTGCTTTGTACTCAGTCAGCACATATTTGAAATAGTCTCTGCACAAATACGCACTTTTGCATGTTTCTTCAGGTGTGCATGTGAAAGCAGTCACATTTTTTCAAAAATAAGTCTTTTCACTTATTTTTGAGCACTGTGAAGCTGATGGGGGATTACAGCTCCACCACCTTGAAAAAAAACACAAGATCATTTTGTGCATTAAGGAAAAGTAGGTTGTAGTGTTGCAGTGTTAAATGAAGAAATTAAGGTCTAACCAAACAGAGTCATTTTAGCTTACTTCCAAATCCATGATTTCAAGAAAAAATATTTTCTTTTAGTTTGGCTATATACCTTTGAGAATGTATTTTTTAGCAAAGGATTTGACAAGACTTGTAGAGACTAAGATAAACCCTATCTTTGATCTATTTATATCAGTGAGTCTTTATCTGCTTTCCTTAATACCACTCTGGAGTGGGAGTTACTTTCCAAAGGAGCTTATGTGACAGTGCTGACATTGCTCAGATGCATATAAATTTTCACTAGTTTGTTCTTTGATTATTATTATCACGATACTTAATTATTCTCAGACCTTTTCCTCAGACAGAGATGAATGGTTAAAGAGTGACCAAATAAGAGCCAGAAAATATTCCTGTGTGAGTTTATGAGTTCCAGTGTGGAGGTCTTTCTGTAGGTGAGCATGGTAAGGAAAGCGGCTAGAAGGAAAACCAGCTGGAGGTTTTGTTCTCCTGCATAGATTTAAACTGAGCAGAATTTGAAGTCAAACCTGGATAATTATGAATAAGCTTGATAGGCATTTTTACATTTTCAGCCTACTGATATTCTGAAACTACTGATGGAAAGCATTTCTTATGGTGTTCTGCAGCGGTGTAACACTTGTCCCCAGATATTGATGTGATTGATTTTTCTTGGATATTGGTGTGTAGTCTGTAGTACAGTAATAAAACGAGACAAGGGCATGGGGTCTGTTCCACAAACCTTTAGGTTTTAAGCTTTTATTCTGGAGCTCTGACTTTGGTGCCAAAACAAATTCTTCATATAATTTTGCTTCAAATTCAAGACCCAAGAAATACATAGCTGTGGATGTCCTCACTCCTTCAAATAGCTTTAGAATGATTATGTTTGGTGCTTAATGTTTTTACAGCTTAGTTCTGTTTTAACTCTGTCACAATGAATATAGGGCACAGGAAGTAAGCCAAGGAACTTGTCTTCCCAGCCTGCTCCCAACCCCCAATTCCTAGTTTCCAAGTCAGTTTGCTCCCTGCTTCTTTTGCTCATTTTTAACGCTGTCATTCAGTTCTCTCTGAAAGAAAGCTTGGGTGCAATTTTGGGTGTCAGTTCACCCCAGGACTCATCTCATGGTGATACAGGTGTTACTGCCACAGAGCTGTTTGCTGCTGTTACCCCTGAGCAGTCTTCCAGCCTTACCTTGTCATGTCTTGCATCATCCCATGCATCTACCTGCTCTCACAACATATCCAGGGTGTGCCATAAATGTGCTAAAGTATAAAAATCAGCCTGAGAGGCTGCGACACTACCCCTGTGTGATTGTGGGCCCGTTGACCTGGATAAACCCTCAGGTAATTACTTCTTAAAGACCCTGTGGGGCCAGGAGTAGCCTTCTCCACCCGTGGGGGAGGATCAGGAGGGACTGGCCCTGAGGATCCAGGGTGCAAGACACCTACACAGCTTGGTGCAGGGGTTTTCTGGGTGCCCTTAGGCAGTGTGGGCACAGCTATAATTGTTGGGTTTCGGTTTTATTATTCGTGCTTAAAAACTTAATTTCTGAAGATGCTGATTTTGGCCAGATGCTACTTCATTCCTTCACATTATTTCATTTGTTTCAGTTCTCCAGATATTGGCATTTGACATACCAGTATTTATAGTCTAGGAATGAACTTTTGTTTTTTCTCCATTCCACTCCTTTCCAGGGATAGAACGCTACTTCCATTCTTGCTGCATTTCCATAGCATTTAAATGAGATGACTGCAGCTGATTAAGCTATTCACTGAATATTTCAGTGCGAGAAAAGGTGACAGAATTGAAAAACAATAGCATCTGAAATAGCACTGGTTGTGCTATTAACATTGTATGTATGTGCACATAACATTCTGCTGAGTTGCAAAGTCTGGTGACTTGACTGTCTGAAATTGAAATAGTTGCAATGAGGCTTTCTTGTCTGGAGTGTCCAACACAATTCTTTAAATTTACTATTAGTGTGGAGTGAAATGAATCTACCATAAGTTTTGTGATATATTTCACCAGTAGCCCTGAAAACTAATGATATGGAAATGTGCTTTTGAAACAAGCAGCCATAGGTGGCTAATGACAGGTTGTTCTCAAAATACCACTGCAATATCTCTGTAGATACAATAGATTTATTTTAACAATACATTTCTTATACTCAGTGGATTACTAAAATACGATTCCATATGATGGGGGCAATTTCAGAAACTTGTAGTTAAAAATAGCTGCATCATCAGAAGGTGAAATGTGTTCTGTATGAAGAATCAAAAAAAGGCTCCAAAAATGCTTTGTTTAAATGTAAACAGAGCCGTTATTAGATTTATGCTTTCTAAAGTTTGTCCTAGGAAAATTGCACCTTTGGATAGTGTTCCAGTGCTGCTCCTGTAATCCCAGAGGAATCAGAGTATGAGGTCAGTCTGGAGTGCTCAGTTATTTGATCTGAAGGCTAGACAAAGATTTAGGGCCCGTGTGTACCTCTGACTTCCTCCTCAAAGTTGCAGAGTGTTTGTTGTGCCTGAGCTGCTGCTCACCCTCTGAAGCCCTGGGGCAGTAGGGCTTGCACAGCTTGTGGCAGCCTATGGTAGGCAATCATTTGGTAACTAAGTTGGCCAGACACCACAGAAACTGGGGTACTGTCTAGTGCAGTCCATTCCATCCTAGAGGATGATCTGAACAAGAAAAAGAGCGCTCCTTGGAGTACTCTCTGATGACTTAGTGGCATTACTTTCTGCTCATACTCATCCACTCTGTACAGACCTGCTAGTACAGAATATGGTGTTTCTATGAGTTCCTTATCCATTTGGTATCAAAATTTACTTTAGGTAGCTTTAAATATAAATTACAGATCTCATGTTGGTTTTTATTTTTTTCTCCAGCATGAAATAGATTGATGTGAGGAAGGACATTGAGCATCATGCTACTAACCAGAGTTAGGAAGAGAGCTGCATGTTGCAAAGGACAAGTGATCATCCACAGCAGAACAAATCAAAATTCACTTATTGACAGTGCCTGTTATCTGGGAGCACTTCTCAGATTATTTGTATTAAAATTAAATATATGAACATTGAGCTAGATAGACCTTACAGTATTCCTGGTATAAAAAAATGTAGGTTGAAACCTCTGCAAGCTTTCAGTTACAATTTAGACTCATTACACCCTAGAAAGCTGTGAATGGCATGTATATTTTTTATACAAAGATTCATTAAAACATTTTTATCTTTTTTTCTTCCTCCTTTCTTTTTGCTGTTATTTCTATACTTTTAACCCATTTTTTTAGTCACTGCAGTTGTCTTTTAAAAGCAGGCTCTCAAAATGCAGCAAGGGTGAAATAGAGGAGAGGAAACAGAAGACTAAAAAAATGTGGCTTTGCTACAGATTCTGTAGACTTTCTGTGTTGTCCAGCCTTAAATGCTTCATTATAGGGTGTATCAAGATTGTACTGTCTAGGAGGAAGCTGTAGTTGTAATGTACAATGAGAACATAGCACATCACTGAGCAATCTGTTTATAACACTGTGGTTTAGAGCAGAAACCCTTTCTGTAGGAGATTCTCCAGCAGAATCTCAGGAAAATGGAAGCAGCTGCAGCTGCAAAAGGAAATGTACATTGAAAAGGCTAAGGAGAAACCACAGATAGGGATCCTCCTCTGCTATTTGTAGCTCTGTCATTAGATGTCCCTTTCAAAGCTTTGAACAGAGATAGAAATCACATTTACATTCAGATACATAAAAGGAATACACAAATGATGACATCAGTGGTTCAGCAGATGGCAAGATGATTGCTGCAGTCCCTTATGAGCTGGGATTTGTCATTGCATTAATTGTCTAAATGGAAACCTCTAAGCAAAAGAGCACAGGATTAAAGGAGATAGTAAGTGTACAAGGTATAACCTAATGTCTCGGAATGGAAGCAAGCAAAAAAATATTGTGATAATTTCATCATTAATACTTTTAGAGAAAAACACTGATTTACTTGTTGAGATATCCATGTGTGGAGTCAACGGGAGTGTGGATCAAACTCTTCCCTGTGACTGCTTTAGTTTATAGTTCAGACATCCTGCTTTTCTGTTACTTTCCCTTTGGTTACCCTTGCTACTTTGTTGTTTAAAAATTCATTTAAATTAATGCAGAATAATTTTTCTTCCTCTTTACTTGGCATATTGGGTAGCCCTTGTTTAATTTTTGAAGCAGTTTATCAGACATGCATCAGTGGATTTCCAGAAATATATGTCAAGAGTTGCTTCTTCCAGCTTTCCCATTAACTAGTTTACAATGATGAATGCACCTTCCAGGAAAGCAGTCAAAATTAAACAACATGAAAATCTATATGGGATTCAGTTCCCATAAAGTCTATTGAAGCTTTGCCAGTGACATCAAGGGATCCAGGATTTGATATATTGCTTAAACCACTAAGTACTATGAAAGCAAGACTCAAGGGTGGGCTATAGGTGTCTTCATAAGCCATTAATAATAATATGAAATAACTTACTATCAATTAAAGTCATTGTATGTACACATTCATGCATCCATGTACATTTTATATCAGAAATCTTCCAAGAGGTTCTTGTAGAAAGGGAAAATCAAATCTCTCCACTACTGGCTGCAGAGAATCTGCTTCTTGGGATCTGTAGCAGAAGATTGTCAACGTGGAAGTGAAGGTGCACCAATCTGTGGAGTAATTGCTGAGCTGGTCTTTGAAAATTCTGGAATACTCAGTAAGAGAAAGTAAAATTAAAAGGCTGGAAAGACTCACTCTAGTCCTTATCTTAGATAGGAGTCTACATTAAAACAGATACCTGGTAAACTTTCCAGCCCTTCATCTCTGTGCTGCAATTACCTTTTCATAAAGCAGTGCTATGAAAATCTGAAAAGAAGCACAGCACCATGTGAGATTTTGTCAGTTCTTCTCTTTGATAAACAAATGAATCCCAGATCATCTGAATATAATGTGCAGATTCAAATTAGCACATCATTATACCCAATCTCATGTTGTAAGTTGTTTTGTGCTGTTAAGTGTGCAGAGTAGAAAGTTTAATGATGGGTACTATATGTGAAACCCATGGTTTTCCCATTTCTAGTCATGCACAGACAATTGTCACCCTTGTGACATACACAATATATTGGGACATTTTGCCTTTAGTGATGTTATTAGCAAAGCTTTCATGATCTTCAGCATGTGCAAAATTGATACTCTGATTGATTTTCTTTCCTATTTGCTTGGCTATCCCTACTAACAATTAAAATTTCAGCCTATTTCATAGACCAGGCTTTTTTGCTAAGCTCTTGGGGGAATTAAAAAACCCCCAACAACTGAGCACCAAACACCAAAATCAAATGAGAAATTCTTTCCAAAGTGCTTTTTATTTTTAAAGCTTTGAAAAGCAAAAATGTATTTTTAAAATTCCTTTGAATATGGTTCTGTGAAAAATTACAAAAAAGGAAAAATATCCATCTGAAAAAAAGGAGACAGTTTTGTTGGTTTTAAAAACAATTTTTTTTTTGACTTATGGAATGTCTAAAAACAAAAGTCTGCTCCCTTGTGTTTGTATTCCTTGATTTCCTGGTTCAGTCAAGATGCTGTGGAGTGGTCTTTACTGGAATGGTCATAATTCTTCAGTGGCAGTGTTTCACTTCGACAAAGATTTATTTTTTTCCCCAATAAAATTTGGTTAAATAAGTTTTAATAAAAATGAATAAACACATAAAATGACCCAATTATGAATTAGTTTGAAACATGAAGGTATAATTGAAATTCAAGCCTCAGTTTGCCATTTTTATGTGGTGCATTGAAATTCAACAATTGTTTACCAAGTCTTTTTTCAGGTGACTTCCTGGCATATGTTGACCCATTTTTCAAAACTGGAAGCATTATTGCATGTTATAGAGAAAGATATTTGAACTTTTTATCAGCTCAGTGAAAAGTTAGAGTGTGCTCAGGGAAGGTTTCTCGGGCCAGCCTGTCTGCTTGGCTTGCAGGAGTGAGGTCAGTATCTGTAACCCTGTGGACACAGCGATCCTGTCTCACCAGAGGATCAAGGCAATCCAGAATACCATTGGTAGGAGGCCAAATGAAAGATAGCCGAGAAAACAGTGCTTCAAATGTTCACATTAGGCTCAAAAGCTTCAAAGGTCTGCTGCGCTCAAACTACGTTCAAGTCAAGAGCTTGCTTTGTCTGCAATTCAGCAATTTCAAAGGGGAAAAACATAAATAACTTTAAAGAGGAAGTGGTCCTAGAGAATGGGAACAAAAATACCAAAGGTAACTTTCTAAAACTTTCTCATGTATTGAAGGGGTAAGAGCAGATAGGTTAGAGGGATATGGTGCATCTTGAATAACTGTTTTATTTAGTTCTCTGCAAATAGAGAAAAGACATGAAAGAATCTAGCTAATGTTAAAGTCTGTGAAAGTTCTTTAGATAAAAAGGAACAGAATTCTCCCAAGAGTGCTAATGTGTTGCTATGTGAACAATTATAGTGTGGTAGCAGAAAATGTTTGCTGAGTGCCCACTGTTCTAGGAAGGATTTTCTGTAGGCTATATCAAAAGAGAAAGAAGTGTTTTAATGCCAGTTAAAAAGATCTGTCTGCCTTGAGATCTGTTCAGTTGTATTTACTCTGAAGAATCATGGCAAACCAATTTACCAAGCCTCAAACAGACTCTAAAATTGCTCAATAGTTAAGAAGACATTCAAGGACAGTTTCATGATTTTAAATTATTGATATATGGCTAATTGTATGTGTGGAGGACAAATTTATTCGGAAGAGAGAGGCACAAAACCATCCATTTGTAGGGTATCCACTAAATAACTAAAACTGCAGTTGTACCAGAAAGTATACTATGTTTAGTCAAGTGGCTGAATCCAGTGGCAGGGATGAAAATATGTTACCAGAGGTTTTCCTCTCTGTTAACAGAACTCTTCCTGAGGGTGTTTTAACTGGAATTTTTCGGTGCTTATTTGTAGTGCTAGCCTGTGCTTAAACCTGCGTCTTCATCACTGCTGTCACCAACTTAAGTAGGTTAAACTTGTCCATGCTGCTGTCACACCTCCATCGACAAGATTTCCTTTTGCAGTGGGGCTATTCAAATTGAAAGCTGAAGAAAGGACCAGGATAAACAATCCATTCATTAAAGGAAATGTCACAGAATTTTTAATGAGGACAGATATGAATTTAATATCAGTATGAATTATTTATTATTTCTTAACAATATGGATGTTGACACCCTCAGAAAGAGATGCTCTTCAACAGTGTGAGACATTCATTCCCAATGGGATCAGAGGTATTTTAATATCAGGTATTCTGTGAAAATAGGCAAGGAAAGAAATCTGTTGAAATGATGATGACATTATTGTTATTAGGTTTTCCTTGATATTTTTGTGTAAAATAATGTCTCTAGCTGATATCACAAAAATGAAATTGATTGTTCCCATTCTCTTTGACACCACTGTGTTATTATACTTCTTAAAATGGATGTTTTTTCACATTTCCCTAATAAAATAAATATAATTTATTAAAGTAGTCAAATTGAATATAACTATTATGATTTCTTCGTAAAATATATTTTATTTCTTCAAGGAACACTTTGAAAATTAGTATAAAACTCATAATTTTAAGGTTCTTTCTCCATTCTTTTCTTCTTTACATTGTTTTTATGGTTTGTTTTTTTTTTTTTTAATCACAACTCTGGAGGGAAATTCCTGACCTTTTCATTTTTCTCATGGAAATGCTGAACTGCATTTGAGATGTCAACTCATAAAGTTGTCATAATGTTATAATTATGGTTTCAGACCTGTGTCTCTGTGAAATTTCCTCAGGAACCATGAATCATAAGCAGCCCTTTTAGATAGACTCTGGAATTACATTTCACTGATAAGTGGAATGCAAACAATGAACTGAGAAATGTTCTTAGTTAATTATCATGTGTTACCATTTTTAGAATGATCACATGAGAAAGAACTGGGCAAAACTTTTCATTATTCTAGTAAAAACGAAATCACAGTATATATAATTTACATGTTAATTTGACTTTTGAGAATAATCTGTAATTGAAATGTAATTTTTATCTGTATCATGGACCAAAACATCACTCTTAAGGGTATTTTTTACTTAATTCAAGTTTATTTCACTTACAACAAAGATGAATGCTTTGTTCCTGGATAGTAAAGTCAACACAGCAGTGGAAGAAATGAGCTGGCTTTTGTGTGAACAGTTATGCAGTTCACTGCTTTTCACGGCTTTAAGCTGAAGTAGAAATGGGTTACAAGATATTTTCCAGAGGCAAGAATTCTATGATGATGGATATAATGGAAAAATGTAAGAGAGGAAGGTTAAAAAATGGCTCAGAGGGAGCACTGAGTTTTCAAGCCCTTTCAAGCTAAGCAGAGGCAGCAGCTAAAGTAATGTCACCTTTTGACACACAAACTGTGACAGTGCATGTCCCAGCACTGTTCCAATGCATGTGATGTTCTATCAGTTCCAAGTGCTTGAATAAACAACCCCAGTGTTATGGTCCTCTGGGAGGCCAAGCACTGGTTTCACTTTAGTGCTTGTCAAGGCCATAAAGAGTATAAATGCAAATACATTAATTTGGCAGTAACCCAGGACACATAGCTCCTGCTGAATTGGTGCTATTACTGTGCCAAATTGAATATTTTTCAGGATGGACAGAAAGCAAAGGATAGGGATTAAGCAGTGGTGAGGTCACATATGGACACTACTATTTGGTGTGGAATACCTCATCAGAGAGAAAGTAATTAACAGTGTAAACTTAGTAGAGAGAGGAGATTGTTTATGAGAAAAAGATGAAGACATGAACTAAGAAAACAGTTGTGTTAAAAAGACCCACAGGAAAAAACCTAGTAGGATTGGAGCTAGAAAGTTAAATTTTAAAACAAATATGAACAAATCCCCAGAAGTGTTCATTCTCTGCCTGTTCTTACTCCAGTGCTGGTTGGTGTTATCTGTGGCATGGGAAGTCCTGCCTCCTCTCCTTTTTGTCCTTCTTACTGCCAGCATGGTAACTCTTTGCAATTTTAGATGATGTAAAAACAGCAGGATGCAATGGGTGGTTGGTGTGGGCTCTTGTCCTCGCAGCATGGATGATGATGATGATGAAAAGCTGTTTGTTACCTTACAGCAAGGCCATGGAAACATTAACGTGGTGTCCCAGTGCCGCTGGTCTCTGACTCTGAGCCCAGCAGCCGGGGGGAGATGGCTGTGTTCCATCCCCAGGAACACTCAGCACTGAAGCACTGCTTGTCAGAGGGCTGTGGTCTGGGAGGCTCAGCATCTGGCACCTCTGTTTCTCAGGCTTCAGAGGAGAACACTGTTTGAGCTCAGGCTGCCAGGTTTACACCTTTTGCTTGTTGTCCTCTCTCCTTCCCGTGTAATAAAAATTTCTTCTCCCTCACCCTTTACTTTAGAGAAACTCCAGTTTCTTCAAAGTATTTCTCTGCTGTTCTCAAAAACCTCACCTTGAATCATGGAGTAGCCTTCTGGGCAAGCAACTGAATTTCAAAGTGCTGTTTTCCAGTCACTGCAACGCTGTGAGGCTGCTGGCTTTGTTCACTTACAAGCCTTGCAGCTTGTTCCTTTCAGAGGCTGGCATGGTATATTATTTCATATTTCATCTTATTGTCTGCTTAGGGTAGCTTACCCTGGCCTTGTATTCTTCTCTATAATTGCCTCTATTATTTGACCTCTTATGGCAGCTTAGCTCTAACTCACCCTGAAATCCACAGTAACTTCTGAAATATTTTGATTTGGTGGAAAAACTCAAGAGTGATTATCTTCTGTACTGTATTTTAACCTCAGGAAATCCTGGCCTTCTGTTCCTCAGAATGAAGGACATGTAAGGGCTGCAGGAGCACAGCATCATTTGTATTTCCACAGGGATTTCCAGAGGACATCTTAGCATGTACTAAATATTTTCTTCATTTTTTAAAATAAACTTCACTTCCAAGAAGGTAGTTTAAATATGCCTCTCTGTCTTTCATTTCTAACATTCTGTAAATGCTAAGATAAATTAAAAATGCACAAGTGTTTCTGAATGAAGGTGAGCACTTGGAAGTTAATGGAAAAAAGACAATTTGTCTTAATGCTATAACTTATGTATAGAATATAGGTTGATGAAAATAATGCCATAGCCTTACAAATTTTAAAGGAGAAAAAGTGTGGTTTTCTATCTCCTCTTCCCACCTGTGTGATGGGAAATGAAGCTTTTGTGCACTGCGATGTAAAGCAGGATTTAAAGCTCCGCTATATAAACCTTGATTGGATGCTTTTTGGCTTGTTTCATTGCTTTTTGGATAATTTTTTGCAATGTACAGATTCAGTGGGGAGATTTGAACTTAAAAAGATGTGGGGTTTAACTTGGTCTGCTACCCAGGATTCTGCTTCCAAAATAATTCTTTGAAATTACCTACATCAAAGTTTCTGTAAGAAAAAAGTAGCTCTAGGAATTTGTGCCAGCTAAATGTGTCAGGTTCAGTATCCAGTCTCTCCAGGCAGAGAATATGGATGCCAAAGTGAAATCTCAATTTCCTGTATTTGACAGAAAAAATACCTCTAACAGAGAATGTGCTCTGAGGGGAATCTGTCTTGTCTCTTTAAGCACGGTGTCTCTGAAGGCAGTGTCTCTCCAGAGTGCATTATTTATGGAATGCACCTCTGTGCTATGTGGAGTTCATCAGGACAGATAGTGGGCTGCTGCTGTGCTTTGGTGACACCCATGCTTGGCTGTGCCCATCTCTTTACACCTGTTACTCCTTTATAACTAACTGCAGTCAAATCTAGGGGTAATAGAGTAATCCCATACCACAGAACTCGATAACTAAACCCACCAAACTAAACAATAATAAAACTCCGGCACAGAATAAGAATTGTAGAGAGCAAAATTCTCTTTCTGTATGAAATGATACAGCTAGTACTATGTGTAATGGGAAAAAAAGAAACAATAAAAACCGGAAAATGTTACTTGTCCAGATCTTAACATTTGTTTCTTTCGTATGTCCTTATGCATTTGAAGTGTGGAGGTTTGGCACTTTCAAAAATCCAAGCCTTCCTTTTGTTAAAATGTGGGTAACGAAGTTAGAATAAATATACAAATAAATAAATGGTACTGTGAATCAGTATGGTGGTTTTTATGCCAGCTCTCCAAACTTACTTCAGGCTACTTTTCTGCTCACTATCAGCAACATGTTTAAGTGTAGTATTGTACTGTAGTCCGATCCCTTCAGAAAATAATCCTCCTTCAGTTTGTAGACAATTTGGCACAGGATTTGGATTAATGTGGTTTGACACTATTTTGTCAAATCTCAGGAGTGCTAAAACATTTCTGTATGCTGTAGATTTTTTTTTTTTTATGACTTAATGTTTCCAGCCCTTCACAAAAGCCAGAAGTTCTTTTTGAGTTTGCATGCTCAAAGAAGAAGCACAACATTCTAATCTCTATATCAATAAAGTTGTGAATCTGAACTGTCATAATACATTTTAATATCAGCATTTACTCTCTTACTGATTAATTTAACAGCCATATTCACTTTAAAAATAAAATTACTGTGGCATGGACCATTGCCTGTGACAGGTGCTGGGATGCTAGTTCTCTAGGATGCTTGCAGTCTCTTACATCCTTCACTTGTGAGAAAAAGAAACTTTGTCTAGTTCTATGTTAGAGCAAAATCCTCTGGCAGGAGGAGACCAAATTTCCATGCAGATATTGTCAGCTTCCCTGGCTTCCTCACTTAACTGGTTAAAAAAAAATAGCTGTCTTTCATTCTTGTATGGTAATTTAGAACATTCATGGGATTTAAATGAGCCTACTCTACACAGAAAAGGCACAATGAAAATGCAGTTTCTTCTCTAATTTTGTGTAATTTACCCAAAAAATTATATGTTCACCAGGTGTGACATCATTTCCACAAAACTTGTGTTTTCCTTTGTTGGTGGATTTGTGTGACTGTAATTCCAATCCAGGAATCCTAAAGTAAAACCATGAGATAGGACATTTCCTTCCCTCATTTGAATAGAAACATGTAGCTTTAAAGGCAAATGATAAGCAAATAGAAGTCGAACGTCACACGTCACCCTGCTTCCCCTCGTGTGCATCGATGTGATACCGAAATTACATCTGTTAGGATATTTCTGCAGCGAAAATCCATGAAGAGAGAGCTCTGCATTAGAGCTGCCCAGACTTTCAAAAATATCATAAGGCTCTTCATTTTTTTTTTCAGTGGAACCATATTAGCAATATACTCAGGGAAAATTTCAGTGTAATGAGGAGTACTATGTATTTTTCTCTCTGCCAGTATTCACTTGCTTTTATACTAGCTGTTCAGTGAAGTGATTTCATTTTGCTCAGTCCTGCTTTTCTAACACCATCCTGTCTGTTTCTTCATTTTGAACTCTTCCTTAAAAAAAAAATGCACTCATATTCATTGTCTGTTTGAGCTGAATATTGCTTATTCTGCCTGTTTTGGAGGTCTTTTTGAGGCTAAAGGCTTGGAGCATCATTTAGGATTGGTACTTGGTTTTTTTTCTGTTGAAACATTGACAGACAAAATATTAGTAAATATTAAAACCTCAGTGTAATGTTAGTTAAAATATTAATTTGAACTTCTGTTCTATTAATGATCTCTTCTGTTGTCCACTGAGCAAATTTTCAAACCACCTTTTTTGCACTTGCTCTTGTGACACGTTTGGTAGAAAATAAATTCCCCACAGCAGTGCCAGAGGCCATGCTTGATATCCTTCCTCAGATCTCTCCTTAATATTTATTTTTGTCACAGCAGTTGTTAAAGGTAAGGGAGGAAAAGGGGTTAATGAGCTCTGTGGCAAGATCATGGCCTGCCCTGTGCTTGCCATATGCTTCTATTCTTTTTTTTTCTCTTTTTTTTTTGCTTACATAGCAGCTGGTCTGAGAGCAGGTGCAGTCCTTGTTCAGCGATGGCACAGTGGTGTCTGTCCTGTCCTAGAGGCTGGTACAGGCTTGGTGGCAAAGGAATTAATGCTGGGATGGGAAGTCTTGCACTGCTGCAGTGGCAGCTTTGAGCAAACCATGGTTAAGATCCCAGAATGGCTTTCTGCTCCATGCCAGTCCCTTGTAATTGTGCTTGTGTGTGTGTTGGTAAGGAGGGTCTGTCAGCTCTCACTGATGTGTTGGTCTTTATGGTGTGTGGTTTTGGGGTTTTTTTGGTGTTTTTCCTTTCTTGTTTGTTTTTTTTAATGTCTGTTGTTTAGTGATCAGTATAGTAAGGTGATTTTTCATATTTCTTTATAGGACTCAAGCCAATTTCCATTGACAAGCAATCTTAAATAGAAACCTTTCTTTTTCTGCAGGAAAACACCATGGTTGGACTATTTTTGCCTATTTGAAAAAGCTGTAAGCCAAAGCATGAAATGCTCGTAGCAGGCATGTATAATACATAGGTCAGAAAACCTGGCAAAGTCTGGTTTTCTACACTGCAGTGTTATCTTTCAGCCTGGTAGTTTGTAAGTTATGCAGCCGTGACAGAACAACATCTCGATGGAAGTCTGGAGGCTGCTCCTAGTCAGGAAACTCACAGTTCCTGAAATTACCTCTTCGACTTTGGTTTTATTTTTATTTTATTTTTACTTAGGTTTGCCCTCACATCCTGCTTCCTTTGACATGTTGAGCTGATTCTTTAGATCTAGTGGGGCCTTCTGAATAGTGTAATGTGTGATAACAGCATTGTTCCCAGTGCAAATTATTTTATGAGCAAACCTTGGGTTTGGGTTTGTCACTTTCATGGGGTTGCAGTCCTAGACCACCAGGTCCAGTGGGGGACATAAAGCTTATCCTGGCATCCTGGATGCATTTGGGCCCAGCATAGTGATGCCTTAGGTTTCAACTTTTATATTTTTCAAATCCTGTACTGCTGAAGTTTCCTGTAGCTTGTTAAGTGCTGTTCTCTATGCTAAGACAGACATAACAAACACTCTCTAACTTGCCCTCCAAGGACACCCAGACTGTCCTAGCCTGAAAAACTGTAAACCATCATCTTGGGGAGAGGGGGCAAGCTTGGGGAAATTCCATCATTGGCTGGGTTCTGGTTGGTGAATTTATGCTGATATAAAAGTGTGAAGAACTCGTGACCTGTCATCCATTTTGGGATCCACTGAGGCAGGAGCCTCTGGAGCCCAGAGTGTACACCTGAAGGCCTTTCAAATAAATACCTCCTTTATTCTTTCATTCCTGTCTAGTCTCTGTTTCTAGGTAGCCATTTAAGGCATCAATAACCTTACTGCTAAGTGCTGCTTTCATCTCCCTTTGTAAAAAAAGGGTAATTCTCTAACATGGGAAAGTTTGAAATGGTTTGAAATGGCATTGACGCCCCACTACACCCATGTGCCCCACACTGACACCTTATGCACACTTTTTCTGGTAGCTTTTCAAATGGTGTCAGGATTCTAAATTTCATATTGCCAGATGGTGTTGTCAAGCTTTGTAAAATCTCTTGGTGAAGAGAAGGCCTCAGTGAAAACAAATCACCTGGAGAATTCTAACATGAAAAATTAATTTTTCTAGGTACACAAATGCAAAGAAAACATCCTTGAAAATAAGAGCTCTTTAATAGGGCCTATAATATTTTTACCCTCAGATAATTTATAAATAGGTGAAAAGCTCTTGCTTTAAAAAAAAGTTGTTAAATGTGGATAGAAACAAAACGTAGATAGAAAAATTGCATCCAAAAAGAAACTTTTTAGAAAAAAAACTTGACTGAGAATTTACAGGGGTCAGTGGAAAATCTTTTTTCAAAGTTGGCTTTTGCTTGAGTCTGTAATGCCTTGTTCTGTCAAACTCCTGAGTATGTGCTTGACTTGATATTCCAGACTAACTCCTCTGGTGCTAATATGCTGAAGGTACCTCTATGTTTAATGGTTCAAGTCTGACACAAAGGAATACAGGATAAAACTGAGCTTCCACTCCAATTTCAGTGGCAGTTTTTGCCACAGCTGAAAGGAAAAATGTCCTTGTTGTACACATATAGAAGAAGAATGATTCTATGGTTAGAATCAGGTCAGATATCACTGGGTTGTTTGGGGAGAAAAGTACAGGTCTTTCATGTTGGGCCACCAGTGTGTCTTGGTGAGTTTTATGTGTTGGTTGCTCCTTCCCCAATTTGTTGCCTTTTATTAGGTGCAGTTTTTAGTGGTCAATGTGGTAATCTTCAGTCCATTTGCCTTCCCGTTTCTGTGTTCCTAAAATCTGGACCCATTTTTTTAGATTAGTTACTTTTTGTCACTATTTCTTTTTTCTTTATGGTTTAGCAGATTGCTGGAAAAAATATCCTGAAGCATGCTTTTGGCAGTCATCACACTGTGATCATAAAAGTTAAAACCAGGTTGAAAGAAAAAGTGAATCGCACATAAAAAAAGAAGTAGAAATGTCAAAGAGTGGATACCTAATATTTTATGAAACAATCCAAACAGCTTTGTCTTTTAATGCAAAAATATAATAATTTCATGAAAAGGATTTTTTTTCAGATTGTTTAATTGAATAAGAATGAACTACTGAATCATAAGGTGTAACAGGGTTAATAAAAACAAGGAATACTGGGTCACTTCCCAAAAGGTTTTATTCTCTGCCTCCCTTGTAATCATGTGGTTTTCATTTTGTTTGTGAACTGTGCCAAATCTGTCTTTTCATATGATTTTTGAGTATCTGCAAATGCAATTTCTTTCGTTAAAATTAGAAGTGTGTTTTAGATCAAAGACAATGTTGGCGAAAAGAAACACGAAAATAATTTTCATGACCGGGGGATGACCTCCTTGTTGCCCAAGTCTCTCGGTGAGGGATGTTCCTGTCTTTTTATAAGATGTATGTATCCACATAGAAATGTAGAGGCAGAGAAGTTCTTGTATGCAGTTAGAAAAGATTTTGCATCCACACTGCATGGCATTGTTCCTCTGTTTTTTGTAGTTTTGTTCTTGAATTAGGCACCACATTATCTTCCTATTTGATTTGCCTTATTATTTCCTGGATTCCCTTTTTTCTTCATTTAGAGTTGTTTTTCTTCTCAAAATGCCCCAAATGCCTCAAGTGAACATATTGCTGTAGGACTTCTCAGGAGATGCCTTTTGGCTGTATTATGCTCTCCTCTGTGGGCTGGCTAGTTAGCTACTTCGTGGGCTCTCTAGACATGAATAATGGCAGTATGCATGAGAAAAGTAATTTCACAAATCTTAGAATATTTTGAGTAAATGTATAAAACATTTGAATCCATATTGTAAAACAAAAGATTTTGTTATACCTCTTCATTACACTTTGCCAGCCTTCTACACTTGCATAAAATTGAAAGAAAATGCAATAAATCTGAAAGGCAAGGCATTGTTTTCCTCTGGGTTTCAGTGCTTTAATATTGGTCTGAATTTCAGAAGCATGGCAAAATCTCACCTATCAGTGTTTTATTATAACACTTATAAAAAATATGAATGACTACAGGGGAATTGTGGTGAAAATGCTCAGGCTGATGCCAGATACCACTGATAAAAGTAATGAAAGCCCTTTGGACTTTTATTAGTGAACAAATTTGTCCTTGGAAAAGATGTACCTTTTCACTAACATGATGTTTCCTCTGCATTGTCAAAAAAGAGCTTGTCTGATGTACTGCTAGTAACACAAAAGAGAAAGGAAGTTTCAAGTGAGATGAAAGGGTTCACAAAAGATGGATTTTCTGTAGCTGCTTTGTATTGCTCAGAGGAAACAGTAATTAGACAGTGCTAGGAATTACTCCTTGGTTACTGACCCTGCTGGTCATTGTCCTTTAATGTCCTTGGCATATTGGAGGCATACTGGGTACAATGGTAGAACATGGTTATTATTTGCCATTTTTGTAAGGAACATGCCTTGTTACTTTGAAGTAGCCTTTCTGCGTGCACTTAGAATAAACCCTGGGTAGGTTCATTTTATACCAAATTGCACAGAGTTCTAGTGCTGTACACGGAGCAGTGGCTGCTCAGCTGCTGGTTGACTTTCTGAACTCACAGGTGCTGATCAAGGTCAGGACTGAAATTTCCATTGTTCTGGACTGAGACCATGTGCACAAGCCATTTCTGTAAATGCAAGAATGTCTTACTGCTCTTTGGAGGGAAAAACCAGTGGAAGCTCTGAGGAAAGATGAGAGGATAAAAAGCATTACCTTTGTTCCCTATATGAGGAAAAGTACCTGGTTTTAGGACACTGCAGTGTGTGCTCTGAGCAGACCTAAAAGCCATTACAGATTTTTTTGTTAATAATTCCTATCCTATGAAGGCTGTTCTGCATCTCAGCTATACAGCTGTACCGTGGTTTGCAGTGTCAGGGTCAGCATCCATATGCGATTTTTTTGTCTGGAGCTCCCTTATTTAAAGGCAAGACATGTCTTGCAAGCCTTCTGGATCCACTCACATTTGCTGGGGAGACGAAGAATTTGTCTCGTTCAGTTATCTCCATCATTTTTACTGAGTCATAAAGCTGTTGTATGATTCACTTCTTCCTCTTACGCATGAAGTTTGATTTTATTAGCCTCTGCACCAGTTTAGCTTCCTCTCCTTAAACCATTATACTATCTTGCTAGGAATGATAATCACTTCTTTTCTTTTCTTTTTAACATGTAAGACGATAAGAGGGGCATTTTCTAAAGGGTGTCTGCATTTCGAACATATGTGAATGTGAAGAGATAGACCTTCTCCAAGCATACAGGTCTGCATTTCTACCTGACTATAAATAAATTATTAAGGTACAATACCAATTTTTGTTTAAAATTTTTACATAGCACTGAAAATTTCTTAAGTCAATGTTGCAATGTTTGGATATGTAGTGTTGCTCTACCAATGTTGATCATTCTCTACCCATTTAACCTTTATTTCCTTCTGCTTTATACTGACATGATTTAACCTCTGCTGTCTGAAGCACAAGTACAATTGAGATTTACTGCTGGTTATCACATAGGCTTCATATATTAAATGCAGAAACTTGAGACTATTAGCTGCTAAAATCAGGCACTTTCCCATCAGGGTTTCACAGAGTTTGCCAGGTTTTTATGCTTACAGTGCAGATGTATTTTTTCTAGAAAAAAAACCCCAACACAAAAAGCAACCAGCAACCCTTCTAGCATCTAAAATGACAGAACTCTGTTGTTAAAAATCATTTATATCAAAAGAGTGATAGTAAAATAATTTTTAAGACTAAAAGAAACCACCTGGGTATTTGTTGGTTTCTGAGAATATTGGCATAAGTCAAGTTGGTTGTGTTCTGATGTAAATGGTGTCCCCTGTTAGTCATCACATGTCAATTTTTCATACGTTTTTCCACATAGGAGCAAATTAACAGCTCCATTAACTTTGGCACTTTGCCTTTGTCCTTCTAACCTTCATTTTTTATAACACTTTCTGTAAACTCCATGGGGAATAATCACAGAAGCTAAGATTAGTAAATGTTGGGGCTTATCTAAGCAAGGGAAGCTGAATAGATTTGCCAGTGCAAAAGGAACTCTTATTCTGTACCATGCTGTCTACACAAGGGACTTCTTACCCACGTACATTTGTGGGGATATTTTATCCTTTTCCCTCTGTGAGCAGTGACCAATGCACTTCAGCATCATCTGCCTGAATCACAGATCAGCAGCCCACAGGTTTTTTCACACAGTGTCAGATTGTGACAAATAAAAGTGGAATAAAAGAATGTTCCCATTACCAATCAAGAAGGAATGTCCAGTACCAGGAGTTTGGTGGAGTAACAAGTGCCACTGCGATGCCTCAGAAAGGCTCCTGGAAATCCAGGAAGCCAGTCTGGAGGCTTATCATTAGTTATTTCTTATTTCTCTTAAGCAGAGAAAGAATATTTCCCAAGGACATAGAAGGTCCTTGTGGCAGAAATTTTGCTACTTTTCAGTCAGAAGTAGCTCTCCTCTATGGAGAGAGCAACGCAAGGAGTTTTGGTGGGGGCAGATAAACTCTGTGCTCCCCTTGCACATGCTGGTGCAGCCCAGGGCCCAAGGCAGTGCATCTGTGAATGCTGCCCAAGCTTGCTTTCCTCCTGTAAAGTGGCCTCACAGTGAGTTCTGGGGAATGATGCTACAGAGGATCCTCTCTCAGCTCTTTTCAGATTTGCTTCATGCCCTGGGCACTGCTGGGAAAATCACAGTGTCCATCATTTCCAGCCTGGAAATTGCTACCACACAAGCTCGTGGTTGTACTTCTGTGCTTTTGGTCTCCCATATGGCAGGGGGAATTCTAGAATGGTTTGGGTTTGATCATCTCTTTCCAACTCCCTTCATGTGGGCAGGGATCCTTACACTAGACAGGTTCCTCAGAACCCCATCCCAACTGGCCTTGAACACTTCCAGGGATGGGTCATCCACAGCTTCTCTGGGCAACTTGTGCCAGTGCCTCACCACCCTCACAGTAAAGAATTTCTTCTAATCTAAACATAGACAGCAATGTTTAATTAAGCCTGTATAATTTACTGAAAAGGAATGATTTACATGTTTTCATTGACTTTTTGTTTGTTTGTTTCCAGTAATAAGGGAGACCTTACTTTCATTTCTTCAATTATTTGTCCAGCATTCCTGTCCAGTTCTTTGACTTTAGAGCCTGGAATCCAGATATAAATGTTTTTTTTCCTCATTTTTATTTCTTCTCTTCATTAAATGAGAATGAGGAAAAGCAGAGCCCAAATGTGTCTCCTGCTGGCAGCAGGTGTTTGAACTAGGTTAGCTTTGAAATTTCCCATATATTTGTTACATGCAAAAGGAATGAGATAGTTGAGCTCGGTCCTTTGAAGTGCTCTGATAGCTGGCAAGTACCTTAGTAGCTGAAGTGAAAAAGCTGACTCTAGAGTTTGCCAAAGAGAGAAAGCTTGTTAAAGTGAACTTGATGGGGAACCATCATGAATACATGTCTAAATTATGTATCAACTTTCTCATAATTGGATTTATTTCAATTATAAATTGGTGGAGTGAAAATAAAAAAGTCTTTGCTCTATCTGCCAACCGAAACTTGAGGGATACAGTGAGTGCTTTTGAAATGAAAATTCACTTGTAATAAATGGAAAATCCTCCTCTGCTACTGAGCACAGTGGAAGAGATGAATCCCACAGCCCACAGCCAGCATCACAGCGTAGAGAGTTACTCGTGGCATCTCTGTAGTGCCAGTGTCATTTACAAAGCATGCCCGGGCACGTTTTGGTCTGTGTTTTTTCCTAGCAGCAAGAGCAAAACCTGTTAGGTTAAATAACCTGTTTCATACTCCGCCACAGTCTGGTAAGGGTGGTTCACAGGTTGGTAAGGGTGAAAACCAGTTTCATGTTTGGTTTCTTAGGAACCTTATCTTCAGTGCCGAGCTAAGAATACTTGCTGCTGTAACATTAATGAATTCTGTAAATGCAAAGTCCTATTTAGTTTTCTTAGGGCATGAAAAATCCAATTTGTTGTGAAACTAATTTGGTTAATCCAAGTGTATATATAGAAGATCATTTGTTTCTTCTAAATTTCTGGCGATTTTTAAAATCTGCTTCAGATTTAAGAGAAGCCTTTTTAACAGATTTACACAAAAATGAGGAGTTTGTGCATGTCACATTTCAGTGTTTCTTATTAAGTTAAAAGGGCTTGACTAAATAAGTAAACTTGTTTTGCTTTACAAGTGATTTGTTGTGATTTAAAGAATCATCACTATCTGTGGTGGATAGAACCGTCAGTTTGTTTGCAGTAACACCAATCCACACCAAAGAGATGTTGTATTTTGGGGTAGAGCAGGTGGGCTTTTCCCAAAATGCTGGACGCAGTGCTACATTGTGCAACACCTCAGTGTAAGTGCAGCATATTGTGGAAAGATCACAGGGATGTGCCAGCAAAGAGCTGTAGGTGGGGACTGCAGGAGCCCAGCAGATGCTTTACCCACTTTTTGTGAGAGGCTGTGCCAAGTCCTGTAGCTGTAGGGGTGAGAGTGGGCTGTTGGAAACCTGGAGAAAGCACTGACTCATCCAGAACTTTTCTGATGGAAATAGCTGTCTTGGGCATGAGGTAATCTGTCTGGAGGATTTCATTTCCAATGCAAAGACACGTAAGATCCCAGCTCGAAGCCCAACTGACACACTTTGTACTCAGTAGAATGGAGATTGCATCTTAATTTGTGCATGCCAAGGCCAGCAGAAACAGCTGCTGCTTGTGAGCTTTCACTCCGAGTTTAATGTGTTGTACAGAATTTATTGTTAACTTTGATTTTAAGCAGTAGTGTTCAAGTAATTATGAAGATTTCCAGAAAGAGCTTGAAACTGATTTTAAATCATAACTGTGAAAAATCCATGTACTTTACTTAAAGCAAGAGATTGCCAGAAGATACTTGATTTTCTTTCAATTTTGTTTTCTTCCAGTGTATTTTCTTGCAATTAGTGGCAAGAAAGGGAAATACTTTTTTTCAGAAATCTTTGGTGTTGACTTTTGACCTGTTTCTGCTCTCATGTAAGCCACCTGTGAAACTTCCAGTAGTTTTGTTTTCAGCTAGGTTAGACCAATTCTTAGTAAATGTTGTCCTAATATTATAGAAGGCCTGTTCAGTGATATAGAAACTAATACTTCATTGTGGCTCTGTCTTCCAATGCCATTTTTGCCACAAAATGCGGAGATCAACATTTCCATTGAAAAGCTGTTATGAGGCAGGTTCAAGATATTTAGTTTACAGGATATTAGAAATCTAAATTTTTTAATTTGTTCACTTTTCTATCTTTCATCTTCATTTATTTTCTTCTTTCCTCTTTTTCTTCATACTTGAAGGAGAAACCCATTTCATAATCTTTGGTTTTCCATGTAGTTGCTCTCCAGATAATTTTTGCTCTTAGAAATACTAATAATAATTTGGAGCATAAGAAAGTCTTCAATAACATGAATTGAATGAATTTCTTGCCAGCAAGATTTTTTCTGAGGTTCCGAGATTTTTTCTGACATTTATTCAAGAGAAGTTGCCATATTAAAAATGACAAACAACTGTAAGTAATCAGAGACACTAAATCTGTTATTTCAGGAATGTTGTTGGCTTTTCCATAAAAAATACAAGAAAGCAGAAGGACTCAATTTTTAGGGATATTTGAGGCTGGTTTGCTAAAGAGTTCCTTAAGCACTTAAACTTCCCAGGACTTGTTTTTCTCCCATAAGGCTTTTCAGTTCCATGAGTGAAATTTTAAGGCTAACTGCTTGCCCGTGGACCATGGCTAGTGGCCTGACGTTGCCTTGATTTGCAGCATATGTAATTAGAAGGTACTAAACCTTTTGTCCCTGTGGTTTAGAAAATTACTGTCTTCACTGTACAAATACAGCCTGACCTGAAAATGGCAGTGGTTAGTCACTGTTAATTGGATGACCTGTCGAGCATTAATGATGTACAAGCTGTTCCTAGGAAACTGTGGAAGACCTCTGCTGACAGTAACTGCAGAAGTGAATGGTGTCATTCACAATGTTTGCCAGGCACCAGAAAAACATGACATTTTAAAATACTTTTTTCCTCAATCGTTTATGGGGTTGTAATTAATGTATCACACATGGTCTGTCTAAGAGGGATGTAAAAGCCTTCTAAGAGCCATAATGATGTGATGGCTTAGGTTTCACTAGACATACTAAGATATTTATAAACTTGGTTGCTGCTTTTCATTTCTTTTGTTAGAACTCACTCATTCAATTCCTTATCACAAAACTCTGGATCTGAACTGAAATTAGGCATAAGAATTTATAAATGCCATATAAATGTTTGAAAGACATACCTTTGATATTGTAAATGACAGGCTATAGTTTGTCAAGATAAATCACCAGAACATAAACAAAATCCACTAAAGAAGAATTTTAAATATTCAGATAATGTAAATTTTATTTTGTGTTTATTTTAGCTTAGACCCTGAGGATCCATGAAAACAATTTTACTTTTTTCTGTGGGGGTTAAATAAATGAGAAAAGGCAGTTTTATTTCTTCAAGCTTCTTCTTCTTTAAGGCCATTTCCAGTTCTGAGTGAATAGAAGTTTCTCTACTAATTTGAAGACAGTGTTTAAAAGTTCTTCATCAAATTGACATTTACAGAGTCTTTTAATAAAAAAAATATTTCTATGAGTCAATTGCAGTTACAGAACCTTATGAAGGGCGATTAAGATCTGCATTAAATGGCTCATGAAGGATTAATGGGAAGAGCAGCCTCTTCTCTAGCTCAGTAGCATGCTGGCAACAGGTGACCCAGAGGCTGCTCTCTCCATGGGCTGGGCTGTTTTCCAGAGAAGCCTGAAACTTGTAGAAATGGTGTGGCAGGACATACTCTGTGAATAGACCAGGGAACACATGAGGTGCTAAGGCTGTATGACCTAATGTCAGAGACTGAAAATACTTCATGCCTCAAAAAATTAATATAAAGTTTTGCTCATTATAAAGAAGCTACAACCAAGAAGCCTCCCTTAAGACTGGGACTTTGAACTGAAAGTCAAAATGCTGATTACATAAAGGGAAACCCATTGTTCAGTCATCTCAGGTGAGGGAAAGGTTTGCATCCACAAAAGGCCAAAGCCACCAGCTGTGCTGAGGATCATCCCTGGCTGAGTTTGGCGTGGGGGAGAGCACAGCTCACAGAAGCCAGGTTTGGGGTGGGGGCAGAGCACAGCTCACAGCAGCCAGGTTTGGGGTGGGGGCAGAGCACAGCTCACAGAAGCCAGGTTTGGGGTGGGGGCAGAGCACAGCTCACAGAAGCCAGGTTTGGTATAAGGGGAGAGCACAGCTCACAGGAGCCAGGTTTACACAGACTACCCCCCAGCCAAGGGAGGAGGAGGAGGTTTCAGGTGCATGGTGTAACCTCTGGATAAACACCCATCCTCCCTTACACAAACTGGCCCAACTGTGGAACCCCAACCCCACAGCCCACATCCACAGGACTCTCATGTGAGAGGCAGCTGAGGGGGAGTCACAATCCATCAAAGACCCCCAAAGTGCTGGGCCTTGCCCCACAGGGCTGCATGTGATGGAACAGCTCCAGAGTCTGCTGTAAGAGGCTGCCCACTCCCCTAGGGGGACATGCCTGGACACTGCCACCTGGCTCAGGGGATATAAACCCAGGGGATTCTGTGCCTTTAGGGGGACCTTCATCACCAAAAAGAGCAGCTGGAGAAGATCATCAAGGCACCAGTAGGACCCACAGAGTGGTGATATTCCTTTTATTCTGTCTCTGTCATACCCTGTTCCCCACCCCCCACCTCTTATATTTCTTCCTTTCTCCTTTTCTATCCTCTTTCTCTCATAGCTACTATACAATAAAATCCATATTATTGTCATTGGCATATGGTCTTGTTTACACCTTAATTTGGGCAGAGGAATTTCTAAAGAACCTTTATAATAATAATAATTGGATCATAACACCTGATGGCTGGCATCCTTGGCTTTTGAGGTGTCTGTAAGCCCATGCAGTGGGGGAGGAGCAGAAGGAGCAGCAGCAGCTTGTTCTTTCTGGTGCAGTAGTGGGCGTGGAATGCTGGCTGCATTGCACTGATGAAATGAATGTGTTTTCCTAAGATTTTTGGATACAGGATGAAATTCAATACCCACTCATACTGAGCAGAAACACAGTATTTCTTTGGTTGCTGTGCCTAGAATTAAGAAAATGGGTGGGGTTGGGAGCTGACAGAGGTGTAGACAGGTGTGGACCTGGCAGCCTTGTTCTCTGTAGTCAGAGGATGGATAGCAGAGGCCTTTCTTTGCTTCAGAGAAAGGGATAAGAAAATGCCCAAGGGAGCTAAAATATAAACATGGAATTTACATTTTGAAGCAGGGCTGTTATTCAGCTCTCTGTTCTTTCCCTTTTTATTCTTTCAGCATTTGCTTTTAGATAGTTTCTTTAACCCTTGATTTGCTAGCAAAACTTGGGAGTTGGGCTGACATTTCAGTGCTAAGAGGATTCTTTGAATTCTGGTTTCACAATTTGTGTTATGAGTTATGTAATTTTTTTTTATTGCTCCAGAAACTGTCTTGCTCCCTTTCACTGACAATCACTCCCCTGTTTGGGGTGTTGGGAAGTACTGTTCTCCTGACCAGCTCCTCCGTGACATGATGATTGGTATATTTGACCTAAGGAAAATGGGGCTGACCTCTTCAATCACTTTTCCTAGGAAACACTTTCTATATTTCCAGTGACTCATTACCTCTTCCTGGCTCATTTGGGATGGGTCATTACCTCTGAAGATACCAGGCTGTACTCTTGGCTCACTGTGGACCCTGTGTGACTTCCCATGAACCCTTCTAAACACTGTTAACAATGCTTTGGGGGAAAGGCCAAATAATACCCTATGGGAAACATTATGTTTCTCTTTACTCATTTGAACCAGGCCTGTAAAATTCAAGTGGGTGAGAAAGGTGGGAGATTAATAGAGAGGTCTGGGAATCAGAAGAAAATCTTTCTCCTCCAGGCTTCCTTAAGTATGGTGTGTCCTAGGGAAAAGCACAGGTGCAAAATGCAGCCATGGTCATATTTACAGAAGTAACTATATTGCCTGTTAGTTTGTGAAGCATTTTCCCCATAAGTAACTTATGTTACTTATAAGTAACATAAGTGCCAATATACATGTGTGTGAGTATTCTGAGTACATAGGATGTGCAGTGCTGCGTGTTTCATTGTATAGTATGCATCTGTTTTCTTGGGATCAGGTTGATTGCGTGGTCTGATTACTCTTGATGATTAAACCTCTTGCATTCCCTGGTATTAGCAGATAGGAAGAAACAGTAAATAGGATCTCAATGCCAAAAGAGGAAATGGAGGGGTTTAGTCACAGTAATGGCATTGTGTCTGTCAGATAAAATGAAACCTTTTCACTCAAATTAGAAGACTTTTAAACCTGTCTGGCCAAACATTTCAGGGATGAATCCATATTTATAAAAACCATTTAGCTGGAAGGAAAGGAAGACATGGTATTAATAGCACTGTGTCTGCTAGCATCTTATCACTGGATTAAGGTTAACAAGCACAGACTGAAGGGTCACAAGCAGATATGGCTGCATGCTTGATTAGAAATTACTTAGGTCTTGTTTGTGTAACACTTTTCCTGGCTTGAATTTGACCCTCTAATAGTGCTAAAGGCTATCACAAAGTGTGGTTGAAGACCCTTCAAGGCCTATAATTAGCTGAATATGTGATTAAAGCAGTTACAACGGAACTGCATTTTTAAAGGAAAGCGTAACGGGGAAGGAGCTTCAGACTAGAAAATAGCATATCCCTCATTTTAGTTCCAGGACACTCCTCTTAATCTCATTCAGTTATTTACATGTACACTAAAAACTCTGAAATTAGGGCCAGAAATGTAGTCTTTTAACTGCTCTGTAAGACATATCTTCTGTGGTTTTAATGTCCATGGACATGAGAATGAGACTATTTAGCAGTTATGAGACTATTTAATATGTGTGTTGTATGGCTATGTAATATGTATAAAATATACATTAAATATGTGCATAAACATTCAATATAGACTTTATATATATATGGAATATTTAAGCATATACTTAATTCTGTTTATTAGACTGTTAAATGGAAATTATTGATTTTATTAGTTAGGTTGTTGCACTTGGTTCATAAAGTCTGAGCTGAATATCCAAAACACCTGCTGAGTAAGATTTCTCAGATCACAGCTGTTCACTGGCTTTGCTTTCATGAAAGATTTGCAGTTTCATGCATGTGTTGTGCAATAAGCTTAACCTAATCTTGGAGAGAACACTGAAGATAGGAAGCTCTGTTAGTGTCAGTTTATATATTTTAAAACTATGTAACCAAGACACACTTTTGTAGTATTGATGCATCAAATGCGTTAGAACTCAACAGTAGTGTTGTTAATGTTGGTGCTTAGCCTTTATTTTGGCACACTGTGTTGTCCTCTGTTCTTCTCACTCTGCCTTTGGCAAACAGCTGAATATTTATTAGCATTTCTTAAGCCAAAGTTTAAAAAAAGCCCTAAGTCCACTTTTCCAAAGGAGGTTTGAAGCTTCCTGGGAATACCGTGCCCAGTTGTAGCAACAGTCATACCCACATCTCAGGTGTGCTGTGTGATCCAGTCCATGGGTGATTTTTATATGTTGTTCTAAGACATGTTCTTCCTTTTTCTTGCAGGAGAGCCAGAATTTAAATATGTTGGGAATATGCATGGGAATGAAGCTGTTGGAAGGGAGTTACTCATCTTCTTGGCGCAGTACTTGTGTAATGAATACCAGAAAGGAAACGATACTATTATCAACTTGATCCATAGCACACGCATCCATATCATGCCATCTCTGAACCCAGATGGCTTCGAGAAGGCAGCATCCCAGGTCTGTAAGGCTGTGTCTGTGAGAACAGTTATCAGTGTCTGTCGGCCTCATCATAATGGCACTTGGACAAACAGTTTGTATTACAGATACCTGGGCTCCTGGTGCTGATTGTTGAATGGAATAACAAAACCAAATTATTTCCTAATGGTACAGTAGGTTTGTGATGTTTAACAAGGATGATTTTATGCTTGAGTTTTCAACAAGTAGGCCTCTCTCGTGATTTTAAAATATAGTGATGTTTATGTTTCATGCATATTCTTTCACCTAAGCTCACTGCCTGAACTGCTTCTTAAACAAGTAATGTCCTAAACTAGTAATAAATGATGTTTCAAAAGTGTCAGAAAAGGGAAAGTTTGTTTTCTTTAATGATATTCCCATGCAAATACACTTACAAATATTATTCATCAGCGCTTGGTCCCAAAACAACAAATTTTATGAGCCATCTTTTTAATATGAATAACTTTGATTCCTAGTTTCATGCATGAGGTACTTTAATTAAGGTATTAGTGAAGAAAATTCAGTATGCATTTTAGGGTGATGACCCAGTCAAGAAACATATAATTCATTAATGCATAATTAGCAAATGGAAGTCAAATGGTAACCCTGTTATAAAGATTCTGGTGTGTATTTTGTTATAAACAAAAATAAGAATTTCCTTACTTACAAGGCATATTTATTTTTTAAATTCATATTGAAATGTTGAAAGTTTTCAATTTCAAGTTACTAAACATTATTACGATCTTTATTAAAATGATTCTCATGAAATCTTAATAAAACCCACACGGGCTCTTTATATTCGGTCATACATCTCCCTCTCGTGGCAGTGAAGCAGAAGCTGTCCTCAGATTGGTGTAGCATTTCACTGCTTTGAGATCTCTCTCTATAGAGGTTCTGTAATATTATTTGAAACTTTTGCTCCTTAGCCAAAGGAGCTCCTATATGGTTGCCTTACAACCTTGATATGATTTATAGTAAGATTCCATTAAGTACTGCTGTTCTAATTTAGATGTATCTTGATCCAGCACACACAGTGTGACAGTAAATTCAATCTATCCCAAGATTAAAACCAGTAACCCAACTAAACCTACATTAAAGGGTACTGAAAGCTTACAGAGGCAAGCTAGGTAAAACTGTGCGTTCTGAAGGCATTTTCTCAATGAAACTTATTTTAGAGAATCAGTTTAAAGAAATAATTTTGCAAAAATTCTCATTGCTACCATTTCAGTGAACAAGGTTAACAGACTCAAAAAAAATAAAAGGTTCAAGTAAATATTAATGTCCCTCTTTACCCTGTAGTTATTTAGAGGAACTCTAACACAAGTGTAAACATTCCTTGTGGATGGAAGATAAATCTACACGTGTTCAGGTGAGATCACAGGTTACAGTGAGATCTGTAATTCACAGTCATGAGGCAATGGGGAAAAGCCAAGTCTTGGGGGAAGACACAGCTGGCATTGAAAAATCTGATACTGCTGGTAATTTTAGTCCAAGTGTGCCAAATTAGAAAAAGCCTGTCCTGCAAGACCCTTGGTGAAATAGAGGTTGGTTTTTCTCCAACAGAGCTCTAAGAAGGAGTGAGTGTGATTGGCTCAGCTCTCGGTGCCTCAGGAGTTTTTACTTGCACATGATCCCTTCTTATTCTCAAGCACATGAGAAGTCAACATACTCATATAAAGCTTGATATGTAATCTCCTGAGTCCACTCATCTCCCTTCTCTTTCTGTTTCCTTTCCTCATTTAGCCTGGTGAACTTAAAGACTGGTTTGTTGGTCGAAGCAATGCCCAAGGGATAGACCTAAACCGAAATTTCCCCGATCTTGATAGAATAGTTTATGTTAATGAGAAAGAAGGTGGCCCAAACAACCATCTTCTGAAGAACATGAAAAAAGCCGTGGACCAGAATCCCAAGGTAAGTAGGGGCTGATTGTTTGGCATGTCACTTCCATGCTCACCTCTTCTCTGTCATGTAAGCAGTCAGTAGTGACCTCTGACAGCTGTGTGTATGGTCACTATGACTCACGTTATTCTGAATATTTTGTTCATTTTGTTAAATTTATCCATCTGATGCTTCTTGAATTTTTCCTCAGAATGGATTGCTGTAGTAAACTCTTTTGATCCATCTTGCTTAATCCTTAGACAATTCCTCAGCCAAAAAATGTTTTTTCTTCTTTTTTTTGTGTAGCCTTGTCTCTTGATTTTAAGCTATTTTTGCAAATATTCTGCATTTTTACCACTGCCAGAAATCCCCTTGTGTATTGTGCTTAATGATATTACTGGCTAGATGGCTGTTCTCACATAGAACACATGTGTTTTTGTTAAGTTTAAGCCTTTAATATGCGTCTGTTTATCTAGAGGGATTTTTATCTTGTGTTTACCCCCAGAAGAAGTTCTAGAAAATAGGTTGTTGTGACTGCAGTCCCATAGGATTTTGGCCTTATTATCTGTGTTCTGTCTTCAAATTCAAAATATTAATAAAGTAATTTTAGTTTCCATGCAGAGCAAAGACTGCACCAACATTTATTTTTATTTTTTTTCCCATTTGTTTAAAATTGGGTAGGTTTTTTTATCCATAATGGGAAGAAGTAAAAGATTGAGATTGGTTTTTTGTACTGTCATTTTTGAGATAACTGACACCAGTTTTGGACTTATGTTAATCCACTTAATGTAATTATAAATCTAACGTAAAGGGCTGATTTAATTTTCTCTGAAGCCAGAATAAAACTGCTGTTCATTTTAACTGTCCTGCACAGTGCATGTGATAATAATTAAGCCCACTGTATTTAATTGAATGTTTCTACATTGGATTATTGATTTGTAACTGCTGGCAATAATATTTTGTTGTAGCTTGCTCCTGAAACCAAAGGTGTCATTCACTGGATTATGGATATTCCCTTTGTGCTCTCTGCCAATCTTCATGGAGGAGACCTTGTTGCAAATTATCCTTACGATGAGACTCGGAGTGGTATGTAAATAGAAGTTAGTGGTATGTAAATAGAAGTTAGCATGAAATAGTAGGACATAGAAATTTCATCCTATACTTATTTCACTGCAAGCTAAGATGCACTTTATTAGCCTTGCAACCAAAACCGTAAAACATTGCAGAAACATATAAACATTGCAGAAAACGTTTAAAAGCATTATTTATACTCATTGCCTTATAATGACTTATTTTATCATATTAATCACGTGTTTAAAGCTAGTCACTGTATGACCATATTTTCTAGTTTTGAAGATGATAGCGTGTTTCGGTAGATTTACATGACAAAAATGATGTAACACCTGAGAGAATCATATATCCCCTCAGGTATATTAATCAAGGTAGCTTAGCTCTTAAATCAGCTGGGGCTGTTTGTACCCTGTTAAATGAAGTGAGAAAGATGTGTCTAGGTTGAGGTTTCTTGCACCTGTAAAAAATGAATTTCTGAAAGCAGTAGTGTGCCAGCAGAAACAACTACCACTGTTGCCAGTTTCAGTACAGGTCCCTTACAAAAAGGATCATATTGTGGCAGAGAAGTTATCATATAGTATAAAGCAATATTAGTTTGTTTTTTCTGCTACTGTGGGGTGAACATGTGACTGAAGTTTCATGAAATGATGATATTGTTTGTGATTCTATCCTTTCAGTTGACTTTACCACAGTTAAATTCCAAATCCTTTTAGTATCTGACTATAAATCTCTAAGGAAGACACCTGTGTTTTTGTTCTGTGTGTTCTTCTAAAAAACCCCTAAAGTCTAGAATATCTTAGCTTTTGTGGCGCACTTTTAAAGTAGTATTTTCATAAATATTGAGACTTGTGACTAGCCACTTTAGTAATAGGGCAACAATTGATGGAGTAATGGGGAAAGGTTAACAATATTAAGATAATGCTATATTAACTTGTGGTACTATAGGACACTTACCTGTGTACATAGAATTTTCAGGCACAGTTCTGCTGTGCAGTGCTGGTAATCTAAATTGAGAGCCCAGTTGCTATGACTGCCCTTTTAATAATCCTTGTTCCTGGAATTTTTTTCCTCCCCAGGCAGTGCTCATGAATACAGCTCCTGCCCCGATGATGCTATTTTTCAAAGCCTGGCTCGCAGTTATTCTTCGTTCAACCCTGCTATGTCTGACCCAAACAGACCACCATGTCGTAAAAATGATGATGACAGCAGCTTTGTGGATGGAACAACTAATGGTGGTGCATGGTACAGTGTCCCAGGAGGTGAGCCCACCCCATGGGGGTCCATGGCACTGGCTGTTTTGAGCTTGAGTTATGTTATCCACAACTTTTGGCATGGTTAAGGCTAAATCAAAGGCTGATCACTCACCACAGCTGGTGTATAAAATGGCATAAATCTCACTGTGATAACTATTAAAATATTCCCTTTTATTGCTTTTCCTATGGTGTTTCTTCAGGGTTCAGGTCATTGCAGATTTAACAGTTCCACAGTGGGCGAGTGATTGCTCTGCTATCATTAAATATTAAGGGAGTTTTGGGGGTGGGGGGAGGGGTTAAGAAAAGAGTGAAAAATCCCCTGACAAACCCTCATTAAAGCAGGCTGCTGATGGTTTATTTAAACCTCAGTAACGAAGGCATCTAAGCTGAAGGAAGTGGGGAAGCCTGGTTGCCTGATTTTGCAGTGTTATGGAAAATGGAGTTTGGCCTTGGATTTTAATGGCCAAAATTTTAACAAAACCAGCCATGAAGTTACTTGCATTTGCATATCCATATTTTGTGGCTTGTTTAGTGCCTGATTTCTGCCCAGGTACTGTTTCCCTAGACTTTCTAGCACAGTAGAGCCTTCTGTGCTAAGAGGAGCAGCAGAGCTACTATGGGCATGTCCAGACCAATTTTCCTGAAGTCCAGAAGAGTAGCCTGAAATGAGGCATTTAATTCAAATGAGACATTTAATTCTTTTCTACTAAGAATTTGGGTATCTTTGTAAACTGAGACAAACAGGTCTTGGGATATCTAAATCTTAGAGTGTTCTGCCTCTGCTAAACTTTGAGTGACAACTGAGCTGAAGACTTCTGAGCTAGCAACCCAGCTTGTGTTGGAGTGATCTTCCTGTGTTTTGGCTTTGTTGGTTTATACTGGATAACTTGAACAGACATAACTTTTTTATTGTTTGCTATCCTCTTGATATTCAAATACAGTCTCTGAAGGAATTTTAAAATTTTTAGCTGCAGTGAGTAGGAATTTCTAAAAGCATTAGACAGTTTAAATGGTAGCATAACTCTGCTTCTCTTACAGTAAAGGTAGTATTAAAAAAAGAAAATATTTAAGCTTCTGTAAAGGAATTAGAACAATGGCTGGTAGTGCTCACACAGCTAGTGATCACCAGGGGCTGAGTGTGAAGTAAAATATTGAAATTTCTGAATATAACTGAAACCCCAAAATATCCCTTTGTGTGAGGCTTCCCAGGTTTTGAATTGGAATCATTAAAACACGCTTGAAAACTGAAGTCTGCAAAAGCTGAAAAAAAGTTAATATAATAAAAACATTGAGGAGATTAAAATTTGTTTCAGTTAAAATTTATCTTATTGGAATATTAAATATTAGCTATAAAAATGTGGATATATTTAACTTCAGCTTATTTTTCCTTAACATGCTATGAAAAGCAGTTTTTCCATTGTTTTGATGAAATGCATTGATTGTGATTAAGCTGCACATGGCAAAGACACATTTTTCCATTGAAAAAACTTTTTGGAGAGTTTGATTTCCTCTTTTCGGATCTTATTTTAAGTTAGACTGCTAATTCCCCAAGTGAGGCCTTTCATTTTGTCATATTTGTACAGACGTTAGTAAGCAGGAATCCTAGTGCTAAGCAGGATCTATCGTCCTAATATAGTGCAGCTAATAAAAGAATAGAGAGACAACAATATACCCTGGAACATACAGGATGAATCTGTTATTGGTTTGGGTTTTTTTTTCAAGTGTAGAAATCAGCTGGCAAGCTGTGACTTTTGAACAGAACCTCCATGGTAGTGTTTGCTGACTTAAAAAACCAAATATAATTCAGTGAAAACAGTTCTGCTTTTATGTTTATTTTCCTAAGCACTATGTCTAGTGCTAAGGAAAATAACTGAACACTGCTCAGTTCAAGTGAAACTTTTCTTGGAAGTTTTTTTTTTGGAAAGTTCCAACTGAAAACCAAAATGTGGCAATTAAGTTGTTGATGGTATCAGTGACCTTTTGCTGTCCATATGGTAATGAACTCAAAGTTAGCAGCAGCATGATCTGTTGAAAAGCCATTTACTTTGCTTTAGGAAATGTATTCCACTGTACATCCTTACCAGAGTTAGGAAGTTATTGAAAGAAACTAGGAAGACCTTGTCTCCATTGTACCTGCTCGTGTTGGAGCTGAGGTGGTGCTTCTCTGCCTTTGCACCCTCAGGTTCCTCTGGGCTTTTGACCCCTACTTTCCCCTTTTTTTCCTTTCTCAGTGTTGTACTAAAGCCACACATTCCTCTCTCCAACACACACAGCTCCAGTATCCACCCCTGCCCGTTTTCTGTCTCTATTCATGATCATCTCCTAGATTCTCCCTCAGTACCTTATCAGACCAAGATCTCTGACCTAGGAAAGGATTTTTTGTTCTGATGAATTACTATAGGTGCTGTTGCTCTACAGACCTTATTGTGATGCCCCCAGTTGTGCAACATGAATTCTTTGCCCTGCAATTGATCCTCAGGGACTTGCACCTTCTGTGGAAGACAGCCCTGCAGGGTGGGCCAGCAGCAATCTTCACTGATTCTTCAGTCTGCAGGGGTGGTGTATGGATGGTTCTCATGTGACTGTGGGCTGCTTTTCCTGTCTTTCTGAACACCTGGATTCCTTCAATAAAAAGACTGAACATCTGTGGCAGAGACATTTGGTAACAGTCCTTGGCTCTGACTGGAACTAAGGAGGAACCCTCCATTGCATTCATGTTCTGTCCTTCCCTTTTGTCTGACCTCAGGATTTCCTCACCGACTTTGTGCAAGGTGGCAATTCCCCTTTCAGGCTTTTGGGGTGGAGAGAGTGGATGATGTAGAGGAATATTTGACTCTTGCTTCTCTCTCTTAATGCACTTTTCTGTGAGGTTTTTCTCAACATTACTGTTTAGTAGTTACTTCCTTCTGAGCAAGTAGAGAGAAAAGGGATACAGAGAAAAGGTCTCCCCAAGAGCATCTTCGTGCTAAGTCTTAGGCCACGGTGCTGTTACACTTGTAGTAGCTGTCATCTGTAATTAGTTGATCCATGTAGGTTTTTCAGAGACAGCATGCAAAGGCAAAGAGGTCATTCTTCAGTGTTCATGAATGGCTTTTAGTCATCAGACTCTGATAAGAAACAAGTTGTACATAAAAATCATGGTTTTTTTAACAGCACTCTTCTCCCTGTCAGCATGCAATTAATGATTTCACTCAGGCGCAAGAAAGCAAAATTAAATTTGCACAAACAACTTTAATTCGGGCATTTCCTTAGGTGTTGACTGTATAACTTTTCAACATCCATTATGGTTTTTTAATGTACCTTTTGTGTGGAACCTGTTTGTGTGGTACCTATTTGGAACCATAACTGAGAAGAACAGACAGTAATCAATTACTACCTAGCCACATGCCTCTTCTTTTTCTGTCATTACAGAGTCACCTGAGTCTAATCTGATTCATGTCATTGCAAAAATAGCTTTTCAAAGGAGCTTACATTGCTGTACTATTAGGCTATTGTTTAAGTGTCTTTTAAAGGTTTTTGGATTCTTTCGAATTACCCTTGGTGCTCAACTAATTCCTAACTTGAGTTACCAGTTTTGGAAGCAGTGTTAGGTTTTTCTTTTAGGATTTAATTGATCACATGTAGAAGGCATTCTACATGGGAAGTTCTCCCCATTCAAGTACATCCTGTCCTGCTAAAGTTTACTCTTTTCTGTGTGTAGAAGCTGAACTAAGTGCTGTAGCTGGTAATTCAAAGTCTTAAGTAATTCTGAGGCCTAGATGCCAGGATCACACCCTGCATTCCACTTTATTTATGAAGCTTGGTGTTCCTTTATTAAAACCTGAAAAAATTAATTTTTTTCCCATATTCTAAGCTTATTTTCATAAGCACTAATGTAGAGGCACTATAGTCCCTCAGGCCACTGGGGAAGTACAGCAGAGAAGTCTTTGTGTTCTCAAAGTCCTACTCATGGTCAGCAATAAAGGGCATTCACTGCTGAATCTCAGTTATGCCCAAGGTGTCTAAGCCTTTCTGATCTTCAGAGAGCAGTTCCTGTTAAGGTGTAAGAAAGTGCTACACTTTATCTCAGTGAGAGGCTTTGGGAGTGTGGTGATGTGCATGCATGTGATAACATGCCATGTGCATAAGGACAAGGGATAAGGCACTTAGAGGACTTGAGCTCTAAGTGGCAGCAAAGTTGCTGCAATGTTGGATAAATCTTTAGAAATGTTTTGGGTATTGCACCTAATCACCATAGTGGGCAGGGTACAGCCCAGTGAACTCCAGATTACATATGTGGTAGGCCACAGTTTAGATCTTGGCCAGCTTCACCCATTCTCTCTCCCAGAGATTCAGATCATCTCCTGCAGTTCAATGATACAAAAGCTGAAACTTTCAGGAGCAACACATAAACCTTGGACAAGGCTGGGACCTGGGAAACAAACAATAGGATAGGGACATTGTGCACATAACTGGAAAATGTGTTTCTTCTTTATTCAGTTCTTGAGAAACTAGGGCATCCCTGAGTAATACTTTGGGAGGAAGGAGAAATTTCCTGAGAACTGGAACAGTAATGGTCAAGAATTCCTGTCACCACAGTAAAATTACATCGTGCCCTTGGCTCCCTGTTCTCTTCTTCATGCATTCTTTCTTTCTTTCTTTTAAAAGAAGTACAAAAGTCAACAAAAGCAACATTATCTAGTGTCCAGAATAGATGCATGATAATCAGCACTGCTGTGAGGATTTTACTCATGGCTCCACTGCTCTCTTGCTGTGCACTGCTGAATGGTCCATGTCAGAGTTCTGCCTGCTAGAACATCAGAGACATCCTTCCCAGGGGCCCTTGCCTTCTGTGTCCTCATGTTTCTAAAAAACACGTAGAAATAGAAAGGTTCTTTTAGCAATCAGAAAAAAACCCATGCCTATCAGCAGCTGGAGGTTTTGTTGCCTGGTTGGCAAAAAAGAGCCAGTTTGTCCTAGTGCATTGGCAGAGTCCCACCTGACTCGGTGTGTGTGCTGCCCTGGGGGCTGTCTTTGGGATATGACATCAGCCCTCTGGGCAGTGATGGACTTGTGAACAGCAGTGGTGCTGCAGAGGAGAGACTGCATCAGGTCTCATATGCAGCTCGCGTAGGGGAACGCAGGGCTGAACGAATCAGCTGTCTCAGAAGCACTTCTAAATCCCTCCGTGGCCTCCATGGGGGTGCTCAAAAGGCTTGACAGACACTTCCTTTCCAGGCCTCCATCTGAGAATCCACTGAGTCTGCTAGCTGGGCAGACTGGGAAGGCGAGGGACAGTCCTACATCAGCTCCTGCCAAGCGTATCTTTATGACCTTCCTGGGGGTGGCCACTGGCCCTCTCCAGCTGGTTGATCCAGTGGCAAAACTGGAAACCTCCTTGGCTTTGGGTTGACCAATTTAAGAAAATAGCCAATATACCCAGGTAGTAAGAGAAGGGGCTCAGAAATGTAAAAATATGCACATTCTGCACCACGTTTTTGTTCCTAGTGATGATACTACTTATGCTACTTTCAAATTTCAATTATTAAAGTTGCATTTATAGTGATGTTCCTCTTCTCTTTTGAAGGCTATCCAATATTGATTTTGCAGAGGCATTGAGCTGGAGAAACCCTATCCACAGAAAAATTTCCCTGTGAATAAGTTCTATAAGAAGAATTATTTTGTATTTTTTGGTGGAGAATATTTGAAATCCATGCAGAAAATCTTGACAACAAGATGCTCACCATGTGAAATGTTACTAACCTAAAATGTTATATTTTTTCAGAAAAAACCTCAGCAGGTTTTTGACCCATCTTTATAAATCTCTTTTTCAATGTCACTTTATTATGTCTAATTTGGTTTATAATTGTCATTCTTCTTTGTTTACAAAGTGGTAATCTTTTTCTAGGTTTGTTTTTTTTTTTTTCATATGGAAATATTTTAGCCATAATCTGAAATAATTTTCTTTCCCAGGGAAAAAAATGTATTTTATATGTCAGCTATCCAAAAATATGAGACCTAAAAGTATACAGACCATGTGCAACATCAAGTAGAGGTATACAGGCTATTTATCAAGACTTTTCTAAACTTTCCCTGGAAGAAAATGTATTTTGGAATGAATTGGCCTATTGGTTTCTCTAATTTAAAGCTTTTGAATTCAAAACAGAGGAGATGAAATGGAGCTGCATCAATTGTATTTATAGCTGTTCTCTTCTTAATAGTCCCAGCATTTCATGTAAATTTGTGACTTATTTACTTCAGAGGAATGCAAAATGCATCACTACCTCTCTTTTCTTGCCTTGCAGGAATGCAGGATTTCAATTACCTCAGCAGCAACTGCTTTGAAATCACAGTGGAGCTTAGCTGTGAAAAATTCCCACCTGAAGAAACTCTGAAGGGCTACTGGGAGGACAACAAGAACTCTCTCATAAATTACATTGAGCAGGTAACAGAGAAGAGGATGGCAAAATGAGTTATTGTGAATAAAACTGCTAAACTTTGTGCTTTGTGAACATTTAACTCAAAATATCATATCAATTCAGATGTTGCTTTAATTCTTATTTGTCTCTATGGTGGTAAACCCTGAGTGATATTTCCAAATAAGTGGAAGAAGAGCAGAAAAGAAGGATGAATTTACAGTATAGAATCCTTCTCACCTTTCTTAAGCTGTAACAGACATTTAATTTAAATTATTTGTGTTGAGTTCCTCAATGAAAAAAAATACAAATCTCCAGAGTCTATGATTGACTCCCCCAGCGCTGGTGTGTGTGTACCCAGAGAGATGGATTGCCCTCTGCAGATATTCCAGTGTGTGTGCAGATGTGGGATGGATCATTCTGTGGCTGCACAGGGACCCAAGATGCTGGATTAGACAGTATAGAATTTCTGAATCCTGAATATTGCAGTTAATGATTACAAATATATTTGATGTCATTAGTGGCTGCACTAATGACACCTGAGATTGTGAAATGGGAATCACTCTTTGTTGGCAGAGCTGATCAATTAATACATTCATTTCTTTAAGGACTTGATTATGCAGAAATGCTTTAGTTTGCCAGAAATCTGAAATATTTGAAGTGTTACAGTGTTCTGTTAAAATGTTATCAGTAGGCTGAGGAAAAAGTTGTACCTCTCCAGCAGGCTTTTATCCATTCTTTATGGGATCCATCTCAAATTGTTCATTTCCTTTGCACAGGGGTTAATTTTCTCTGACTCATGGAGAACTATGTTGTCACTGCATTTTCAAGATTACTCATGTATAAGACACTATTTTGCCAACTTCCTTTGCTCCTGCAGAGCTACTGGCTTTATCCTTGAAGTTCAGATGGTCTGTTTGGCATCAGTTTTTATCTTCTTGCAGGATATTATGACCAGGTCTATGCTCCAGCTCCCCCATGAGTGCTGAGGACAGTGCAAATATGTAATTTCTGCTTTTCTAAGGCCCTTCTCCCCCAGGCCATGAGGGGAGTGTTGTGTCTCTGTGGTCCCAGCTCACTGGGCTGGGAGGTTTTGGGTGTGCAATAGCAAAGCTTGAGCATCTCACAGAGGGGTTGCCCACTGCACTTCTAAGCAGTTATGTCCATGATTAGCTCCACATTCTTACAGTTGATGAAACTTTTAAAAAAAAGTTTTTTGTAGGCTGTTTCAAAGATTTTCAGTGCATTAATTAATCCCCAATATGACATAGATTTTCAAGTCAATGTTCACATGTATTATGATTTGCTGTGTATTTCTGAGAATTATTTGCATTGCACAGACAACTTACTTTAACCACCTGCTGAATTATTTTTCCTCTTCACTCTCTGTTCCATTAGGATATTTAGTATTTATCATTGATAGTGGTCAGCCTGTAGACTGTGGGGTTCATAGCATGCTTTGTTTGACATATCAGTAGGTATTCCATTGCCAAAAATGCCATCTTTTTTTAAGAATTTTTTATTTGCTATATGTTGGTGACCTTATTTATTTTAGATTCATCGAGGTGTGAAGGGGTTTGTTAAAGATCTTCAGGGCAATCCAATAGCAAATGCTACAATTTCTGTGGAGGGGATAAGCCATGATGTTACATCAGGTGAGTACCTCAGCAGTGCTTCTCCTTGGCTTACTCACCTGGAGCCATTTCACATCTTTTTAACTGAAGTTTTAAGGGAAAAAAATTTGAAGCCGGGACAGTATACTGTGCCTCAAGAAGCTTGTTGCCTGCAGGATTTCATGAATCCTTCACTTGTATTTTGCTCTCAAAGTAGCTGAGACTGGTTTTTGTGACTTTGTGGGTCTCTGGTGTAAACTGGTTCTGGTGGCTCTTGGTTATTAATGCTCTAGTCTGTCCTCTGATTTGTGAAGCAAATAGTGTTTCACAGCTCTGCCAAAATTTAAAGCCCTGTCAATAGTGCTGTTTGGAGTTTGAATGCTAAATTTTAGTCTGAAAGTGTTACATTTTTTACAATGTGATCATACCTTTTTGTATGTAAATTCTTGACAGATTTTCAATTTACATAACTTCCTTCAGCAAAGATAAATTCTCTCTGCTGTTTACAGTTATGTGATATTTTTTCAGAAGGGTGGCTCTAAAAGATGAGAGCATTGTGTTGGTTGGCATTCACAGAAAATGCCATGTCACCTCTTCAGTGATGTTGTGCTTTGTTCTAGGAACGAGTCCAAGAGGTGCACAGTGTGCCAACTTTCAGCCTCTCCTGTACACTTATGCTGTCCTATCCTGAATGACATTTTTTGTTATTTACACAAGGCACTGATTAGAAAAACAATCAGTAAATGTCATTGCTTTATGCATGACCTTATGTTATGGTAATTTTCTCAATTGTATGTCTCACTATGCTGAATGCACAGGAATGCAGAATACTATGAAGCAGGACTGGTAGAATCTTCAGTGCCTCCAATTTGTGTTTGCACATCACCTGCAAAGAGACTACCAGCACTTCTGCCAAGCAGGGGAACAGTCTGTGAAAACATTAGTTATCTTCTGTCACTGTAGAATAGAAGGCAAAATGTATAAAGACTGGAAATAAATTTTCAGGCATAATAAAAACGGAATAAACTGTGCAAAGAGGTATTTTGATGTATGATAGAGTGGGGTATGTGAGAGAGAAGCTCATGCTTCTGATACAAAAATTGCATCTAATCATAAATCTTTTCACATCATTGTGTCTATAATAAGACTCAAAGTAATTTCCTGAAAACACTGAGGAAAACTAGTACTTGAATGTTAGCACAGTCGAAATGAAGGATAAATATTCTTTGGCTTTTCTCTGCTTCTTCATTCACAAGTTAAAATTCTGCCTTGTTCCAGTGACAGAAATTAGAATAGATCATTACTGTAGTTCTACAGCAGCATTTTTTTTTCCATTCTGTTTTATGAAGAGAAAAATGTGGGAACAACTGGACTGGCTACTGACATTTTTTTTGACCATACAAATCGCAGACATTTAAGTAATATTTCCCTTTGTACTCTGTGTAGCTGCAGATGTGGTGAAAAAGCATTTAAGGGACTAGTACAAAGAGCATGGCCAAGTCTTTTAAATGGCACTGCTAACTGAACTTTAGAAGAGCCCTGTAATATTTTCTGGATGTAGAGAAATTAAAATTATTAGCTTGTGACAAATCAGATAATTGCCTACTGGTGGTACAAGGAAGATCTGAGTCTTTGTGAAAATGGAATAGGGTCATTTCCAGAGAAGAGGTTGATGGATTTTGATTCTGTCAAAGAAAAAGATGATATGTAGTAACAATGCAGTACTTGAGTGGATCAAGCTTCTATTTCTTTGTTTCTCTGAACCAAAGGGAGAAACCCTAGACAATGCCTGGATACTGGAACATGTAGATAATGATGCTTCAAGGGTGATACACATGGCATATTATAGGAAATGATGATTTATAGCTTTTTTTGAAGGATGAGAAAGATAGTCCCACTTATTAAATTTAGATGAAAATAAAATTTATTTATGCTTGGATTATCAGAGTACTGAGGAACATTAAAAATCGATATCACATTGCAAACTGTATCTCAGACACTTAACAGGGGCTTTGCACTGACTGGGAGGTGCTTCTAAAGTGGAATAATGTCCCATATTGTCCTTTTCTTCAGTGTGATGGAGAGCCTTCAGCCTCAGCAGGCAAAATCTTTCATGGAGGCTGCAGCACAACTTCAAAGTTTAAATGTTGGTTTTGGTTACCTGAAAGGAAGAAAATATGATATATATACAGCTCTTATTGAAGGAAAAAAGAAGGAAGGAAGAATCCTTTCAGGCAGTCAAAAGGAAAGCATTAACAGGAATATAAAACACTGATTTATGAGCTTTTCCCCTTAGCTGAGTAATTAGTCTTATACATATTTACTGGGATTCTTTTGTTCTTTGCAGCCAAGGATGGTGATTACTGGAGATTGCTTGTGCCTGGAAATTACAAAGTTACGGCCTCAGCACCAGGCTATCTAGCAATAACTAAAAAAGTGGCTGTGCCCTTCAGCCCTGCAGTTGTGGTAAGTGCTCACGTGTGTTCCTTTATCATCCATTACATATTTAAAAGGTCCCTTTTCCCCTCATGGTATGCATGTAAGAAGGAGGTGATTTTTCAGAATATTACAGAACATGATCATTTAGAAAGTTTGGAAATTGCTCTCCTAGCACTTGATGCACCAGCCACTGAGTGTAATCCCATTATAAACCCATTTAATCTCTTGCTGGTCTTATTTATAATAAAAAGACACGGAGAAGGGTGATATTGAGATACTTAACATGATATTGGTTCATGTCTGAACAGCCAATCGGAATATTACAGAATATCTTTAAAATAGCACATCATAAAAAGTAAGAGATGTTGAGGTTTTGATTGAGACATATTTTTAATTTAATTTGGGGAAAGAGTACCTGCTTAGGTTAAAATCAGCACTCACCTCCATGCAGAAAGGTAGTGATGGGCTTTGTGTAGATATCCAGTATGTGTGATTAATAAGACCTAAACTGCATCTAAGGTTACAGAAGCATTTTTAATTCACTCTGTACGGATGTAGAGGTCTCTTAATTAAAATAAATGCTATTTCACTAGTGTGGATCACATGTTAAGATATACTAAACTAGCACATTGTATCTACACTAATGAGATGTGTTACAAAAACTCCCTGGATCTTTTTGATGGCATAAAATTGAACACATGTTTTTATGCGCTGGGGGTTTTAAGTTACTCTGAAATTAGCTCAGCTGGTTAGAGAACAGTGCTTATAAGAGTGGGAATTTATAACCTTTGTGGGTCCCTTCCAGCTCAGGATATTCTGTGATCTGTGTTAGCAATATGCTGATGATACTTTCTATAATATGCTATATGATTTATGTGGCTGACTATTCAATTTTAATTTCATTGGCCCATACTATTTGAAAGTTTTAGTTAAGTCAAAGACTGGACAAATGTCTGGTTCTTTAGGAAATTTTGCTCACTTGTATGTATTTTTAGATAAGTTATAGTACTGATATATTAGTAGTGCACATATTTAAATCATCTCTGAGAGATTTTGTAATAAACCGAGCATAAACCAGTAGGTACCTCCCTAAGCACAATATTTTGTTAAGCATCTTCTTTCAACTAATGACTCTTAAAAGCCTAGGCTGTTCTCTATCTACGTCTTACTGGTGTTTTTGTCTGTTTCCCTTAATCAGGTTGATTTTGAACTGGAGTCGTTGTCTGAAAGAAAAGAAGAGGAAAAAGAAGAGTTGATGGAATGGTGGAAGATGATGTCAGAAACATTAAATTTTTAAATGAAGATTTTGGCTTTACAGCTTTTACTCTATTATATGTTGACTTAGTATAATGTACTGTGGAAACTCCCTATATTCTAGATTTTGTGCACTTCACAATAACTAACTTTGAATTTTTCAGTCATCTTTTGATTAATACGATTGCAAATAACTACTAGCCTCCTAGGTAGATAAATAAGTTATTAATTTTCTTTCATATTGTTATAGAAAATTTACTCTTCTATAAAAATCAGAAAAAATGAATGAATATGCAGCCTATATGAGAGTAAAATCTGTTGTGTATTATTTGCAAGTTCAGAATATGTGGGTTAACACTTGATTTTAAAAATGAAATATGCTGTAGTCAATTACCGATACTGCCAGAAATATTTGACAGTGCATAGTAGTAGAGAGTGCTCTTTACTGAGTTCTATAATGGATGTTATTGAAAAGATTTATAAGAACAGTGTGTGGTGTAATAATGCTTTGCAAGGATTAAAATGCAGTATAACACTTTGTATGTCTCTGGTGTTGGGGCTATTTCAATATGTAAGAAACATAAGATGACTTCATTTTAGTAAGCAGAAAGAACCTGCATAAAATCTGTCATTAAAGATGGCATAGAATGAATTCAGGAAATAACAGAGCTTTATTCCTTAAACAGTTGATAATTCTTTAAGATCAGGTTTTAATTGTTTCTCATTTCTTGTTAAGCAAATTAGAAATTCTGAGTGGAAGAAGAAGAAGAGCTAGTGCATTAATATGCTCCTTGTGTTTGTTTTACAGCAAGAAAATAATCATTTCAGGTGACGTCTGTTTTAATTAAATATTTACCTTTTCAACAATCTTTACTTGTATCAGTGGTGTCTAGATAATCAACCAAAAGTTCATCTGTTCACTGAAGGCTATCAAAATATTACAGTTTAGATGATGAACTGGAAATCTACCGAGATTTTGTTTGTAGTCTCACAAGTCCAGAATGGATTTTTTTTGAGATGTTTCTTCTTCTGGCTAGTCTTATCAAAACTGGAAACAAGACAGATAAGTGAATTTTTTTTCAGTGTGGTGAATTTTTCACAAAATTATTGAAGATTATACAAAAGCCACTTTGATTTAAAACAATCCTTCTTGGTCTCTTTTTGGGTTTTTTATACTTTAATTAGCATACTATAGTATTTTGGCTAAGATGAATGAAATTTGCAGAGCCAGAGATTATACATGGACCATAGTAGGTGCAAATTTGGTCTAATTCTTTTGAAATGACTTCTGGTATGCTATTTGAGATAAGCTAAGCATCTTATTTGTTTGAAATCTTACATATGTTTCTAATCTATTTTAATTCAAGATCAGGTATTTGGTATAGATTTCCTTCCTCTGTTTCTTTAATACCACTGTGTGTGTATTGATTAGCATATTATTTTAGTTGGTGCTGGTTCAGAACCAATCAAGAGTGCACTATCATGCTCCTTCTGTAAGTGAAAAATCATGTATTCAGGTTAGGATCCAAATTTACCTCCACTGGGTATTTAAAAACTTGCTGCAAATACTGTTTGCTGAGAATTTAAATTCTTTAATAAAATAACACTTGATCCTTTTAAGGAACAAGCTTAAGGCTTTACACACATTGGTAAACTGAACAGCAATAAAAAGGCATAAACTTTCTCTCTCTGATCAAGAGTTTGTGATGTAACCTGTAGCTCATTTGGGCTGTAGATGTTTAATTCCAAATTTCAGAGGAAATTTACTTACTGTAAGTCATGACATAGCGATGATCTGTGATCTGCATTGCAATGAGAAACCCCAGTGGGAAATAAAGAATCTTATCTGAATGTGTCTTAATAACACCTTGTGGCTAGCTGTGCACAAGAGCGTGCATAAAGGATGCCTGGTTACACCAGCCTGGGTGTCTGTGACAATTTGAAAGTCCAAGATGTAGCACAGAACACATTTGTCTGGAAGTAATGATCTTGTTTTGACCTGAACCAGGTAAAGTTGAAGCAAATGGTATAAAAATTGATTATAACATGTTGCTGGCATGTGGACAAATGGCTACAGGAGTGTAAACTAATGTAATAAGGCAAGTGTATATTTGTACAGAACACCCTGGTCTGCCTCTTCCAAACCTAAGAATTTCAATCCAAATGACACTTCATGGTACAATGCCAGTCATGCATCCAGTCTTCCTGTGGCATAGTTAGTGCAGACATTACATCACACTGATCTCATGACAGGTTTCTAACCCGTACCTGTACCGTGGTGTGTGAGATCCTCTGGTCTACTGTTTCATACATTTGCAATTAAATGTGGTGTCCCTTAAGTGATCTGTTTGTTGTGCTCTAGATGACTGCTTGCTATTACTGTGTTGAGAACAGGGTAAAGTGATTAAATGTTACGGCACCAGAACCACTGCCACTGTTCTTGCTCTAGGTAAACATCTCTAAGAACAGCGTAGCCAGGACTCTCAATAAATTAATTTCATTATGTAGCTTTCCTAGCTGAGCTGAGCTGTGTTGTAGGACTGTGTATGTTTAATGGAAGATTAAAGTGTTATGTGATGCTGAGCTTTTGGTTAAAAAGGCACATGCTGTACTATTGTACAATAAATCTACGGTTTTATTTAAAACGTAAAATGTGTGAGTAATTTGCAGGTTCAAAATGTGACCTCTTTGGCTGTGCATGTCTGCAAAGTATGCCATAAACATCCTCAGTGGGTGCATAGGGTGATAAATTCGCTCTTTGAACAGAGAAAGGAGAGTGGGATTAGTGCTGATATCCCATCGAGAGCCATCCACAGCCCCTTAACTTTGTACCAGAACATCCTCCTTTTGGAGTATATGTCTTTCTGAGCACTTCTCCCATGGAGGCTTTCAAGGCAAGTAAAGGATAGTAACAAGATGCTCTGCCTCCATGCTGGGTTGGAGGGGACAGGACATACACTTTTGCATATCTCTCTTGCAGTATTTACAAGTCTTTTTCCACATTGATCCTTAGGATTATAAAGCACAATGTGCTGTGTATTTGCAAATCTGTGGTACTACACATTCCTTATAACTAAGCCTTCCTTATAACCGCTGTGGTCAAGATTATAGAAAAAAGGGAGCCAGTCAAATAAAATCACTGCATCTGAATTGTTTCCCAGCTAGGTTGTGGCATTCACATCCATATATGTGAGTTCACATATAGCCTTGGCTAGTCCTGAGCCACTAATAACATAATTGAAGTGCAAATTAAAATGGAGATGGTATTTTAGGAAGAATTGCTACCAAGTTTCTCTGAGTTTTTTTAAGAGATATAACAGGTGTCTTAGGAGCACTTAAAAACTAGAAGAATGGAAGAGGTTTCAAGGAAGGATGAAAGGTTAGAGGAGCTTGAATTTCAAGTTAAAAGGTGCAGTTCCAATGAGCCTAATTTTTTCCCGTATCTGTGTTTAGTTTGACTCATGTCTGCAGAGGCTGTAGAATAGCAGCAGTTTAATGACAACCTCTCTAAGAGGTAGAGCAGCTCTCTAGAGCTTCTCAGTAAATCTTCTTTACTGGAGGAGTGCCTTGTTTCCCACTTGTAGTTAGCTCTGGAAACACAGGACTGAGAAATGCCACTGCAGTGTTTGCTTCCTGCCTTCCTGATTCTTGCAAAATACTTGTTCTGATTGTCTCCTGGCAGGAGATTATTTTATTCCTTATGTATGTTTCTGTTTGTGTAGAACTACGTCTGTTAAGAATAATTTACTTCTTGTTAATTTGGCTCATAGGTTTGGTCATTGACACTTCTGACTTAGATAATTAAACCCAGAAAGCACAAACACTCAGGAAATTTTCTGAAATTCATGGCATTAAAAGCCCCAAGACAGTGGGTTTGTTTGCCTCCTGGCTTTGACGGTTTTGAGGGAGCTTGCTTCAAGTTTTTGTTTTTAAAGCCTGTTTTAGAGAGAGAAGTGGGTGACAACTGAGAGGGTGATGTAATCCTATGCATCCAGAGACCAAGGTTTTCAGCAGTATAACAAATATTGGAATCAGCAGTATAAAACTGAGATACTTAGAAACAAGTGCTCTTTGGTTTTATTAACTGTGATAATGAGACTATATTAATTGAGTTAAGTGGCCTTGCAATGCTGATCTTTCTTCATCCCTCCTTATTTTACCTTTCTGCGCCCCAGGCAGCCTATTTCAACAATGCCTTAAACACATCCAAAATTAGGTATCATTTATCACTGTGTTATATTTTCCCTGAACTAATGGTTAACAATCCATGTTATTTTATCTTGGTTCTGTTTTCATATTCAGTTAAGCCACTACAGATTTTTGTAATCACACATCCCTGTGCACAGTGAAAATTGTCAAAGAGAGAAGCTGAAGAATTTGGCTCTTGCATTGGGAATGTAGGGGGAATGCAACATCTGGAAATGCACTGGAAGTGGTCTGGCATTGTGAAATAAGCGGATTTTATAGACCTATTTTCTAATCATTCATTAGTAAAGGCTGAACTGGGTTATGTGGCTGGCGCATTCTAGGAGTGCAGTATGTCTGTGTCTTTACTGTTAAGGTACAGATTCTCTGGAAAGGTTGCTGTTATTACCAGACCCTCAAGCCTAGAATCTGAGTAGTCAGAACTATCTGCTGTCAGGACTGCTCATTCTGCACTAGCAGTAGTTGTTTGTCACCTTTTCAAGGAGAAAGATAAACAAGAATAAAGAAACAAGAAAGATAAACAAAATAAAAAACAAGAAATGAAATCCCCTTTCGCAATTTGCAGAATTGGTTATGGAACTTAACATTCACTGAAAGACACAAAGTAGAAATAGTGGAGATGAACTGGATGAGTTGCAACCTAGCTCACTAAAACCTTTGAACTGCTGCTCAGTGAAAGATTGGAAGGTAAATCTGTGTGCCCTTTTTGTTACGTTCACCCTCTGAGAGTGTGATCAGGGCCCTAATTTAGAGACAAAATATAGAGTTATATGAACATCTCACCTGGCAGTAGTGTGGCAGCAATAGAGGGGTCCGCAGAGTTGCAAGACCATGTAGTAATGGGAGACCCCAGTCCATGAGGTTAGCAGAGCATCAGCTCTGCAGTGTGCTTTGGTGCATGTGCTGCTATCCAGGGGTGTAGGACTAACATCCTTTTCCCATGTTCCAGCACCCCTTGCACAAAAGGTAAATTAAATACACTTCAGAAACTGTGGACAACACTCAAGAGAGGACTCGGCTGCCAAGAACAGTTCAAAATTACAGCCTGACTTCCCTCCCTTCAGCTCACTAAATATCCGCTCATGTGGCTTTTCTTGGCTGCTTCCAGTTCTCTTGCAGGGTGTGTCAAAAACTAGCCCAGCCTGAGCAGCTCAAGGATCACTTGTGCCAAGACCCATCAGGAATGGTTTACAGGGATTTCTGGTGTCTGCAAAGATCCTGAGCTTGCACTTGGAATCTCAAAATCACAGAATGGTTGGGGTTGGTAGGACCTCAAAGATCATGTAGTTCCAACCCCTCTGCAATGGGCAGGTAACCTTCCAGTAGGCCAGGTTGCTCCAAGCCACACCCTTTGAACGCTTCCAGGGGCGGGGCATTCACAACTTCCCATCCACTGTCCATGCCATAATTGGCACAGCTCCGAATTTATTGATGTGCTGCAGTTTTCTGTTCAGTCAGGTGCCCTGGCATGGCCTGGCATCATGACTCTTCAGGTCTCCAGAACATGGACCCCGCCAGGAGCTTGCTTTTGGCCCGCAGGATTGGGTTTCCTTCAGCAGAACACAGCTGCTCCACTTTCCTGGTGGTATAGGAGGGATGAGCTGGCCTATGCCTCTGACTGTGGTGCGTGGCAGGCACTCATTAGGACTTGGAAGCTGGAAAGTGCTCCTGTATCCCATAGGTTCGACATGATGAAGACATGGTTTCTGAGAAGTGACTGAAGAAACTCTGATCTGAAAAGGAACATCAGCAAATGTAATAGCACCTCCTTTCCCCTTCAGATTCAGGTAATGTATTTGAAGGTTTATTGTGTTATTCATATTTATCCCTGTATATGCATATGTCAGCATATCTGCTTTGTGTTTCCTGTGGGGGAGGGAATGCTTCTCGGTTTAAAGAGGTTTTGGATAAAATACAGAAGCAGCCTTGGGAGCAGGAATACACTGAAAAACAACCAACTGGCTTGTGCTGCAGAGCATTTATTATTAATGTGTGGCAAAGGAGGACATTCACTCCAGTCCCAGCGCTACTAGGTTTCAATAGACATAAATAAAAGTTTTGGAGGTCTGTTTTTGCACACATTTAATGCATAAAAACAGAAAGATCTTACTGCAGAGTAATGCTGCAATGTTTGTCTTCTGGATTCACTGCGTGCATGCATACACAGACGTGTGTGGGAGCAAGGGAGCAGGGCAAGAATGTACGTCATCTTCTCTAGGCTATTTTAGTCATTTAACTGCCCAGAAATCCTTAAAGGCACCTATTCTGTTTGCCATAAAGGCAGTGCAGACTCCTGGTTTTATGAATCATGTCTAAATTAGACACCTATGGCCAGCAAGTGAACCCTAGGCTGACCCTTGCATTAGGGGGCTGAGTGCCCTCAGGGCGCAAAGGAGGTGCCCCTGATTGGGGAGAGCCAGGCAGCCACCTCAAAAAGGGGCTGCAGAAGCCTGGGATCCAGCTAGTGCTTGCAGGAATGTTTAAAAATGCGTATCACACAGGTCTGCTGAAGTGTCACACTGTGTGGCTGCCCTGCAGTGCCTCTGAGGCACCAGGTGCCCATCATGCACTGTGCTGAAGCCTGTAGACCTGAATCTTTTACTGCATTTTGACCTAAAAATCTTACTAGCTGTTTTAGGAGGGCTTTTGCAAAAGAAAGTTCTAAAGTGACTGCTTTCTTATGCCTTCTTCTGGCAACTGAAGGACTAAATGAAAAGGAACTTGTAATACCAGGACATGATAGATGACCTTCCAAATAAATACAGATTCTGTCTTCAGCTCTCTATTTATGTCGGACAGGACTCAACATCAGAGGCTTGTTAGCAAGCATGTATGTGGTAACATGCAAGATGTTAAACATCTGCAGAATCTTCTGATCATTTTTGTAATGTCTGAAAAGTTAGACATAGCTTGCAGGGAATTTCCACTGAAAAGAAACAAAATTTGGAGGATATCCCAAGTTAAGTCATTCAGTATTTGTTTGCCAGTGCACTGGATGGTATTATAAGATGCCAAGATAAATTCAAATTAACATGAAAAATATCCAGTCATGTTGGTTGTGGGTTTGCATAAGTTGCTGGCCCATTATTTTAAGAATTCTCAGATAAATAGTTGCCAGGAAAACAAAGTTCAAATGAAAACAATAATAATTATATATCATACACTTGAACAAGTGGCAGAGAAGAATGAATTTTTTATTCAGTGAAATTTTTTTTCAACAAAGCAATTAAATATGGAGACATATTCACAGACTGTTTCCAAAGTAATTAATCTCAAACCCCTTATTTAAAATTTAAGAAAATTGGAGCCAAGGTAAAGATAGAAAACACTATGAATTTCAAAATAAAAGTACAACAAATACAAATTTTTTAAAATTTTTAAAAAGTAGGAAAATATTGCAATCAATATTTGTATACCTAAACAATTAATTTATGATAAAGCTTCCTAGATGCCTTAGGTGCCTTCAAAAATGATAGGTTGGAAAATAATTTTTAGAAAGGGTTATTGAAAAGTAAAGAGTAAAATTTTGAAAAACATATTATTTTGCTTCAACTTGATTCTTTAGTTTATAAAAACAACAATCAGGTTTTCGATATTTTATAGTATAATGTTTACACTTAAAAGCATTTTTACTAGTTTCATAGCTTTTATTAATGTAGCTGCAAAATTGAAACCACAGTCTAGCAAAGAAAGACTGAACAAGATCAAATAGTTGGCAGCTGAAACTAGGCAAACTTAGAAGCAGAACTAATGCTCAGTATTTTCTTAGTGAGGCTAATTTACCTTTGAGACAGTTCATGTAGCTGTGCACTAGATTTTTCATCAGACTAATTTTTTTTATAGTAAGGCTGTTGTCCTTTTTAAAAGCTGTTTAAATGCTTTTGTGTTCCTTGGCTGAACTACTTTATTCTTCATGGGGTACGCCCTTTCAGTTGATTGTCCCACCTGGTTTAATTGTTTCCTGAGACTTTAGATGATCACACATCCCTTTGAGCTTCTGCTTCATTAACCTAAGAGCATTTTTGGATTCACTAATTATAGGGCTCTGAAAATTCAGGCTTGGATTCCATGGGCAGTATCTGTATGTCATTAAAAATATATCTGGGTATTGATTTTCTGTGCTTGCTTTTGAATTGCTTCCCTTACTCTCTGTGATAAAGCTGAATGAGATATTTTTAAGCTTTGATTCTGAACTGAATTTTCAAATGCAACAGAACCTGCCAAAGTGTTGTAGAAATGTTTTTGATTTTCAGATCAATCAAAATGCTTGAAAGGACTTTCTTTCCTCCTTCCACCTTACATATTTATCAGTTTTCTTGGAATTACATTATTCCTAGAATTTACTAATTAAAGACTGGCTTGCGTGCATGATATTTTTAATGCCAGCAGCTTCACTCCCATAATATCCAAGAAAATATTTTGTATTGCAAGTCTGTCTTCCTCTGAAATGCATCTACTTCCATGGGGAGGGAAGAGATGTCAAAGCCATACAACTTCTCTCCCCCACTTCAATAGTTTGTAATTTTTCTTTCTCCATACCTTCATTTTTTCACTTTGAAGCCCCCCTGAGATGGGTGCTAAAATACTCATAAGAGCTGTGCACTGCAAAAGGTGCTGGTTTCCAAGTCAGTAAATGTGAAAGAGACTATGATACGATGAAATCTATTGCCTAAAAGGTGAAACTGAGCTGCTGTTGGTGATAGAAGGTCACAGAGCCACCGAGCATGCACTGCTCTATCATTTCTGTTGAAGAATATTGTTATTCTGGGCTTCAAGACAGCAATTTTTGAAGGCAATGAGTAGGAATTACACTTCATGTTCTACCAGATTTTCACTCAGGAATTATTCTTCTTGAAGATGGGGCTAGAAAGGTCTGATCATAGAATGTAGTTCAATTCCTCATAGATTGTTAAATCTCTTATATTAATGTAAACTACTCCATGACAGCTTACAATTTCTTTTGGACAAGTGGCTGCTCAGGTGGATATTGCGCAAACCATGAAAAAGCACTCACAAAAGAGAAACAAAGGCTTTTGAAAGGGTGCAAGGCCCAGCACTTTTTTTGGCATATTACAGTCAATTGTAGTTGATTCTCATGGTTTTATTCAATTTCTCATTTTGCCTTGCAAGGCACATTTTTCCTCCAAGAGAGGATGACCCATGGCTTTGCTTGACCTACCCTAATCCTCACCACAACAATTTCAATACTTAATAAACTTACTCTTCCCAATAGTTGGAACTGCTGCTTTATTGTTTTATAGTCTTGGATTACAACCTGGATAGTCTTAATCTCAGAAGCAAAACCATGCTCGGTAATGAGAGGAAATATCAGGATAAGCTTCATTAACTGTAGGCAAGAAGCGAAGAACAAACATTCAGGAGCACGTCCAGTGAAACTCTTTCTTGCCTGCAGCTGGAGCTGAGAACTGGAAGGCTGTGTTGTTTTGGGGACTCTGAATGTACAGTGAAGAAAAAAAACAAAGTCACATTACATTTTGTATTTTAAGTTGCATAATTTTATGTCCCTTCCCTGGGCACAATTGTACTGTGGATTCTCACTCCTGATTAGATTATCGGTGGGGAGGAGGGGAAGCTTAAAAAGGGGATTCTATTTGATTTATTCTTCTTTAGACTTCTCTGTCATCAGCTAAGTAACTAATATCTTAGCAATACTTCCTCTAATATCAGAGTCACAACTTCTGTTGCTTAGATTCTGCCAATCTCAAGCATATATTTTCATTTGATGTTTTCCAGATATTTCTTGTAGAAATGATGTTGAAACCTTGAAGCTTCATTACTCATTGAAGCTTTGGGATACTGAGATTAGGCTGAAGGTCCCAAATGGCCACCAGTGGCACTGCTGTGGGGATGGTAGCAGAGATGTTCCAATGTGCATCAGCTGTGAATCTGTGCTTTGTGCAGTCAAACAGGAACTTGCTGGAATATTTTGAGGCAATATTTAATATTTTTTTTGCTTATACCAACAGTATAATTTCTACCTCTGTGTAATGTACATGCCCATAATGATTTGTTTCCAATGAGGTTACAAAGAGGCAACATGAAGAGGCACAATGAGAAAGAGCTGTGTGGAGATGACAGGCCTTACCCATACAATCTTGCAGCTCTCATCTGTGTTCAAGTTCAAGGAATGTATCTCAATTATTTTCATGTCATACTTTTCAATAGAATGTTTTCGCTTTAGAAAGCTACGGATCAAAATGACCAGAAGATAAAAATCAAGTTGTGCAAACATTTCCTGTTACAGCTTCTTTTTTCCCCTAAAGTCTTTAATATTTGAAAACCTTGCATGGAAGAACTGAAAAACAAACAAAAAGTTACAATCCCCCCCTTGTGACTTGGATTATGAGTATGTGGAATATCTAATCACAAAATTAAGAACTGTGTAAATCTCCAAATACCTTTTTATTATTACTTGATGACCAAAGCTAAAAGAGAATCTGGATATCTATGCTACCTGTTACTGTCAAGACCACATTATTGTGTTTCCACCTTGAAATTCTATGAAGCGAGAAATATGTTGAGTCTCAAACCACTCCTCCTGCTGGGCAGCATCCTGTGCTAGAGAGATGGGACAAATGCAATTGGACTGATGGGATGATTATCCCCTGTATCCCCCCAACCTAATGTTTTGCAAGTCATCAAATCCAGGTGTTTAAGCACCTGTTTGGCCCTTATCCTAGGTGTCCCTAGAGAGGAGGAGAGACTAAATATGTGCTGAACTGACTGTCTACCTCCCATTGTGATTAAAAAGAGATAACTGCCAGACTCCATTTTCCACTCTGATTTCAAAACCATTGAATTCGGTGGAATCACTCTGAATTATAAATGTCATCCTTGGGAGTAGAAAATGACCTTGTGTCCCTTTTCTTCCCACCGCAAAGATTGCCTTTCCAGCTTTCCCTTGTTGAGCAAGGGCAGATTGGCACGTGCTACTGCTGCACATTTCCCTCCCAATTACCCATTTCCTCTCTTCTGTGCATTTTTGGCACAACATGTCGTGTTCTGAAACCTCACATACCTGAAACATTTGGAAACACTGAGTTCTGGACACATCTGGTTATTAGATTTGAGATGGCTGCCCCTTCTGTGAATAAAACCCTCACAACTGCCATAGGAAATTCCATTAAGTTTTTCCCCTCTATGTTAAAATTTTACCCCCGATATATTACTTCTTCATTTGCTAACACATAAATTTTATAGTAACCATGAAAAACACCGCAGAAGTGTAAATGAAAAATGTTATTTTTAGGACCAGGATGTAAAATCCTCTTCTTCCAGGTAAGAACATTCCTCCCCTATAGCTAAATTCAGTGGTAGAGTTTACCTTCCACGCTGGTGAATGCTCACGTTATGGCCTTTGGGAAACAGTTCTGTAAATGGATAGAAATAATGTTTTTCTGTATACTTTGTGTGTGGCCATATGATCAGCAAACTCTTTCTTGTAAAGTTATTGTGTGAGCAGCTTGAGAAACCTGTTGTTTGACTGCAGCCTACTGATGTTTGACATCAAAGTGGCACACAGATGGGCTCTTAGTACAAGCTCCATCCTCTGTTCTTAGGAATTAGTATAATAGTGTCTTTAGAAATTTCTTGACTCTCCTCTACTTGTGTAGAATAACATTTTTCCCATGCCAGCAGAGTGCAAATGAGAGGCCATCTGAAAACTTAAATGCTGAGTAGCCGTGCTAGAGCTGGTAAAAAAACTTTAGGCTCATCAATTGTATGCCATTGAATTCTCTGTGTTATTAGGCTTCTATCAAGAAGAGTTCTTTCTCCTCTGAATTTTAAACGTCACACTATTTTCACTTGGGATAAAAATACCCAACCAACCCATTAAAAATTATTAGAAACTGATCAAGGATCCACTTATATATAATCTTTTCTGTTTATAGTATTTTTTTCTTCACTGAACAAAAATTTACTTCTCCTTTTGAAAAATAAGGCAGATACTACAACTTGTTATAAAAAGAATTACCTTATTTTTATATCTTGCTCTCTGAAGAAAATCTCTGTTTATTTTATTAACTCATTTTGTAGTAAGCTGGTGATCAGGTAATAATTTGTAAGTGCTTTTATTTCTGATAAATGGGTGAAGAACTAAACTCCAGTTACAGCCATGGCACCTTTTTCTAACTACAAGCCAAAAGGCTACAGATATGTCTGAACTAACTGGGATGCTGTGCCTGCCTATGATAAGTTGTGAATTTAGGGCTGAAATAAGTTTAAGGATAGCTATAGAATGAGGAAAACAGTCCTCAGGAGGGGATGGAAGAGGTGTACTAGAATCACTGCTTCTGTATCTATAGATTATTATAGACTTTAACATTAAAGACTTAGCTGAGTTGTTGTCCTATTGAAGAGAATGGAAATATTTACACAGTTGGTGATTGTACAGCATCAGTATCTTGCTGAATTAGTGTTAAACATATTTAGGAAAAAAAAAAGAAATTATTATCACCCTGGAAGTCTATTTACACTTGCTACCTTTTCTCATGGCCTAATGCCCAACAGCTGCACTAACAAGAGGCATCATCAGCCCTAATTGTCCTTCACCTCCCTCCCCTGCTGGAAGGGACCGATCTGCTGACAGAGCCAGTGTAGTGTTTCATTTTAAAGGGCATTGCTTAGCTTAAACAGTGGAGTTTTGCTAACTTGACTCTTTTAGGCTGAAATTAATTAGAGTGCTCGCCAACCTCCACCCCTTAGGCCAGCTGCTTATGGGCTCCATGTGTGTTCACATCCTGAAGCACAGTGTAAGTAATATCTGTGGGTCAATAACAAACAAAACTGAATTTGATAAAGAATATGTTTTGAATATTAATTATAGTAACAACAAACACAAGCTGGTAACATAGTGGCCAAAAAAAAGGCTACGGTCTATTAACTGCATTTTTTATTACTACACCCAGTGCAAAGTAACATATGATGAGACCAGGAAAGTGCACAAATGCATTAACAAGGAGAAACAGTAATTTATGCCCCAACAGCTAGCAAAAAAGAAGGTAAAATCTGGTTTAGTTATGTATAAAATATTATGCATTAAAATATCTTTCTTTATGCATAAAGTTAGGCCGTTGCTATATTGTTAAAATGTCAAGACACTGGAAAAAAACAGCTGTAGCCAGTTCTTGTATAACTTGGTACTTGTAACTTATATTGGGGCTTAAGGGAGCTCCCTCAGTTCCATAATGTGGAAGCTGGATTTTGAAAGTAGAGGCCACTTCCTTTTCTGGTAATAGTAAGGACTTTTTCCTGTTCTTTTTTTCCAGTGAAGAGACTATTTCTCTCTCAGGTCCACTGACAGATGGGGTGAGTGTGAAACTATTTTTTTTTTCTCTTTTGCACTGAGCACTCACTGCAGCACAAGGAAGGAATGGATGAAGGTGAGAGTGCTCAGTGACAGAGTGGCCTCCCATCCACTGTGCCAGGGAAATTATGTATTCCTTTGTAGCTTCCACTGTCTTACAAGTTAACCTTTACATTGTGGACCTGCGTCAGTTTGTGTCTTGAAAGAACTCTTCCAGAAAAGATAAATCTTACCATAAATATTGGGGAAATGTGCTTCAGAGGTCTGAAGGTCTTTAAAAGCTCAGATTCTTAAACTGGAGTGAGGCTGGAATGTTCAAAGTGGTGGGGCATTGCTCAGCACTCATTTGTTGCAAAACTTTAAGATGGCCAAGCTCGACTTTCACGAGCACCTAAATGTCTCCTGTTTTAATGTGGGTGTGCTGTGTTCACAGCTGGGGAATTAGGGGACTTACCAAGTAATGCAGGGAAGGATAGGGCTCAAAGGTGGGGTATAGAGCTGCTAACAGTTCACACAAAGTGGTGAGCTGTGGGAAACACCAGTCTCCCAAACATTCTTAGAACAAGACTGGGAGACTCCCATGCATCTACCTGGAGCAGTGACTCATGGCTGGGGTGCATGTAGGAACACCCTGCAACTATGGTGTGAAAGAGTCTTTTGCCTGCACAAAGTTCCTGCCTCCCTGCCATCCAAGGAGTTGTCAGTGCAGTTTAGCCACTGTCCTTGTCTCAATATTAGTTTAATTAGTTACTGAAAGTGGCATCAGAAAGACTGAGATTGTTCCCCTCTCCAGAGTGGGGTAGTTGTGTTGCTGTCAGGGATGGAAGTCCACGTCCCCTCCTGGGGTGGACCATTGAATCCAAAGCACCTGTTGCTGCATGAGAACAGTTGAAATTCCTAAAACTTTCAGTGGATGTACCTGCCAAGACACTGAGATTCAGAAAGTGGCTGCTTCTGAAAGTGCTTTTTTTATGGTGCTGAATTTCTCAGCAGTGCCAGTAGCATGTTTCTGGGGATTGAATACCCTGGAGGAAATTTGTTCTGCTTCAAGATAAAATGCATTGAGGAAAACTAAGGGGAAAATGCAGCTTCTTTATGTGATGTAAAGCCCAGGAAGCAGAATTACAATATATACTGCATACACTAGATGGCAATGTAATACCTGCATAAAGAGGTTACCCCCAAATTCAATAAAAAGTGCTTTCAGGTAGGCATTATGAAATCTTTCAAACTAATAGCTTTACCTTAACTCTTTTACAGTCAGCATATATTCTGGCAAGGGACAAAAACTAGAACCAATTTAGATCAGTAGAGGACCACTGAATTTGATTCTTGCTTGTTCTCATTCGTTTAATAATTTTCAGGACAGTGTATTTATTTGTCACAGAGCTTAATAATTACTTCAGAATATAAACTCTGTTAGTATGTAGTTTGACCTTTGTTAGGTTTTGCATCTTCTATCCCTGTTTGACCCTGGCTCAAATAGCTTTGAAACATCCTTCCCGTATATTCCCTTTAGAATACTTTAGATATTGCAGATGTTCCCTTTTAATTTCCTTTTTTTTTTTTTTTAATTTTCCGATGAGTAAAAGCTTGTGTAATAGCTTGGTAACATTTCTGGGACATAAGGAAGCCCTGTTGCATGTACATCTCAGGTTCACCTCTTTCTCAGGCTTTGCAGTGCCCTTCTGGATTTAGCCCAGGCATAGATACACCTGTGATAATATTTAACATATACTGTACTGTACATTAGCTTTTCATAGATTTAGGTGATTGCCTCATTCATCTAGAACCAGTGCTGAATACTCAGTAAGGCTTTGTGGGAAGCTTCTTCTCAACTGTTTTATGGTGGGGTTTTTTTTGTTTGTGTTTTGTTTTTTCAGTTTTTACAATTTATTTGTTTCATATACTATTTAAATAAAATTTAAGGGAGATCTGCTCTCCTGAGCTCATAGCAGAAATTGTGATTGATTCTTTTGTAGCACTGCAGTCATTAGGAATCAAACAGGGAAATTGTGTTGCAGCTTTGGAATGATAACAGAAAAATTAATACTGCAATTATAACATGTTGAACTTTTAATCTAAATTTAGATTCCATTCATCCCCTTTGCAGCTAGCTTTGTTTTGTCATCAGAATTAAATGCTTCTTAGTTAGTGAAATTCTTGTTTTCAGACAGTGAAATAGTAGTGGGACACTCCAGGTGGTTTTCTTCAGTGTGGAGTCTATGTATGAAGAGCTGCAGTTACAGAGGCAACCATCAGTAATCTCACATGTCCCTCAAGAATCCACCCTGTTGATTATCAGGCTGTATCCCAAATAGCTGCTCAACTTTGCTTTTCAGATTTTCATTTTCTATCTCCCAATTAATTCCTCTAATATTTCCCCCACCAGACCAGTCCCCCTTTCTCTCTCTATTATTTCCGTTCTATCCACCCATCTGCTTTTTTTTAGCTACATTTTCCTTCCTCCTGTCTCACTGTATAGAACATAGGGGGAATAGGAACTTACATATTGGCTTAAAACGCTTTTTTTTTTTTTAATCCTGGGATGGCTTTGTTTTGTATTACTATTTCTTTATACCTATGCTTTAATGCCATCACAAGTTCAATTAGTTGTTTGTTTTCTCAACAGAGCAGATGAATATAAGCACACACATTAAAATATAGAAATGTACAACACTGCACTTCACACATGACTAATTGTTGTCATGTATTTATCCTGGCCATACCTGCCACACCATCATGCAATGGCTTGGGTTGGAAAGGACTTTAAACATCATCTCATTCCAAGCTGCCTGTCATGGACAGAGCCACCTTCCACTGGACCACATTTCTTAAAGCCACATCCACATCTTGAGCACTTCCAGGGATGGGCCATCTTCCTTCTTGTTGTCTTATGTGATGAAAGCTCCTGTGCTATGCTTCCTTCCTTAGCCCCTTTTCCAGCAAGGACCTGCTCTTGCAGTCAGAGTTGATAGTGGACCAATCCTTGAACAGGGACCTCTATCACAAACCATCATGAGTTTTTGTTGTGCTGCAGTATTGCTTGCCTCAGGGCTTCCTTTTAAGGTGAAACAGAAAACGAAAGTGAAAACTGAATTAATTTATGGAAAATGCCTTCCCTAGCCTGGTAGTGTGGCCTCAGATAAAAGTCAGTTGAAAATTCTCCGTGAAATCCCTTTGGTGTTTTTTATTGCTGAAGGGACCACAGAATAAATTCCTCCCTTCCTCACGCTGTGCATACCATCAGGCATCTTTCATTGGAGACGTTTTATTACTGTCATATTATCAGCAAGTTGAAAATATTAATTTTTAAAGCCTATTATGTATTTATTAAAAATATCTCTACTTTGACCACAGCTTGTTAGAGAATGTCTTTTATCATTATGTTATTATTATGTTATTTGACTTATGTTTTGATTTGACACTTTGACACAAAGATGTTTGTCCTTTTGGTTTCTGAGTGAGAGATTCCTTTGGGGTACAAAGTTAGCAGCCTTGGGTAAAAGATGTCTTCCTACCTGCATATAGACTAGAAGATTAGTATATTAAAGGGATTAATTTTACATAATTGAGTTTTTCAAGCAAGAGAACAGCAGTCTTCACTTGAGTGTAGAAAAGCAAGGCAACCTGTGCAAACCGATTTTTTCACTCCATAAGTTTGGGGCTATAATCTTATGTCATCAGAATATTCTATATCAGATGAATTTCCTTGCTTTATAAGCTACTGCACAGTTCCAGGTGCTGGAAAAGAGCAGAAGGCATTCCGTATGTTATTCTATTTTAACATATTAAAAATGTGTATTAGGTAAGGAGTAAGAGGTCAGTGCAATTGGTTTAGCCTCAAGACATAAGTCTTCTATATTAGTAATTTTCACAGTTCTTACTAGCATATTCTCCAAAGTGGCTTTCTTAAGCAAGAAAATAAAAAAAAATTGCTTCACTGGTAAACTGATTTTATTCCAGAGTTACTGACTTATTGAGATAAAAATGAAAACTTGTATGTGTCCCTCTTTGATCAAGAATTCCCAAGATAAATCAAAATTAAAAAGCATCTAATAAGACATGGATTAATGAAATGCCAAAATAACTGTTTTACAGTGGAATGTCAGCCCATCTTGGTGGCACAGAATCTCAGCCCATTTAGTGCTTTGCAATTTCCAGCCAAAATTTCTCTTTCATTTTGTTGCTATTTACAGTTTGTTTTATGAAACATAACAAATCTGATGTGAATTGTCTCTTTCTTTGCTGTAAGTTAGTCAGACTGTGGTGATGACTGCAGTAGCATGTATTTGTTTTCTGTTCAGGTTGGGTTTCCACTGGCCTCTCAAATGTTAGGGTTGGTTGGTGATGTATTTTCCTTCCTTTAGGTTCAAAGCCTTCCCCATAAAGGTTTTTATTTAATTATGAGTCTATTTCCTAAAATGAAAATAGTTGTAGAGATAATTCTCGCTACAAATCTTCTGCATCTTTTGTCTAGTTACAGTGTTCAGACAGGACAGCTTTGTTATCTGTCTTTGTTTTCTAGATTAAAATGCATTAACTGTGGAGTGAGTTAAAAACTAACCTTGACCAATTTAGCAAGAAATGCCCACAGTACTTATGGTGCTCTGCAAAGCTCTTAAGTTGAGGAGATGCAGCAGCTGACTGAAATTCCCAGAGAGAAAAGCCATACCATAGACTAAAAAAAAAACAGGTCCAAAAAATCCAATTAGTAGTAATTTTCACGTTCACATTTCCAGTTGTTTGACCTGTGTGTTTTGGAAAAAATCTTGCAACCCTCTGTTGAGCGACTGTTTCTTTAACCATTTGCTTTTGTCTTGAAGTCTTGGTTTCTTCAGAGAGCCTGCTTTGTGAATGAGCTCATCAAAAGCTATCGTATCTGGAAGCCAGACTTTCATTAAATGTGCCTGAGGATACCATGTGGGCCATGAAGAAGTACGAGTTTGGGTTTTTTTTTAAATTTTTTCCAAAATGATTCTTTAAAAACCCACCTTGTTGAGCTGATGGTAACAGTTATGCTCTCAAAGGCGTTCAGGATTATCTCAAAAGTCTTATTGACAATCTTTGATCTCCATGCCTTAAACACCAGAGAGAAGAGGATGAAACAAACCAGAAAAACCCCTGCTGCCCACCAACACAGAGAAAACATTTTTCTATTTCTTCAGTATACAAATATGTGGCTGTTTCCTAAAGTATAAAATTTATTTAATGTTTTTGTATGTGTACTAGGCTGATATATAAAAACACAAGTTTATTGGAAGTACATCGTGCCTATGTTGCACGCTGAATTGCCTCTCCCTCATCCTTAAGCTATGATGTTCATGCTGCAGCGAAAGCTAAACTGGCCTTGTTCTGAAGAGGCACAGTCAGCATGCTTGCTAACTCTCTCTGTGGAAGGAAATTAAAATGCAAAGAAAAAGGATTAGTGATGGTAAAAATAAACAATAAAATACTAAATGTTGATGAAGTCGTGATGTAATACGAATGAATTAGGTGAAAAGAGCAATTTTTTCTTGCTTGCTTGTTATTTTTTTTCCTCTCCCCTGTGGTTTCAGGAAGCCACATTTTGTGTCTGCTGGTAGCTGAAACAGCTGTAGGATTATGAAAAATTTGAGAACAAGAGGAGATAATTTGATAATTTGAGTATTTGTAAATCTCTAGGTAATTAAACTACTTTCAATCTGGTGAAGAAAGAGCAGTGAGTAGTCAAACATTTCTCATTGCGTTTCAGAACTCTCTTCTGATATCTTGTACAGATTCATTACAATAATTAGATGAGAAAGCAGCAGTTGCTATTGCAGCCAACTATTTTGAGAAATGAATCAAGTATCTGGGGAAGATGAAATAATGGAGGGCACCTGGGAAGGGAGCTTGGGTTTAGGAAGAAGTTTCTGGTGGGTGATAAGGCAGTGATATCGCCAACTCAAGGAGGAGGAAAAAAAAGAAAATACGGGTTTAAGTTGGCAATGGATTATTATGTGAGAAGGATAGAGGTTAGGAGAGATTTGGGAAGGGAACAGCACAGTTAGGGAGTTTAGGGGTGGAAGAGGTACTGGCTGAGGAGGGAAAATGGAGAGCAGCTTTTCAAGGCAGAGAGAGAACTTGGAAACTTAGACCAACAACAAATTCAAGATTAGTGACAGCAGTGTAAGCACTGGTAAGACGGTGAAGGGGGGGAAGGAGCAGCCTGTGCTCATTCTGTGTGCCGAGCTCTTCTGGCAAAACTGCTACGCTGGTTTGTGAAACAAAGCGTGGTACAGCACCGAGGGTTTGGGGGTGGGGAGATGTCAGCTCCTGGTGCCCCAGTCCCCCAAGAATGCAGTCACAATTTTAGCTAATAACTTCTGTGAAGGACTGTGTGCAGCAGACAAACCCGGGAGGAAGCCGGGGTGGCACAGCCCCCAGGTAGCAAAGTGCAGAGCTACCTAACTCAAGCAAACACATCTTCAGAGAGACCTTGGTTGCACTTCAGCTGGTCTCTGGTGAAATCCTACTGAACTTGAAAGGTGTGAGGCAAAAAAAAGTGTGGAAAATCTCCAATTCAGAGTGCTGAGAGAGCATTTACAGGAAGTGGTTAATGGGAGTGCAAGGTCTGGTGATTAAAAAGCTTGCTGCAGCCTCCTGTCTTTGATCTTACCATGGTGCTTGTCCCATCGATCATTCCAGTTTATTGCCCTATCTATGCACATTTGCTCTTTGTGGGACTATTTACACAATCCATCCTCATCAGATTATCAGGTGATTTACTCCCTGTCTACACAAAACCAATGCACAATGGGTGATCCCATTGATGTGCAAGTGGGTTTTATACAATTCAGTTGACACTGAAGTAAATTGCACTGCCATAAACTCGAAGGTTTACAGTGTGTGTGTGCACAAATGTGGATTAAGGGGTTGGTAGAATATCCATTACACTGACGTTGATTTCTGTATAGAACAGACCTTCAAAATAGAAAAAAACTTAGATAAGAAATATTCCAAGCATTATTTTGCAGCACGGTGACCCAGATTAAAACCTACCCTGTAGCAAATTTTTCCATGATTTAAAAACTTCTAAATCTGAAGCTTTCTGGAAAAAAAGCTAAGAGAGTTATTTAACATATGGAGTACTGACCTTTGCCCCCCAATTTATAAATAGGGTGAAAAATACATAAAAATATATTCTTTTTCTATAAAGGAATTATTTGGATGAAACAATGCTTCCTACTCTCTGTACTCATAAGACAACTTCAATACTACTAACGTATTTTTAAATTTCGCAAGGGTTTATACTACTATTCAATTTTAAGCATATTAGTTACTGAAAGGAATCAAGTCCTAAGAGAGCAGGGACTGAAAAAAAGAATTGCCAATAGAAGATAAGGAAATTAAATAAACCCCATAGAATAACACAAGTAATTACATCAGGGTGTCTGCAGTGAGTTTTGCCCCAGTCTGGATACTAGGGAATGAATTGGAGCTCCGGAAGAGAGTGGATGGTGATGGGGATGGCTGTGAAAGCACTGGTATCCCTTTTCTGTCTCTTGTGTGCTTGTGCTGCTCAGGAAGAAATTTTCTTTTCTGGATTTGAGGGAGGTTCTTCCATACTTTGCTTTTACATCTACCTGCTGAAAATTGAAAATAATTTCCCTACCTGGTTTTCTGTTTGTATGGATAGAAATACAAATTTATATCCATACAAATAGATAGGTTGGGCTCTGATTCATGTGTTTCAAAGCTACTTTACTTCTTTTAATCTTGATTTTTATCTTCAGAAGGAGCAGCAATAATGATTAAAAATTAAGATGGTACACTAAAAGCGACAAGGTTGATGTGATTTCTTTGACACATCAGTTCAGGTTCCTTCACCAGACACCCCAACAACCTAGTGCTGATGTTGCATTGGATTAAGCTGATTGATTCTGAATTTGGGAATTAACGATAAAGATATAAAAATCAGCTCCAATGGTACTATAATGGAATATTTTATGTCATTGCCTGCCTTGTGTTCTAACAGTGTTCTAACTTTTATAAGAGCAGGGAGTGAGCTACAGGCATTTAGCAGTTTCACTCTGAACTACAGAGTGTGTTTAGCTAGATTTTGAATGAACATACAATATTTTGCTATTTACTTAGTATTGTAGCTGCTCAGGCTTTATTTTTTCCCAAGAAAACTACGGGAGGGCAAAACACCTACATCTGATCAACTACCAGGAGTAGAAGCCTGGCTTTCACAGAGCAGTCTCCAGTAGGAGAAAATAAATTTTCTGATAAAGGCATTGCACTTTGTTTCTGTAGACAGCAAATTCAAAGAACACTTAGAGTAAATATCAAGCCATACAATACGTCTCTTGGGATAGACATTAATTTGAATCCTGAATGATGTATCACTCTAATAAAGTCAAAGTCAGACTGAACCGAATAAAGGATGTGCTTCACCTGCTGCTTGGCCCGTCACACATTTTGGAGATGAAGTAGTGGATTACATTCACACAGCTAATGAAGGGTCTTAACAAATGAGAGAATATGCTAAAGAGACAGGGCAGTAGGTCTTGCTTCAATAAGAAACCAACTGTTCCCAAAGTGCTTTTCTTTTTCGCCCCTTCCCCCCATGATTAATCTGTATTTGAGAGTGTTGACCCGAGTGATCATTCCCAAATGATCGTCTTTGCTTCCGCTCTGCTTGGTCATTGTTATTCTAAAGCTGAGGCTCTATGCTTTCCTAAGACAGTTCCACTTGTTCTGCTTGTCTCAATAGATGTTTTTAGAAGACTTGTCTTTAATTAAGCTCAAGAGCAGTTAAACTAAAAATTCCAGGAAGGGTTTTAGCACAAAGAATGAAGAACTGCTCAAGTTTAAATGTTGAAACATTTTGGCAGAAATAATAAAGTATGTTCATTACATTTGCTAGGAAGGGGAGACTGGAATTCAACAAGCTGAACAATGGCAAAGATTTAACACTTGGGTATAAGAACATTTCAGAAATAAATGTATAGGGTGGTGATTTTCCAAGTGGGACTGAAAGTTAGATTAAAATCAGATCAAGATGCATGAAAAGGTATTGCATACCATTTTAGACTGGTGTTCTGTGATACACTGACATTATTTTGGCAATATGAAAAGTAGCACTTTTATAAGTGAGTTCACACTGCCCTAGTAATTTCAGCCACAGAACTACAACAACATAACAGGTGAAGAAAGATGAATGTGATTGATTGGATAGAGTGCATGGATTAATAAGTGTCAGAGCAGAGAAAAAATGTACAATGAAGAGAAATGGGGCATGGGAGGAGAAGGAAAACAGGTGTTGTGGCTTACTAGAAGGTTTATGGAATTTGGCACAGAGCATTATCCCATATTTAGTGAAGCTGATGGCAAAGCTCCCATTAACTTTAATCACGCAGAGTCCAGACATTTCCCAGGGTATCCAGAATAAAAAAAAAGAGATTGTAGAGGGGCAAAATAATAATGAAAATATGGGAACTTGGAGAACAACAACACTGAACAATACAAGCTTGACAGGAGCCAGCCAACAGAAAATAGTGATTTATTAATAATAATCTTATTCTATCTTATTGACCAACAGAGTGCAACTACAAGGTAAGGTAGAACTGCTTTAAAGAATTCCTGTTCTGTCCTCTGCATCTACCTAAATAAATGTCCAAGTATTAACTCTTGTGAATCACCATGGCTCAGAACAGTATGTCTGTTATTTGTTGGTTGACTGTGATGATTTAGAAAAACTCTGAGTTACGCTGTGTGGGTGCTTCTAGCAGTGATGAATGTGAGACTGTAGTCACTTATTCCTTCTTAGGGAAGAATAGGTCATCAGACAGATGTACACTATGATTTTGTCAGTTCAGCCTATTTATGTGTCCTTAAATTTGGTTTATTCTCTTTTCACTAAAAACGGACTTTTAATGTTGACTGAAGAACATCTAAACAGGACTGGTGGGGTTCACTACAATTTATCTGTTTTGAATGCTACCATTTTGGTAGGAGAATACCTTCAGTTCTCATGCTCATACCACAGTTCTCTCAGTCTGTTCAAAGCCACCAGAGAGTGTTGCTCTTAAGCTGTTCAATTTGCCACATATTGTTGAATATGTCTTCAAGATATTTTTAGCCTCTGAGCTATCTGAGGGTACCTGGCTGTAAATAAGCTATGCACAGTATGCAGAAGGGAGGAAACCTCAAAAACAGGTTAAAAAGGAGCCAACCTGATCTGTACTTAAATTCTCTATTTTTTTTTTCAATCGAAAAGTCTGAATCACAGAAAAAGTAGAAAATGAAACTGTTCTGATTAAGAGGTTATGAAACAAGTTGTTTGATGCTATCTTGAGATATGGGACTACATAAAGGAAGGCTTTATGAATAGTGGATAAACGATGGGGTCTGTTATTATGGGGTATAATCTCATCCAGTGGTATATACAATTTTCTTTATTGGATTGCATTATTCTGGATGCAGTGATCCATGACCAGAAAAGGTCTTGGATTAGTTTATTTCTAAAATTCAATTGTTCGTAGTCACAGCACTATGAACTGTTTATAATTACACTTGGGAAGTGCTTAGATGTAGGAAACAAGAAATTTTTACTGAATGGATTTTTAATTCTGAGCAGCAGTTCCCGAAGTTATTTTTATGTACTGTACCTAATAGTTTGGACTTAGAATAAGTGCCTTATAATAAAAATAATCTGTGCCATAGTAACTTTTCATTCCAAGTCAGTTACAGGATGTTCGTACGCAAGGAAGAATCCAGCATCACTACAGAATAAATCACTGAGAGAGGTACTAATGCAGCTCAGTTTTCTAGCAGTTATTGCAGGAAAAACACCTCTCTGTCTTTGACACCTGGCTTTGCTCTCCATCAGAGCAGTTGGTGGATGCCTGGCCTACTCAGTAAATCCTGTTTCAGAATATATGTGGGAAGATCTTTCCTGTGCAGCTCAGTTGCCGTCAGAGCCAAACACTGATGTCTGGAATGGTGTCAGCAGCCCTGGCCTCCCTCTTCTTTATCAGGGAGATGGCAACTGGGCTTTCTTGACTGGCTGTTCTTGGTTTGCAGTTTGTGCATCAGGCAGAACATTCGTTATCTCTGTTAGCAGCTGGCATCTTCTCTCTGTCTGGTAGAGTGGGCTCTCACCACCCCTACTGCCAGATGTGATATGTTATCTCTGAGACTGAGCACAGTGCAGATCCTCAATGTGTTAATTACATACACTTCTGTCTTGTTCTGTCCCTGGCTTTTACATGACCATCCACGACAATTCTTTATGCTGTTAAAGTGCCTTGTATTAGGTACAGATTTTATAGGCTGTTTTCATACAGGGAGGTTATGTATTTATGTAACCAAAGTGCAATGAAAAGCAAAGGACATAGGCAACCCACACATGAAGCTTGTTGAAGCTGTATTTGCAAAGAAGACGAAGAGCCCAGGGAATGGAAGGAACTGCTGGTATCCAAGCGGAGCACTGAGTTTGTGAGAAAGTGGGCACTGGAGTAGAGTAACCTCTTGAAGGACAAATCTGTTAAGAAAGATGGTTATTTTTACACTATTAAAAACCTTATTTGGTGTTTATTTCTTCTGTTAATTTCTCAGAACTTTTATTCCAATTCAATATGAGCTACATAGGTGTAAAATTCAGATAGATACATGCATGTTTAAATCTCCTTAAATGCTACTTTTCTGTCTGTTACATTTATTAAGCACTTGACCTCATTAATGCTGACTGAGACTTCAGCTAGCTGAGTGTATGCCAGTACTGACAAGAGACTGATTATGAACTTTGGTGGGATTTGAATGAGACCTAAATGACGGATCATAAAGGCACGTGTGAGTTGTCAGTGTCTGGGATTGTGTGTCTGGGTACTTGATTACAAAGCTGACTGTCCCCAGCATATTCTATGGTCTAGCACTGGAAAGCTCAGCATGATGGATAAGACATTTGCAAAATTCTGCTATCCTGCAAAATCCAATCACTTGTGGATTATGAGTTTAATTCCATGTTTCATTTTAACTGTGTCCAATTTAAATCTGTAGGGTTGTAGAACTTACGAAAGTTCTTGTGATGAAACATCATTAATCTACTTCACCCAGAATAGGTGTGTGAATATAGATTTTAATTTTGTGTTGGGAAGAGAAGTCTTTTGAATGTAGTGTAGCAGTGACTTTCATGGGATTTTGAGTAACACTTTAAAGTATTTCTGAATAACGTCTTAACCAAACTGACAAGAAAACTTCAGGAAATTTGTCTCATTTGAAACTTATGTCTCTTGGATATTGATGTCTACATGGAACCAAAGTAGTTTTCTCTCTCTCTTTAGTAAATAAAAAGGTAAACATTGATGTGCCACCCATTTAAAAATGTCTTAATTAAGGTGCTTCTGACATAAAGTGTGTAAGTAATTTCAGACAATGTACTATCTTTCCCTGCTCAGGAACACATTTGAAAATGTGCTGATGGCAGTAACAGTAAGAGTCTGCTATTTAGAAAGTGCTGCTCAAACACTTTTTCTTGTCTCTACATCTCCGTTTTGAAGTAAATGTGCTGTTTCTTCTCTGCCTGCCTCAGACCTTATTTCGCTGATCAGAGTTGAAAAACAGCATCTGATATCCTAAAGTGGCATTAAAGGGCAATACCTGTTGCTCTGAAGTGCCAGTAACTGTACCATGTATTCCAGATTTATGGCCAGGCAAACTTGCTCATCAACCTTGATTTCAGGGAACTATTTAAATCTTCAGTATGAATGTCTATAATCCAAAAACATTTTTGCTTTATATTACCTACAATGACTCATCCCATCATGCTGTAAGGATAAACATGTAACATCTAAATGCAGGATATTATTTAAAGATATTGCAGATAGTTTCATATGGAAATAGCAGTGTTCATATAAAAATGTTAAATATGAGTCCCCATGTGTTATGATTATGTTCAACTCTGAGCTATTTTTCTTCTGCTGTACAGTTAATGTACTGGCAAATGATAGGTTTACAAACATTCCTTTTGTTAGAATTATGATTTCTAAAGTCTGTAGTTTAGATGTAGAATTTTTTATGCTAGGAGAAGCCAGTATAGCAGAAAATGCAGTCCTCAAGGGAGTGAAATACACAAGTCACACAAAAGCAGAAGGGAGAAAGTAGTATTATTCTAATCTTGATATTAAGTACATAAAGAACCAATCCACTGAAACTGAATTACTTCCATCAATGTAATCCAAATTTTTCGTAGTAAAGCCAAGAAGATGATTTTGATTTCCCTAATGCTTAACCCCACCCTTCCTTCACAATATTTGTTATTTTAAAACAATCCCTAAATCCTGTTCATATCAAGTGAGAACAAAAGAAATCATTGCATCTTGACAGGGACATCCTATTAATTTGTAAAGACTGCCCAAAAGTTTGACAGCACAAATCCTGCAATATCTGATAGCTTATTGATGTATTCCTTGTCTCCAGGGTCTTTGATACAGGAATTAAGGGTTTTTTACATTTTTCTTTTACTTACATGTTGAATGCTGTCTATATGTTAAAGTGTTCAATCTGCTTACTCATTATTGGCAAGAGAAACAAATTTTGAAGCTTCTTCTGGCACGTCTCCATCTCTAAATCTGATGCACGTAGCTGTTCTAACGTTTCCTTTTTTCTCCAGGGTAGGCACAGTCACTCTTTGTCCTCTACAGAGCAGATCACTGCACAGAGAAATCTCATCTCAGCCCCAGCACAACTTGACTCCTGTGGTGTTTCAGTACTTTATTCTGGCCATCTGTGTCTTATTGCTTCAGCAAGTTTCCTCTTAGTATTGTCGTTAAGTATTTTCTGCACGCAGACTTTGCACTTGGAAATGAGCAATGTTGTGTTAATCAAATTCTAGTGAATCAGCTAGACTGTGTAAATTTTCAGGGACATGTTATTTGGACCAGAATACATATTTCCTTTCCCCCCTGCCCCGTATTTCCTATTTTCCTTTTTTTTTCAGCTTGCCACTAGTCTTCTAGGTGCTTTCTATTCAGATAGCTGTCCTGTTGCCCATAACTAGTCACTCCTGACTTCCTCAGGAATATAGTGCCTCTTTATAAAGAAAAATTATTCATCGGGCCTTTTTGACTATAAGACATGATGCAAAGACACTTAGGCAAGAGGAAGGGTTCACAAAGCATTTTGATTTTCAGTATCACCTGAAATGGCATTGAATTCCTGTCACCTGCTGAATATTATATATAAATATCCAGTGGTGTAAGATTGTAATTGTGCTTTTGCAGAAGGTAAGGGTGCTTCTTTTCTGCTACCATTCTGCAAAGGTGTGCTGTTTTTCTAACTAGAGATCTCTAAAATAAAACACAAAAACAACACAAATCAAAATAAAAGCCAGCAACACATGTTCTATTTCAAAAAAATGAAAAGCAAGGTTTCATCTTTCTAATTAATAGTAACAATCAGATATCTGTTAGTGATGGGATGCCTGTTTCATTAACTATTCTTCACAGCAAACAGATGCTTCCTACCATGAAACATTGAACATCTAAATAGATGATGAAAAATGAGCAGATACCACTGTCAGGAAACACAAAGAAACTTTTTGAGTTGTAGGAAAAGTGGGGAAAGATGGAAGGGGGGTAGTTCAGTAAAAAAACCTGTCGGCTTCTGCACAGACCAAAGTATCTCCTGGATCAGGTTGGCAAGTGCAACTGAGAACAGAGGTCTTTTGGGCACTGTACCTTTATGTTTGCAGTTCTACAGGGTCCTGGAAATTGCTCCAAGGGCAAAATACTTCTACTTCTGGAAAGTCGATGCTCCATCTTTTTCATATTATACAACATATTTTCCTCTGTTTACTGGCTTTGGGTTCAACAGGGGGGCCTTAACAATTCAGGAGCCATAAATCCATCCCTTTTTGAGCTTGTGAAGCCTGGTCCAAGGAAAAACACCGTACTGAATGTGTCCATACATTTTTCCCCCCGCTTAGCTCTGGAGCACGCTGTATTTTGCAGGATGACTGCAGAAATGCAGACTGCAGAGCAAGCATGGGAGGGCCCACTGCCACTGCTGCAAGGACAAGTGGAGCCATGCCAGTGATGGTGAAGACAGATGCTGTCACACAGCCCTGCTGTCACACAGCCCTGCTGTCACACTGGTGTTCCCATCAGCTGGCTGGGCTGGCAGCTGTAGTTTTGTGTCTTTTTATCAATAGTACAGTTCCAGAAACTTGTTTTGTGGTTACTTAAGGAAAAAAAGTTTTGTTCCTTTCTGTTGCCTATTCCTCTCTTACTGACAGCTTTGTGCTGCCTGATTGCCTGGGTAGGTTGGTCAGCTGCACACCTTTTTTGGTCCACTTTTTGTGGACAAGAGTTAATTCAAGTTAAATGTTCACTGGGATTTTTTGACTGAATGTGGTGCAGAGACACTGCTTATTTATTATTACCCTTTTGTAGCTGGTAGTGACACAGACCCCTCTTGTAGGGAGCAAGCAATTCTCAGCCTCCATAGTCTAATAGGCTACACAGCCCTACTGAGTAGAAATAACTTGCTTAACAAAAATAAAGGGAAGGAAATGGCATAGTGAGAAGACCATTTGGAATGACCTGTATGAGATTTGCACAGCAGTGATTTAATCGGAACAAGATTGTCCCTATTAAAAAAAAATCCCCTTGGATGAGTGGAAGAATCCTCCCTGATCCCACTACATGTTGGATGAGGACATTTGTAGATGTACTTCTTTATAAAATTGTACCTTAAGCATTCTTTGAATCTCCCAGAATAGGAATTGAATTTAATTTTTTAAAATTATCTTTCATGTCGTATGAATTTGCATTTTTTTTTTTTTCTCTGAGGATGAATGTAAGTGTCAGAAAACTAAATTTGCTGTAATGGGTGCTCCACAGCAGCTGAAAGTCCTTGGGTGAAGGACTCCAACTGCTGGCTTGTGCTGTGGTCTGGCACCTGTGAGCCAAGTGTGGTGAGAGCCTCGGATAATGAGAGAGGTTGATGAATGTACAATAGTTTGACATCTTTTTTTTTCTTTTTTCATAACAGCACAGCAGTTCTGAAAATATACAAATGCATTCTAAATGTTTGGCTCAGGTTGTCAGATTTATTATTCTTTTAGGTTATTGCAGATGTTAAATTCTTTTTAATCTTACTTTTAATGTTCTGTACATTTGTTTGTAAATTCCTTTACTTTGGGAACATCTGTATTTTGTTTTTCCTAAAGTTGCATCAGATTTGCTTTCAGAATATCATTATGTGCAGCAGTGCCACCAGATTAAAGAGATTATTATGATTATGAACTGCCCATACATTTAGTTCTCAGTTCTCTGCCAGTCTGTGAGCTGGCTGAGTGGATCTGGTTTGCAGCACGGCTGTTTTCTACAATATGCAGATGATTAAGGCCTATAATTAACTAATGATTTATACAGCAATTTGACAAAATCTTTTTACTCTCATTGTCTACTCTCGACAGAAGCCTTTCTGTAGCTTCACAGAAATTTCCGCTCCTGTCTCCTCTAAACCTCAGCTATGAAACATCTTTTAATTTATAAAGGAACTTAGCAGTCCTCTTTGTAGTGGTGGATATGGCTGTGCAAACTTCACAGCTTAGCATGGAGCATGAGGGGAAATACAAACTTTAAAAGCCACTAGGTCAAAGAAAAGCTTTTTGCAGCTATCCTCTAAGCACAGCCAGCAGCAGTGGCAGCCAGCCATCCTCTGCAAAGGGTAAAGCTATAAACACGGCTTTTGAGGGCAGAACAACCCATCATTTCTGGAGTAACTGTACATGTAACATCTCCTTTAAGTGACAGCCTGAAACAATGATAGTGTTTAGGAACAATGCCCTGTTAAGGGTAAGTGATGCTGGAACAAGGGGACCGTAGCTGCCCTTGACTGTCTGACAGCCTGGGAGCCAGTGAGGAAGTGCAGATGGAGCCAGTCTGCATCGGCCTCTTCACACTCACTTCTTTTTCGTTTCGAACAGCAGGAAAATACTGAACAGTGCCAAAGTCCAAATGAGTCACTCTGCATACAATAGGAAAAAACATAGAGCACTGAAGACCACCTTAGATGTGAGTTCAAAAGAAAAATGTGTATACACATCTTGCATGTGTTGCTGATCTTCGTCCTTTAAATCCCCACTATGAATTTTCCAGGAAAACATTTGACATACAACAAAGAGAAAGTTCTCTGATTTATGTTCTATTCTATAATGGAAGAAGAGAATGTTGGAAAATAAGCAGGGTGATGTTTAAAAAATGGGGGCACATCTCAGAAAATTGAATTTAGACCCCTATCAGTCTACTATTTAAATCAGTGGCAAACTTCCAAGTGGCTTCAGAGAAAGATTCAGCATTGAGAAAAACAGACCATGAACATATTTTTTAGCTTATTCTGCCCACCTCCCCTTTTAAATGACCAAAAACATAAACCATATTTAATACAATATTAATATACGTGTGGTTCTCACACGTAATATGAAAAGCATCCAGTGGTGTTGCAACTACTTTGACAACACCAGAAGTGACTATACCACCACCCCCCCTCAAAAAAAAAATTATATTAGCTGTGAGGGACAAATTTCAACTATAAGAAGTAAGTGAGAAACCTTTTATCTTCACTTAAAGGAAAGGCTTGAAAGAAAAACTTTTTATGGCAAAACAGTATAAAGGGCAAGAAAACCAGGCTTAAAAACAAAGACCATCTGTGAGAATAGAAAAGACCTGAAGACCAAATTTCTTGGGGCAAATAAAATCTTTTAAATCAAAGGAGATGTGCTGATTGATTTCAGTGGCTTTGAATTGAGGCTTTTAATTGGATTGAAATGATTATGCCAGAACTCCTATAGCATTAAAGGTCTAAAACTAAGTTCTTGCAGGCTGGTGGCCTACTATGTGTGAGGAAGTCATGTGGAAGTCAACAAATCAGGAGACAGTTGTATCTATCCTGCTCGTTGAATTATATTTTATATTTTGGTCTTCAGACTGTTTTGTCACACCTTTGTACTCCCTCAGCATTGACTGAAAAGATATTCATCGTTCATAACAGTTGGGCAAAAATTGAATTCCATCTGTTTCTTCCATAGTAACCAATGGGAATGAAGGTGTTAACAAAGAACACCCCCTTGCTAAACACCACATCAATGCTATTTGTGGTTTTATGTCTGAAATTCTAGCTTAATGTATTTGGGCAAAGAAAAACTGCTTTCCTATGCAGAAGTCCATATGATCAGACAGCAGTGACAGCTGATCATCCAATCTGGTTAAAAAATGCACAGCCATTTCTGCTGTGTAACAGCTTTTGGATTTTTTACTGGTACATCAAGGCAAATTTAGCAGGATAGAATTTTACATGGAAAGTTGTATGAATGAGAACTCCAGGTCTCTCTAATGAGCACTTTAATTGTGACACAGTCACCCAGAAATCTTTATAGCTTTATTAAAATGTTTCTCATTCTTTCATAGATTAGATTCTTTCAGGTTTTTCTATCCAACTGTTTTTAATATTTTTTTTACATTGTGCTTGCTGCTGCTCTGCAAGACAAGTGAAAAAAAATGTTTTGTGAAAGGACCTAAATGTTAGCATTTGGATGTTGAAGCCCATCTGTCATTAGAAACTCTATTTGATACAATAGTCAGTTCTGTTACTTGCATATAGATAGAAGAGCAATACAGAAAATAACCCCAGAGAAACTCTAGTCATAGACATTGAATACGCAGAGCTCTAGTGACCCCTGGGACAGAGGAAGAAGTAGATCTGGAGTGTATCACAGTAAAGACAGAGAAAATTGGTAGTGAATATTGTACCAAATATTTTTGTATGTCTGATATAACTGAGGAGAATGTGAGATGAATCTTGTATTGTATTTCAGCCACCTTACACCTGCTTACTCCCTTAAGTTATTGAAGCTTATTCCCTAAATTATGAAGAAATTGGCACCAATTCACTGACAGTTGGTTCTGAGTGATCCTAGAAATGGATGTACAGTCCATAGGTATTGGAAAGCAAGCATTGGATTCCCCTTTTGACACAGAACCCACAAGTGCAGTTCTTGTATCCCAGTCATTCCCTAATCATTGCCAGAGTTACACAGCTATCTCTAGGAGCAAATAACTCCACTGCTAGAGGAGATATTTGTCATTGCCACAGATAAAACAGAAACTGAATATAGTTGTTCCTGACTAAAGCAACTAAAAGGTGGAGTCCAAGAGCTCTGCACTATGCTGTTTTATTCTTTTCCTGAGAAAATAATGGATTGGAAACTATCACGTATTAATCGTTTTCGTTATATTTCCTTTCCATGTCCCTCTTATATGTCCCTTCTGTCTAGTTTATGACCTCACATACAATTATAATCTAAAAGTGCAGGTCACCATGTTCAAAACGTTACACCCGTTTCTGGCAACATCCTTGTGAATAGCCTGGAGCATATGCTTCCTGTATCCCCCTCTCTTAGGGACAGAGGCTGTTATTGCTGATAACAAATCAGCTCCTTGGTGATTAATGGGATGTAAAACCCAATGCAACCTGAATCATTTCTTTCTCCCCCAGTCTAACCACTTGGTACTCTGTCCTTACTCAGGACTTCCTAGAATGGTGTGGTCACCACCTCCTGATGCTTTTTGGCATGAGAGAAGTTTTCAATGCCCTTGGGTAAAATGACTTTACTTTTTGGATCAGAATTTTATTTTCTACATCAGTAGTTTTCACTGATTCCATGGAAACTACTTGCAGGACCTTGTATATTTTTCACTTGCATTTATGGGCAATTTGCCATTCAGCATTGGAATTATTTTTGCATTCAAATGTTGTTTCTCTGTGACTGTGTATTAAAAAAATCTTTAAGAAACTGACTTCTAAAACTCAGAGAGGTTACAAAAAAGAGACTCTTCACAAGATTTAGATCTCCTCTGCTACAATCTTCTTGGATAAATTGTTCTGGAGATCAAGAGTAGTGAAGGAAAATGCTGTATTTAGAATATTTGAAGATCATGGAACATGAAGGGCTCATTGGATGAGCTAGCAAATGCTTTTTCAGAGAGATTTCATCTATGTCAGTTCTGCACAGCGTGTTTTGTAGATCCTTCACAGCAGGAACTGGGTATAACAACAAAAAATTCTTTTGGCAGAATCTCTCACATTCAGGGCAAGCAAACCTTTAAAGCCATCTTTGTTACAGCTAGAACTTAATAACACAAAACAAACCACATTTCAGCCTAAAGCATATTGCAGGTCTGTGTTTCACCTATAAAGCTGTGTTATTTAAAACTCTGCCCTGCTTGCAAAAAAAAAAAAAAAAAGACAAAAAGACCCCAATGACCATCTGTGAGCTTGATCTTGACATAAAAGAAAAAAAACAATAAAAATATGATCAGAAAATTATTTTAATTCTGTACTTGAAAACATTTTTTGAGTGTTTAGTTATAAGTGTTATATAAAAATTCCCCTTTTAGAGTCAACCTAGCTAACCAGTTTGTAATCTAATCTATCATTAATTGTGGTTTTCGAGTAGAACTGGTACAATAGCTCTGGATTTCTCAGTCGATTGGATTGAATGATCTGCCTCACCTTCTGAAATCCAAGGATCATTTCACAGCATGTTGCCAGAATAGTTTCTATTTACAACTCCACATAAATAAATAATATATATATATATATAAATGTATTTATATGTATTTTAAAGCAAAGTAGACTGAAAAATAAAACTTCACTGAAGGCAGTATTTGAGAGGTCTGTGACTAGCTGTTCAGGAATTGCTTATAGTCCACATTTTTCGTAGCTGATTTGTCTGGGGTTTTTCTCCTGTTCTCAAAAGCAACTCTGTGTAGTTGCATGCCTACTCTGGATTTGTAAAAGCATGTATTGCAAACCCCAAGTGAAATGGGTGAAACCTGAAGTTGTTTAAACCAAAAATGTCAGGTCATTTGCTTTATGAAATGTCAGTAAATTTGCTTTATCTAAGAAAATTTCTGCGCCTGAGAGGCAAAGTCACTCTGCCATATCTTTCCATGTCTTTTGGATTTGATTTTATTTAAAGATATCTATGGAAACTCAGCCCCGAAGTTATGCAGGTTGTTGATAATTACTATCACATTCTCAGTGTTTTGCTGATTAATTAAAAGACCTCAGCGTGTCCAATGACACAATAAATTCAGCGCATCTAGGAATGACTTTCGGAGCAGGATATGCAGTGTCAGGGTTATTTTCTACCTTTCTCTAGTAGCAGTCCTACCTGCTGCATTATTTTTAGAATGTAGGCTGTTGATAAAAAGCTCAATAATTATGGCCTTCAAAGAAGCCAGGATGATTCTTTTCCCATCACACAACAGACTCTCCCTCTCCTTCTGAATCCCAACTCAAAGGGGCACTTCTGCCCCTTGATGTTAAAGGGTGATACTTCACAAAGAGAAGTCACTATCTGAATTGATGGTGTCATTTTTGGTTTCCTAGGGATTATAGGAAACATCATATATATTTCTTTGTAGTAGATTTTCCCATTGTCTTTTTTGTCCTACAGGTTTTTTGTTCCTTTCTGACAGGAAAGCTGATTTCCCCACACTGGGGCAGGGAATATTAAAGCCTGGAGTGCCCCCCTTCACTTAGTTAAAAAGTAAGCTTTAAAGAAACAAAAATAACCAGCAGGCTTTCTGCAGTGCTTTAGTGAGGCTATTTGCTTATTTATTTAATGTCCATTTCAATACCTACTCCCATAACCTGCAGTGATGGGATCTGAAGCCCTACCTCAATATCTACTGAGGTACCTCGTGGGACAATGCAACCTTTTTCTTCCCATTGTTCAGAGAGGAAGAAGAGTGGAGATGTCTGGTGGTTGAGAAGGGCTCCTAGTCTATGGGTTGTGAGACCAGCAGGGCGTAGCAGGCAGGAGGCACTGGCAAAGCCCAAGGTTGCATTGTAGGTTAAGGTGGGAGGAATCTGGTGTGTGGCTGCTGGGGTGAAACAGGCTCTGTGGAGCAGCCCTGCAGCTTCACAGTGACTGTGGAGGGTAGATAGGAAGACTACTTGGCAATTGCTATCTAATTGTGAAAGTTAGTTGAAACTTTCCACAAGATGCCTGAGCATTCAGCACCTAAAAGTGTCAAGGACCAGAAATGGGAAGAAAAGGGAAACCATTGCTCCTCATGACTGCCAAATCTCTGTACTTGTACGAATCTGGCACTTCATAAAAAGCAGACTATGTCCTTGTAACAGTTAATAAACTATAATCAGTCATTTCTATGTTTTCTAATCTAAATGTGATGATTAGTTGTTGGTTTGTGGGTTTTGTTTTTTGTTTTTTTTTTTCTTTTAAAAAGTGTAACAGGCATTCGTTAAAATCTTAATGGAAGTAGAGGGCTGTTTCTGCTTATGTCACTTGGGAAATTGGCCCATCAGTTTTCAGCTCCTATAAAAGGGTATAGAAGAGAGTTCCCAGGGACTAGACTTGAGCAGATTGTGGAGGTCCATCTCATCCTACTTAATGCAGTTCATATGTAGGAGTTTCCACCTACTCTAAAAGATGATTAGCTTCCAGTGATTTTCCATCACTAGCATAATTTTTAATGCTGTGCAATGTCTGTCTGCAGTTAAATGGTTCTGGCAAAGGGACTGGCACGGATCATATATACCAGTGTATGTGTGCAAATAGAAATTTGTTTCTATCTTCCTAGCTCGACCTCCCTCCTCCAGAATTAAATTTTCAGACACACCCAAGTTTACACTGATCCTTTAAAAACCCAAGCAATTATGTTTAAGGGAATACAGAAAAGTTGTTCTATTTTTATCTGACTCTTTGTCATCGACTGTGGGGCCAATAGGCTTTGAGGAGCTGTGGTGTGAGTCGTTCCAATAAGAAGATTTGTAATCACAGGCTGCACATCGTGTTAGTTAATTTGGAGTACAGAAACAAAGTTTAATCAAAAGTTTGAAGGAGCAAAATGATTTGTCTCCCTTAGGCACCCAGCTCAGGAGAATCTGAAATTGCTTCTGACAGCCCTCAAAGCATTTGTTTGCCTCACTATGCTTACTCTGTAAAGTCACCACAGTTTTTATTACCTTAAATTGATTGTAAAATGTTGCCATCACAGAGTTTTGGGATTTCTTCACAACATTTCCAATATGCTAGTTCATATGATTTTAATTCAATTTAATCTCCAGCTCCTCTGGATCTAATGATGTGCCTGTTTTATATTTTTTGTTTGGATCAAACACATCCTCTCAAAGGGAGTCTTGTGATAATCCTCTCCTTTCACTGCATTTTGGTTTGTATTTGGGAGTATATGAGTTAGACTGTGTTGATGGGCCACCCCAAAACTCTTACAGCTCCACGGCAGTTCCTCTGTCTGGCATATAGATCTCCTGTGCATAACTTGAATGAGGTATTCACAAAACTGGGCACCTATCCTGGGGCAGTTTTCTGTTCTCCACCATGCCTGGAGGCTTTGGCTGGCTGGCTGGGGCACAGCTCCTAATTCACTTAAGGCACCTTCCTTAGTGCGAGGAGGGAAGGATGAGGTGTCGAGCTCTGAGCAAGCCAGTGCCGTGCAGCACACAGCCTGCTCTCCCAGACTGGCTCTGTGCTCAGGTGGCATGGTGACTGCTGCCATGGAAACTGCTGCCATGATGACCAATGTCCTCACTCCCCTGTTTTAGCAGCGAGCTATTCCGCTTTCAGAACATCCCATCACCAATTTGCCTCACTGAGTAGGACAACACGAGAAAGTTGTTAAATGAAGTTCTGTTGGCAAATCTGAATGGGTTTTTTTTCCCAGTGTCCATTAAATTAATTTCACAGTTCCTATCTTTTTAAAATCGCCATTGCCTTCAGTTTTGCAAGTAGTCTCCCAAGTACTGTGTTAACATCCATCTGAAAAGCTGCTGGCAATACCCCTGAAGATTTCTCTCCCAGCTCCTCTGTGAGCCCTCCGTGTTGAATCTGAACATTGAAGGTGGTACAGATGAAAAAAGAGAAGAGGGAATGTGAATATGTAAGAATTGATAAAATGAGCATTGCCAAAGTCCTCTGCAGAATGCCAAAGTGGAGAAGTTTGGTAGAAAGGAGGACTGAGGGGTTCCTTTCAGTTTTTCTCCTTGTGATGCTCCTGTTGATATCACTGTGAGATATCTTGGGGAAACCACTGTGTAATTCAGGACCAGGGGAACTGACTGAGTGACAAGTCACTTCACTGTCTTGCTCTGTGACCTTTCATTGTTTTATTTCTGTGACATACTATTCTTCCCTCCCTAGATTTTGTTTAAAAATAAAATCTTTGTGGAGGATTCCTGAACTGTAGCTAACATTTGAAAGGATTTTGCTTCACACAAAAAAGCAGTGTAACAGCATCATGACATGACACTTATTACTTGGCTTTATGCATTTATTATTTTTCCACAAATAGCTTTTTGGCTCAACCAAAAAGAGTGCTGGATGAAAAAATTCAGTGTCAGCAACTTTATATCCTCTCTATTGCTTTATTTACTTCTTTCTCGAAAAATCTCACTTGTGTTCTTAATTTTACTGGGCACTTGCTGATCAGTTTTCTCATCACAGCAAGACGGATTGTTCTCTGCAGACATTATTTTCACATTCGTTGGTGGCAGGGGAGGAACCATGTCGGTTTATCAGATTGGCAAATGTGATCTAGGAGAACTTCAGTCTAACTTCATAACCTCTATTTTCCAATTACTCTTCTATGTTTTCTTAACTGGTCTTTTAGAGAGCTGGGTTCTGTCCTGTTTATTTGTAGAATAAGTGAAACTAAGAGAGAGAGAATCTGGCATAAGGCTGTGCTCTGCTTGGTGCTGCTGTATCAAGGAGAGGGGATGGTACAGTGCTATCAGAGCACCCCACAGAGAGGATGCTGTGTCCCATTGCCTCCAGGATACAGAGACACTCTGCAAAAGTCATCAGATGATCTTCAAAGTACCAACAGCAAGGTCACTAAAGACCTGCCAAGCGCGATGCCTGTTGGGCTGTACAAAACAAAACACTATTTCAGGACTAATGGAAATTTCCACGAAACATGTGGGATGTGAAAGAAAGCCCCGCACCCACCCAACCCTTAAAAACATTGCAGGTTATAAAACAAATGGATCAGTAATGCTTTGTGGACATATAGGGAAGCTTTCCACAAAAAGAGTATAAGATGATGTCACAGTACATGATGCCTGAAACATAGAAAACAACTGTGGTTTTTTATGCATAATTATATTTACATATGTATGTCAAGTTTCTATAGCAAATCATATTTTAAGTGTAAATTGGACTGTCTCCTTCATTTCATCCTTCAAATAAGAATTCCCTTTATTTAAAATATGGATGCAGCAAAGAAAAAAAAGTAGGAACAAACAGAAAACTGGTTCTCCAGTAGAAAAAAGTTTTGTAAACCAATAGCTGTCCTTTGCTTAATGAGAAGCTAAGCACAATATTTCTGTCAGCTCTGCTGGTGTAAGGGATTCAGAAGCAGTGTGTGGCCAAGGAACATAAGGAAGAGTGACCTTGATATCTTTAAATATTTCTTTGCTTTTCTTCTCTGTTTTGATGAAGCTGTGCTAATTTGGGGAATTTGTCTTATTGTGATCCAAATGATAAATAATGTACTAGCCAGGGCTGCAAAACTGAGAAATAAAATACTTTTGAAGTTGTTCAAATTATTTGTAATACAGTTTGGAACTTTTTTTTTTAGTACTTTTACCCTAAAGAATAAATCTTGAATATTATTAAGCTGAAGAGCCACTTTAAACCCAGATTCAATAACAGTTTGGTTGCTCTACTTAGTCTAGTCTGTCTTTGTCCTTGGCTGGTTTTTTTTTGTTGTTGTTTGTTTTGGGTTTGTCACTGTTTATTTTTTTCTCTCTTCCTCGTCTATCTTACAAATTTATTCGTCTTTCCCAATATCCTTTCTTTTCTTCATCTCATTTTACCTGGGAACTCCTAAAACATAACTATTAGCATTGTTTTAGCTTTTAAACTCTCTTTTAAAATAATTTACTGATGTGTGGCTATGTAGAATAGATAGAATTATGCCCATATATCCAATTCTGATTTAAGTGAAAAATTAAATAATTTCTTTTTGATATAATCTAGCAGAACAGGAAGAGTTAATTGACATACTGTAAGAGACTCAAGCAGAGGATTTGCTAGTACTTGCAATTGCCTAGCAGAAAAACTGAAGATTTTTTTTGTTATCAGGGACATTGGATATTTCTCCAAAAGGAACTGTGACCAGAGACAGGACTCCAGGAAATAGCATGATGCTGAGTCAGGGGAGGTTTAGGCTGGATATCAGGAGAACCTTTTCATGTAGAGGATGGTTGGGCAGTGGAACAGGCTCCCCAGGGAAGTGACCAGAGACCAAGCCTTGTCTGAGCTCAAGGAGTGTTAGGACAAGGCTCTCAGGCACATGGTATGACTCTTGGGGATTGTGCTGTGCAGGGCTGGGAGCTGGACTCCATGATCCTCATGCATCCCTTCCAACTCAGCATATTCTATGAAAATGATAAAGCTAGTGTCCACCTTTTAATGGACTGAAAAAAGTTATTAATGATGAGTCAGCTTTGCTTCAATGCATGGAAAGATACTGGAACTAAAAATTAAGCTAAGTATTTGTAAGTATTTTGAAAGAGGAGAGTAACAAAAGAAGGTAAGTTATAGTCAATACCGACCTGACAAAAGTACATTAAATCTAATTAATTTCCAACCAGGACTGGCTAATACCCATTTTCAGGAGAGAGAAGGTACTAAACATTGTTACATTAGAGCTGTGGATATTTTCATAAGTAAAAGAGATACAGTCTAGACACAAGATGAATCATTAGAGGATGAATTCAGACTCCAAGTCCATGCTCAGCACTTTTGTGTGGTCCACTATCAACTCTTTAATTAGCTATCTGGATAGTAGGCTAGAGAGTGTTCTTATTATCTTCGTAAGCGGCATCCTCCTGGGAGAGTCAGCAAGAGCTTTCAGGCAGGGGTTAGGCTTGGAGATAAGCCCCACTGGTGTGGGGAGGATCACAGCATTGTCCCTCGGGCACAGGACAGAACCACTGGTGTTGGCAAGAGGTCACTTTGGCCGCAGTGCCTGTGCACGGGGCTGGCTCACACTCCTGTCGCACTGGGGTCTGTCCCTGCCCTGTGCTGGGGATGTGACAGCACACCACAGCTTCCACTCAGGGCTGGGAGAGCTCTGGAGCTGGTTTGTGGGGTCAGCCTTGGGACACCGCTCTTTCCACAGGGACTGGCTCTTGGAGACGGTCAGTGGTAGAGCAGCTGAAATAATCAGAACCTGTGAAACCAGGAAAACACTGATGAATCTAGAGGAGACGAGAAGGAAGCATGTTAAGTCTTCAAATAAGCAAACTGTTTGCACTAAAGCTGGATAAAACCAGAAGAAATTAATTAACTGTGCCATGAAGGATTTCTGTTAGATTTTAGCAAAATGGGGTGGCTACTCATAAGGTTAAATAGGTATTGGGGACGATTGGTGGAAAAGACTTTCATTCCTAAGGGCTTGAACAGTGAAGTTAGAGAAGTATCTATCAGCCAGGAACATCTGACATGCAGTTTGATTCTGCTTGGTGGAGGTAAAGAGCTTAACGAAGGACGTTTTTGTTTCCCTTCCAGCTTTATGTTTTAAGATTTTGTGATAAGACAAAAGATTCCAGAGCAAAAAGATAGCTTTATATTTCAGCCAATGGAGAATGTCCTGAAGAGCTGAAAATCTAATTTTGAAAGTAAGCATATGTGAAGTTTGTTTGACAAGATCCAAGAAAATTTAAGGATGGGCCTATGCAAGTTTTAGAAGACCTGTATCTCTTTTTGTCTAATATGCTAACAATTAGACTAGCATAGTGACTCTTCTTCATAATACCATAGCATTGTCTGATTTATGGAGTGGCTGATGTTTTACAAAGATCTTTTCCCCCCCTTCATCTATAGAAACGGCTCCCTTGGAGGTTTTTTATTAACACAGAACAAAGAAATATTATTTCACTTGTGAGAATATTTTTGTGGTACTAGAAATATTCTCAAGAGTGTGAACTTTATGGGGAATGTTTAGCAGCATAGATTCCACCTATTTTCCCACATTTGCATTGTAATTTCAAGTCTGAGTTTAAAAAAATTCAAGCATTTCCAGTGAACATTTTCTCTAGTAAAACCCTATTAAAACCATATTTCTGAAACAAAAATTACAGTATGACCAAAACAGTTGGAATGTTCCCACTAAGGCGTATCTGCAATACTTGATAGCTATCGGCATTTTAAATTTATGAAGGGCCAGCTGTGAGACATTCACAAACCAGAACTTTTGATTTATTTATTATTAATAATAAGCAGAAGTCTGCGTTGGAAAACAAATTGCACAATGTGACAAGCTAAGGAAATGAGTAAATTCCTTGTGCCAAACATGTGATTGTGCATTTGCATAATGAATTCATTTGCTCATAAATGGTCAGAAAAATGCCCATCCCCCATGTACAAAATTTTTCATGCTTTGATTTTTTTTAAGTTAGTGTGATGAATAAACATGATGAAACTGTGTTTAAGCATAGATCAGAAATGAGTTTTGTTGGTTGCTAGTAATCTGTGGTCAGAAAGCCATCAACTTATCCATGTGATCTTTAGCTTTGAAAAATATAGTGTTTTTCTTTTTTCAGATATGCATGGCTAATTATTGTATAATTGTTTACAGAACTACCAGGGGAACTACTGAAATTCATTCTGTTTTTCAAGACAGCTTGCCAGCTCATGCACAGATATTGACATCCATCCAGTTTCCCACACATAGGGAGTTTCCTTTCTATTTATCACTGGTATTTAGTTCTACCAAATATCTACCTGACTCCTCCTTCAGATTAATCTAAAAATTTAGTAATACTATTTTAATAAATCACAGTTTCTCTTTCTTTTTTAATACATCTTTGGTTAGAATGAAAAGTTGTAGCATTTGATAATGTACTTGTAAGTCTATTTCTGTGCATGGGAAGATGGTCTTCCTGAAGTGTGATTAAATGTGTGTAAGTCCAGTCCTTTTAGGGAGGAGCCTTTTGGAACACCAAAGTACTCACAGGGTTCTGGTTTCAGATTTATCTAAGAGTTCTTTTGATTGAAGGAGAAGATATATCTGATCTTGTGCAATTCTACCAAAGTGTCAAACCATGTATTGTTAAACCTGAAAAATAGATTATTTGACTCTAGTTTAAATTCTGAGGCAATATTTTTACATACCATAAGTTATATGAACTAAACTGGATTATATATTCAAAATACCTAGTTCATTAGAACATGGTGTTTAATATTGTGAGATCACAGAATAATACTACCAATTTATGATTGCAAATTAAGTAATTGATAGAAATTGCTGTAGACTTGCAGTAGGATTTAAAACAGTACAATTTTCTGCAGGAACTTACTCCAAACAGTAGTAGGTCTGTTTCCTTACCATTGCTGTCCAGTGACATTTTCTCATTCTTTTGTTATGCTTCTGGTGGCATTTTAGATTAAAAAGTAGGAGCCATGGTGATATTGTTTACTTTAATGACATGGCGCCCTTTGATGTCAATAAATCCATACCCCATTATCCTTACATTTCTGTTTCAGGTCCCATGGGTATGTATGATATTACATGGGCAGTAGTTTCACATAGGCTCACACTTGTTAATTATGGAAAAGTAAATTTAGAGTATACAATCAGCTTAGAGTGTAAAATTCTCTAAAATAAAAAAATACCTATTTGAAAATGTAAATTAGAACTACAATCTACAGAAACCTCTTTGGAAAACTGGTGATCTAATATGGCTTTCTAAGTTTGAAACTGCAACATCAGCAGAAGGGTGAACCAGTGCTCATTCTGAGTCATGTCCAAAACCATTTCAGAGAATGAAATGCACCTGTTGAGATCAGTGACCTTTGGCTCACACTCTGCCTCATGCCTGAAGGGGTTGAGATATGTAAAAGACATGAATATATATTTGGGGGGTCATCAGGTTAGAAAAATGTCAGCTTGCATGGTTATCAACCAGCTATCAATTTCTTACTTATGTGGTGTTTAGGGCTCTAAAACCCTTGTGGATGTGGCAAAAAGACGCAGAGCTTTCCTTTCTGAGTGTTTCAGCAAAATGTTCAAATCAGGTAAAGCTGCAAAATAGTATCTGACAGTTTTGAAGCCCATTTAAAAAATCTGTGTATGAATTTTTTTATTGATTTGCATGACAGCAGTCAAGGCTGTTTAATGTAATGTGGACAGAAAAGTCAAATTTCATTTAAAAATGAAAGCTGACTCTTCAGTAAAGCAAGTAAAGAATAAAATCAACTCTGTAAGATACATTTAGTAAGAACTCCTGAAAGTCAAATAAACAAAACAGTTTATTTTACAGGAATACTCTGGTGACATTAATGTTCCTATTTCAGGAATGATTTTTATGCATTTTTTAGATATTCAGTCCTTAATGTAACGTGCTGAATATGCTTTTTTTCATCTACCAAACCTCTGAATTTCTTGTTTAATTTTAACAATGAAAAAATCAAGATGTCATGTCTGATAGGACTGAGAATTTCCTGACATCTCATTTGTCTGTCAATAATAAAATCTGATCTTCCTAATGTGGGCCAGAATCTACACTGCTGATCAAATAAAAATAAAAAGCATGTGATGATGCTGGCTTTTCAAGGATAAAATTATGATTGAAATGCTGATAGACATTTATTACAATAAGTTTTATTTTCTGAAGCAACATTAACTGTTACATAAATCAGTTATTTCTCTAAAGAAGGATCTGGTCTACTTCCACCTCCCTTGAGATTTTGGGAAGTCAGACATGCCTCTCTCTTGCTATTTTTCTTCATTCCCTGTTTTTGAAGAAAGTGCTCTCAAACAGGTCTGTACTCTTTCTCTGCTGGAAGAAAAAAGTATGTACTGGGAAGCAGGGAACACCTTGAGGTATTTGGAAACCTACCTTTTTTAGACTCACTTCATTCTGGGTGAGGAATAGCTTGATGTTAACTACTTGTTTAGAAATTATGATAATCTACTCTAAGATAAAATACATTATCACCTTATATATATACTAAAAATATAGTGCAAAAATTTTGTTCAGATGGGTAACAAAGTGAAAAAAAAACCCACTGTTATGATATACCTAGTGACAGATCAATCCAAAAAGATGTCTCATGAAGTCTAATTCTATGGTAGCTGCTTTCTGGCTGCTTGGGGTTGGAATTCTCTCTTATTCTGCGACTGCCTTCCACAGAAGTATCCAATTCCCTGTGAAATGTGCTTGCTTTGATGTCCAAAGTGTTTCTTGGAGCCTTCTGGGGATTCTGTTCAGATCCAGATTTTCTTTCCTGTTTCTCTCTAAATTTTTGGAGGAAGGTTTTGATATATTTCCCAATAAATTACTAGGAGTGTGTCCTTCCTTCATATGTCTGCAGACCTGTCTTCATCCTGTGTATTTGACTAGCTAGCAGGTGACTGTGACTGGAAGGAAGGCCTGATCTTCTTGCCACTGTCTGAAGGTATCCTCTCTTTCAAGGAAGAACTGATGTGAGAGGCTTTTGTTGGTCACTGGAGTCATTCACACAGGACTTTCACTTTGCTGTCATCTCAGTTGTTACAGCTTTTCACATGTGTGGATTTGTTCTAAAATAGATCCACAAAATAGTTCAGGTTAAGAGTAAACTCCTCAAGGTGTTATTATTCAACAGCACAGATTCTGTATAAAGTGTGTATGTTCAGCACAAAGGGCCTTCATCCTCTGAAATCTGTAATTGAAAACCTATATATTGTAAAAAACACTATATACTGAACTGAATGAGCTTAATATGTGCACCCACAAAATGGTTTTAACTTAACCTAAGCATCAGTAATTAAACACTGCAGAGCTATAACATATGAGGCAATCGCAGCTAAAATTTGGACAAAAGAAATATTCTTGGAACATATTCTTTGCAGGTAAATTCTAACAGTGATTACCTCGGTGCTGTCAATCTAAGACCTCTGAATATACTAGAGACCACATATCAAATAAATATCAAAAAAATATAAATAATATTAGATTCTCATTCATTTGGGTTTTTTCTCTTTGTTTTGAACCATCAATGGACCTTTCACCCAGATATTTAAATAAGAGAAAAAATGAAATCAATATGCTGATAAGAAATTGCTGATCAAATTGCATTCAGAGCCTGGATAAGCTTTCTGCATTGCTTTGGTGTGGATGAAGGGTATTTTAGGTTTTTTTTCTTTCTTTCCTGGTACACCCACATATCTAGTTCTGTCTGGCTTCCAGATCTTGTGCAGTCTCAGAATAACATCAAATCAATACACATCCAATACTCTTGCTTTTGCCTCAACAGAAAAGAGCTAATGGTGCTGACAGTCTTTGAAAAGCTTTCCAGTTGGCCCAATATGGAATAAATTATCCTGAAAAAGAAGTAGAAGTCTTTTCCAGCTATGCTATTATTGTAATACATTCGATCAACAGTGCCTTTAAGTGTTTAATAATACATTACAGCATTATAGGCTAATGGGGGATACTATCTTTATTACAGAAAAACTGGTACAGCATATCCCCTGTTATTTCTAAGAAAATTACTCCTCAAAGCAGGAACTGTGAATTTTCCATTACAACTTCACACATTGAGCCTTTAAGAAAAAAAAAAAATTGATGTAAAATGTCTGTGTAATTTCCTTAGGAACCAGTTTAGGAAGAAAAAGGAGTGTACCATTATGTTCCATTTTCTAAACATACATGCTGTGACTTTGTTTCAAGAGGGTTCTTAAGCAAGTGTCTCACTTTGATTCTGTAAATCTACAAATGCTGATATAACTTCTCATGTATTAGCATGACACACACATGTGGTAAGGGATGTTCTTCTGCCATAAAAGGAGAAAAAAATCTAATCTCGTGTGGCTTTTCTTCTTCCCTGTTCTATTTCTTCTTTGCAAATGTCCTCACCTTTTTATCCTCCTCCTCATAGGTTTGACTTATCCTCTGCCCTTCTGGTACTTATCTATCCATTTGCTTCTCCAAACAGGTCATCACACACATTTTGGTGATCAGAGATATTAGATGCAATACTAGCTTGGCCAATATCTACTAC
>VZTN01027567.1:9434-26298 GCA_013400515.1 Erpornis zantholeuca | reverse complement strand
CCCTCCACCTTGCTACCCCTTCAGCAGTGCCAACACAATGGTTTGTTGAGTTGTGTAGTGAAAGACCTCAGGGTGAAAAAAATTTAGTAAGTATTAAATAAATTCTGTTCTGACATTGCTCCTCTGGTTCACCATGCAGACTTAGATGTGTCTGGTTGGGACAATGGAGTTGCAGCTAACTGCAGTTAAATGCTATAGAGGAGTGGAAAAGAACAGGGAGTCATGGAAAGGGTCAGGGCTATCACAGGGCAAGGCTTAAGATGATATTTCTGACAGTGCTTCATATCTCAGATAAGGCCTGAGGACAACATTGCTCTAAGAAAAAACACAGCCTTACTTCCAGATGAGAACTGGAAAGTCTGTGGGATAACTAGTGATGTAACTGGGGACAGCTTGACCTCTTCCATTTAGGAGGAAACTGTTCAGCAGTCAAAATTCAAAAGGTTGTGTCTACTGATGATCATAAATGCTTTTAAAATATTATTAAATTTGTAGGAATGCAGGCTATAAACAATTGGATTTTGCTTGTTTATAATGTCTTTAAACTTTCGCCTATAAAAAATTGAGATGCATGCTGTGCTTACAAAACACTTCTTGAGATTCCATAGGAAGTCAAACCTTGATATTGTGATTCAAAGCTACAGAATTGCATTGAAAAATCTGGAGGTGGTCAGAGATACTGTAGATCTCATACAAGGGGGAAACTGTCATCTTATGTGACTCTCTAAACAGATTTTGTTCCTACTATTTTTGTACTGGTTTTTTGTGATGGTGTGGTGAGCCCATCTGTGTGTGCCTAAAGGAATGCACCTGAAGCTTTTGCTAGTTGTACTGTCTGCACTGGAGCAAGATGGAAATTTCTTAAGTCTAACTTTTTCAAATTAAACTCCCCAAACAGTTATATAAAAAAATATTAAAAGGGCTTGTTACTGTTAAGAATCAGAAACTTTTCCCACCGAATGTACAATAATTTTTTAACAGAAGAGGAATTTTATTATTTGCATGTTATCAACAAAACAATTATTTTCAAAATTGTATTTACTTTGGATGTTTAGAAAGGAAAATAGTCACTGGATCAAGTATTTATGCTGGCCAAGTTTCAGCTAGTATCATTCTGTATACTTTTTTAAATAAGGAAAAGATTTTTGTAGATACTGTGTTTTGTGTTTTTAAGTGCTCTTGGCAGGAAGAATAGGTAGAGAAAAGACATTCTCTTTGGAGCTGTTTGCTCTCAGATTATACCATTTACTCTCAAGAGCTAGGTATGCAGATTGGGAGTGCAAAAGAATAGAAGGAAATAAACCAAAACCCCTGACAGACACACAACAAAAGTGCCTAATGAGATTGTTTGTGGGGATTGTAAACCACGACTGATTGCCATTAGCACTGGGCTATTGTCCTTTATCAGTTAATGGATGGAAAACATTTAATTTCCACTTATCTAACATTGTTTTACTTTTGGTTTGCAACCAGACCATTTTACAAGATTAAAACTCACCTGAGTAATTACATCTATTAGCAAGGCTAAAAAGAAAGTCAGATAAATGAAAAGCATCAGTGGTGTTTTAGTACCAAGAAGGGAGGGAAACTGCAAGAAATTTATGTATAGCCAGGAAGATGAGGACAATATACTTTCTCTTTTCCCTTATCCAGGGTGAATATAATTCTTTTTCCCAGATGCTTTTTTCTTCATTTTAGGAAATTCTTGTTTGTTGCATAAATCTCCACAGAAATATTGAATACCTTATAGCAGGTAATTTTATTTCAAAGGTGTTACCCTGTATAGTATTATACACTAGTATATGCCATGGTCCTACATTGCAAATAACTGGAGCATCTAAGAACACAGACCAAGAAAAGTCAATAATTATCCTAATGTCAAATATGGAAATATTTGGCTAGCTATTTCTCAATGGCAAAATATATCATTTTCCCCACACCATTTTTAATTTCTTCCATTGTTCTAAAATTTCCACAAATTATCATCTTCTTATAGGTGGTGTTATTAAGGACACCAAGTATTTCTGTCATGTTCTACACGTTCTACAGTTTCCACAGTTCAAGATTATAACACTTTTTCTTCCTTGTGGCAAACGCAATAATGCATTTATTATTTACTTGCGATGACTGTTGACAGCAAGGATGCATGAAATTGAAAAGATTGACCTCTGAGGGAAGACTAGCTGTACCTATTTGACTATCAGCCTGGAAATAACTAGAGCTGTTTATAATTTGTTGAAATTCTTGGGAAAAGTCCTGCTCAGCCTTTTTCCTTATTATTTTATCGAAAAAAGCCCAAACCAAACAAAACAAACTACTTTTGACTAGCAACAAAAAACATGGCAATGAATAAAAAATAGGAAAGGGAAAGGTAATCCAACTGGAGAGCTGGAAGGAAAGCGCTGGAAAAGCTGGAACAGAAGCAGTCTCTGAATATTCTTGTGAAGTTCTCTCAGTTACAGCTTTCCACCCAGACACTTAACAGAAATGTGATCACATTGTATTTGCTAAGACATATGCTTGCTATTTTCCCTCATCCTTTTTATCTCCCTAACTGTTGATAGGAAGCACAACCTCTGTACTTTGTGCTAAAGTGAAGTTGCAGATCTAGCTGATATTGTTTAGCTTGATGCTGATGGCTGCCTTCCATTTTCCCCAATGAGATTTCTCACTGTTCTGATAAACTATAGTTGTTGCCAATGGACCTTTTCCTTCCCTTTCTTCAGCACTGCAATCCAGCTGTCTGTTGAATACAGGGAAAATAGCTGACCGCCCAAGGCTAAAGCAAGGACATTTTTGTCTTGCTGGAAAGCTGACAGTGAGCAGAATAACTCCGCCTGAAGAAAAGGACTCAGCCAAAATACTCTTATTAAAAGATCTTTTCATTTCACTTGACATTCATGCATCTAGTGGTGGTAGCTAGACATTGCTTTAAGGCATGTGCTTGCCTTTACCAGCAGGCTGTTAGACACGTTTTGTTTCAGGAAAGAAAGTTTCTGTCCAAGATCAGTACGGTCAAGTCTCTTCTATATAATTTGTATGTCAGCTTAAAGAAAAATCTGAGATTAATGCTGCTGAAATAATTCTGAAATTTGATTTCTATCCTATCAGCTAATCTGTACTCAGCTGGAGGATCTTGTCATGAAAGGTCAAACTTCAGTGTATCAGAAATTCAGTTTAACACTCACTAACAACACTATTAGACATAGAACTCTAAAACTTCAGTACCTCAAGACCCTGACAAGTATCTTTTATGTGGTAAGAAAGTCTGTAAAAATAATTTTTTAAGTAGGAAAGAAAATGAAAATGTCACTTCATACTTGTTCAGTGTTATTTCTGTCAGTGAATTTCTGGATTATAAGCACTTGCTATAGGTATTGTCAATCTTAGAGTTTTGTCAAGAAAGTGGTAAATTTCCTTTAAATGTCAGAGCAATCAAGAGTCAAAGGAAAGACTCCAGCTGATTCCTCACAGAGCTGGTAGTAAGAATAGCCTCTCTTTGTGCTACTGGTTCAACTATACTCTGCTGCTGGCCAGCTTAATGCAAGTGTGAGCTTCATTGATCTGCAGTCAGAACTTTCTGTTCAAGATGAAGAGAGCCAAGAAAGATTAACTTTCCAACATTTTCACAAAGTTTTCCTGCATCAGACATATGGAAGCAAGTTGCTTTAAAATCGTTAGTTCTGTTAATGTCCTTACTGTGAGTTTTTTGATCTAAGATCTAAAAACATCTGCCAGAGCCCAACTACAAGTGTTCACAATCTCACATGACATTTTCAGTTCTCTTAATAAAAATGCCAAAGTGAAATAACATTTTAGCTTAACTCTACTACTGTATTATGTAGAAAGCAGGTGAAAAGTTAATTCAAAAAGGGAAAAGCATAAATGTAAATAAAAAAATTTTAACATGGGATTCAAGAGTATGTCATTAGTGAAAGAAGGTATTAATACGGAAAGAAGGCCAGAGCAATACTGTTTTTTTTTGCAGTGGCTTAGCATGAGGTTGATTTAAAGATTAAGCATCCACATCAAATTGAAATTTGACCCGAAATTTATTCTTGAAGTGATGTCTGTGGTATTTACTTGGTAGTGTTACACCTGAATTCAATTCCAAGTGACACAATAGTTGTAATGGCACTCCTGCAAATACAGTATTTGAAAGGTATTTCACAATTTAGAAAGTAAATCAAAACACCAGGTCAATATACTTTTCTGTATGATTGAATTATTCTCAGAATACACCTTGCTGAACGATGACAAAGGTGATGATGGAAGACTGGCTGTTACCTTTATACTGAACAACAAATGTTTCTTTTACAGTTTGAATTCTAGTCTTAGAGGACTTAAAATTCTTTCCAGAGGGTAAAACACTAACATATGTGTCTCAGACAGAACTGATATTTACTCATATTTTTAAATCACAGCTGATTGTTCAAAAATCTCTAAACTATGTACTGTGTAGGGATCATGTTATGAGCAAGCTGTCTGCCAGTAAAATATTGTTTTTTCTCATGTTCTTGACATTATTTGTGACTGACTCTGCATTGGGGACATATTTCCCTAAACCTCAGTTCAATTTCTATTAAGAATTAAAGTATCTTTGTTCTCCAGCTTCAGTTAACAGTGGGTTGAGCACTTAGAGTTTTTATGCCTCTATAGATGCTGTTGGATCATACTCATACTTCTAATTCTAAGCAGTAAGCCCAAAAAATGTAACACAGTACAACCCTTACAATTAAAAAAGAGTTCCTGTTGTATCTCATTATCATATTTCTTGGCCAAGTTTTTAAAAGATAAGCCAGATTAAGTCCAATGAGGTTAAAGACCGAACTCCTGTATCAGAGGGGCTGTATGTGACTCCCCAGTAGGATGCTCTGCTTTGCCCCACTGCTATCTGTCTCCACTTTACTTGCCAGCAAATGCATGCAGTTCACATTTGTTACCATGAAAATGTGAATAAATCTTAGGTATTGCTTCACTTCTATCCCTTGCTTGAGGCTCAGAAGCATATCACATCGCCACATGCCACTTTTCCCAACCTTGTATCCTGGAGATCTTTGAACATCTTAATGGCTAGGCATGAATGATGCATAGCAAGAAAAAGTCTGTCAATCAAGAATCAAATGCTTCTGAAAATAATACTGTTATGGACAGTGAATTATCTTCATTTTGTACCATTGAAACTGATTTTCTGTAAAACAGAACTGTTGCCAGTTTTACATGATCAAATATTTCTGAGGAATGAGCATGCTAATGGAATTGAGGACATAGCAAAATTATTAGGTATACTATATTTTTAAAAAATTATGATGAATCCTTAGATCATGACAGAGGCATAAAATAAGAGTGAGTCTGGCAGCTGGCAGAGAGTTGTGATCTGGCCTTGGATGTGGGTAACTAGCTTAAAACTTGAATTCCAATTTAAGAATTTAAAAGCTCAGTAGGTGACTTCTGTCTCCTAGAGAAATAATAAGAAAACCTTCTTATTATAATCATAAGAAAGCCTTTAGCATTTTAAATGCAGAATCACCAAGGACAAATTTCTTGTCTATTTTCTACTTGTAAGAGAAGAACTCTTTCCTTGAGTGGGAAAAGCCTAGTGATCTCTCTCTGGTTTAGTAAGGCCAGACAGTTTTGTCTGCTCTCCGCCCTGTGTTGGCGTATAAAATGGGTATGGCTAAAAGCCAAAAGAAAGTCTCATGCAGTAATAAAAAGCCTGGCAAGGTCTTGGACTTGGTTTATCCACCCAAGGCTTGTGGGTTGAGCACAGGCTGCCCTCAGCTGCACCGTGCTGATGTAGCCCATCCACACCCATCCCTTGTCCTTCTCCCAAAGCGTGGTTGTGCTGCTGTCAGGCACCACAGACACCAGTGCTGAGGTGATGTGGGACCACCAGGGCCACTCCAGTGCCTGCAGGGTGGGCATGCCAGGGTGGCAAGGCACTCAGGCACTCCATAGAGCAAACCTCTAAAAGGAAAAGCTTTATGGAAAGATCATATTGAAGTGATTATGGTTTTAGCCATTTCTTCCTGCAGCCTTCTTAAAAATTGAAGCGCTCAGTATGAAATAGTGTTGCTGTTATAAGTATCTTCTCAACAGGATTAATTATTATAGGACCTAAGGATCGTCTAGGTTGGAAAAGACCACTAATATGGTTAAGTCCAACCACTTAACCACTAATATGATCAAGTTAGTTGATGTAAAGTGTAAATTTTTTACATAAAATTCTTATTGCTAGTAACAATGAACATATTAGGTATATGTAATTACAGAATTTCATTGCAGAAACAGCAAGTATGTTCAAGAAACATTTAATTCTTTGTGCACTGAATGCAAGTTAATATACAGAAAAATGTTACTCAAAGCCAGTGTGATTTGTTAGTGTAATAAATTTAGTATCTTATTAGAAAGATAGGTGCAGGTGCACTTTTGGTACCTTTTTAAACCTTTACAATTTCGTATGAATTTAAGCAAATAAGGCTCCTTAAGAAACCAAAGAATGGAAAAAAAACCCCCAGTTACTCAGTGGTGCATTTTTTTTATTTCTTACCTTTATTCAGCACAACACAATAAAAGGGCTTATGAAATGTCTTTCTTGTTTTTAAGTCCCAGACACGGTATAGAAAATGGAACAATTTCTGCTACTTAGATTTTGCCAAATCTGATTTTTACTTCAAAAAAAATTGCATTTAGATTTGATCATATATGCTGGTTTACTTAAAAAGCATAATGTTATTTATATACTTAGTCATGTAAAGACATTTATTATTTTTCAAAGGTGTCTGTATGGATAAATCCACAATTTTTTTATTAAGACTGTTCACAGAAAGCTCGAGTCATAAATGTTAAGGGAGTTCATTCTTCCTCTTCAAATACCTTTTCACAAAGCCTTTTGTGGTATTCATGCAGTTTTACCCTGGACCTTAAGGCTGCTGCTCATGTCTTAGATTTATTAACCTCTTCAAAAGAGGTGAGGGGAGAAGGATCAGACTTTTCTGCTGAGAGAGTATAGGCTTTTGTCATCTTGCTATCTTTCACAGAACTTGCAGGAGGAATCCAAACTGGTGAGGGAAAACTGCTTCTGAAATTTCTGGGTAACATTTCCTGTGTTGTCTGTCTTGTTCTGTCACCCCAGCCACTTTAATTTTCAGTGCAAATAACTGTCACAATAAACAATCTCCACAAGTTTCAGAGAATATTATTTGCAGTGTCAAACATTCTCAATGATCTTGCCTCAAGTATCAAAAACTCTTCACAGAGATGGGGAAAACCTTTTTATTCCCAAACCAGGGAGATAATTTTGCTGGTATAGCTATCAAGCCAACCTCACTATAGAAAGGAATGCAGTTCTCCATTTGCTATGATGGAAAAAAAGAAATTACAAGTAATTTCTGTTGTCATTCTTGTGGCTGTGGTTTCTTTTCCATGGTTCTGTTTCAATCTCTGTGACCTTGCAGCTGCTGCAACCATGTTGCTTCGTCTCAGCAATGAGACCTTAGCATTTTTCACTTTATGCTGTGAAGACTGTGACCCATTGACTTGTTATGATTTTTTAAAAGCTCTCCATAGAATTTAATCCAGTTGTTCACATCTGGAAAGTAGAAACATAACTGCCTGTTTTTGGGTTTTTTTTTTTTTCAGTGGGGGAATGAGGAGGGGAGAAGAGGTAAAGGAAAAGATCAGGACTTGGATTTCAATTGCTTCTTGCTGAACTAGTATTATTGATTTGTAAAAATTTAACTTACACAGAAAAATAGGCCAAGTTTTATTCTTCAGATGGTCAAAGTCTAACTTTACTGTACAAAAATCTTCATGGAAACATGCAGTTTTATGGCTGCCAGCTAAAGAAAATACCTCAACATTAAAACATGCCTTCATCCAGATTAAATGCAACTTTTTCAGGTTACTAGGGGTTTGTGCTAAAATAAAATTACTCTGTCAAAAGTGGAATAAACATCTCATTAGAAATGTTTGTTGGCTGGAATAGGCTTTATAGGTGTCTGCATTCCCATCAGTCAAATTCTTCCATCTTACTCAGAATGGATTCAGACAGGTAGCAGAATATAAAGCTTTGAGGTTTATTTGGTTGTTTCCTTTTTTTGCCTATTTCTTTTTTTCAATTTTTAAAAAATTGTTCCTTCAGCTAGCACTTTTCCAACCTGCTCTCCAAAACCACATTTCTTGTGAGGGAGAATCAGTTGCAGTGGGAGCTAGCAAACTGCACAGCAAGCTCACATATTTTAAAAACTGGATGTTTTCATTGTGCTAATTTGAATATAAGACCTGCAATTGCATGGCTGCTTGCCTGAGTGTAGCAGCACATGACACCATCACACACTTCTTCAAGTATTACAAAAAACAGAAACAAGAGAGAGAAAAATGGTTAACAAAGGAGAAATCTATGTTTACCAATGCCATCTACAAGCTGAAGCAACCTATAAATCTGCAATGCTGATGAAAGTTTATTTATTATTGTGCAGTCAGTGAAACTAGTAATGATCTGGGCAGTAGTTTTCTTACTGAGACAGTTAGAAAATTAGGTGCTTTTACTGGCAAAAATCCTGGAGCACTAGGGAATTATACAATGAGATCTGGGAAATTAAACAATTTCTTGGTAGTATAGAGGGGGTGGAGTTAGTCTGGGAAAATGTAAGTCAACATAAAATTTTCTAGTGAAAGAAAAAAAATCAATATAGAGATTAGTGCCTGTATAAGGCCTGAACTTTGACTTGTGACCTGTGATAAGAAGAGACAGGATTTACTTAGCTGCAATGATTATATTCCTTTCTGTATAATTAAACATGATAAAATGAAATACATTCATTTCTGAACACTAAGAAAGCAGAAGAATGCTGATGAAATACCTTAAGAAGTAAAGGAAATGCTCATACCTAAGGGTATTTCTAGACACAGCTAGGTGTCAGAAAAAGTGAGATTAGTATGGCTGCATGAAGAATGCCACAGCAGAAGAGAGAATATTCTCCTCTATAATTCTATTGGAGTATTTAATCAGGGTCGTTGTGAGTTTTTGTCATCATCCTAAATCTCTGAAAATGAATGAGCTGTGGTATTTCTTAGCAATAATAAAGCGACATAATTTAAAGAAGTGAAAATAAACAGAAGAGAAGAAGGCAATATTTTCAAAGGTTTTGGTAAATGAATAAATGCAGCCATTTGAACTACTGGATGTGCACTAAGTAAATAAATCTGTTATACTTTGTATATTTTGGCAATTCATTAATTGTCATAATTTTACAAGTCAATCTTCTTGACTTTTTACACTTCTGAGGTAAGATTGCTCAATGTATTTTTGACTTGATGGTCTATACAACAAGTTCTGACCCTGAAATCTTCTAATCATTTTACATTGTAGGTATACTAAAATGAATCATTATGAAATATAATGCTTAAAAGCTGATGAATGTGTCATAATGGCTGATTCTAACTCTTTCTATAAAACCAGTTCTACCCGTATTTAATTAATTCTTACTATTTTTTCATCTGATTATTTCCAAGACTTCTCTCTTATTAATTCATTCATTCTGGAGATATGAAAACATATGGATAACTTGGAGTTGCTCTTAGGAAAAAAAGTACTATATAAAAACTATTTTAAGTGCCAGATGCCTTGATCATATGCTGATTGTTCCTGAGCTATAAATAAGGAAATATGTAGGTTCACTGTTTATTCAGGAAATCCAAATCTTATTACTATAAAGAGGGAATAGTAACAATTTTGGAAAAGACAGTTAAAGTAAATGAAGGAAATTAAAAGCCAAAGGGTTCATTTTTTAGATAAATATAATTTTGTTCTCTTGCTCGTGGAAAAAAAGAAATTTCATATCAACCAGTGTGTTCTACACGTTAACGTTGCTAGGTATTAATATCCAATCCATTTGGACAGGAAAAGTTCAGAAATTATATTTCTAACCTGGCATTTCAAAATCATATAAAGTTTTTGTAGATATTTTTGTTCTGGCACTGTTCACCTTTTCCAGTAAGTTGGACATCTAAAGTACTCTAGCTGCATAAACATGAGTGTAAGGAAAATATTTTCATCTCTTTTAAAATAATTCAATAAAAAGTGGGTTATAGATATGTTTGAATATATCTTAGTGAGTTTGAATTACATTTGAATATATCTTACTGGGAATATAGATTAATTTGAGAGAATAACATCTCTCAAGTGTATCATCTGTTATTTTTAGATTGTGCCTCTATTAATGGGAAATTTGCTGAATGCAGATTTTTAATAGAGCTTATATAGAACAGTCAGAGGAGACCCCCATTCATTTACCAGTGGTGCAAGTAGAAGATTTTTGGTTTTTTTTTTTTCTTCACTGACTGGATCATTTTTTATTTGGGGTATGTAGAATAATGGTATAAAATTACAGGTGTGGTCAGAGGTGTCTCTGAAATGTCACATGGTCTTATTCAGATATGAATAAATTCCTAAGTATTAAAGGTAGAAATATTTCACCTAGAGCCATGCTTGTGAATAGCCATTGTATCTTTAGTGGTTTGAATACTTTAAAATGTGAAGGAAATAAAAAACTTTATCAGAATTTAAAGTTTTGGTTTATCAGTACTTTTTTATAACAGCAAATTCAGATTTAGTAAATTCATTGTGCTTAATAATAGCATGGACATCACCTATGTCATTTCTGAGTCAGGAGGATAGGAGTAAGCTTTTGCTGCTGGTTGCAAAAGCTGTGAATTTTTGCTTTGTGAGCAAAAACAACAAAATTTTAACATCATATCTGTGATACGATCATGAGCCATTCTGCTTATTTCAGGTAGTTCTAGGCTATTACTCTCTAAATAGAAAAGGGCATTGTAATTTCATTGGTATGGACTTAGGGAAATTTAGTTGTCGGGGAAAGCATTTTGTGCTCCATTTGGTTTTGCTCAAAAATAGTTAGGAGTGGCCAATTCTAAAGGGAAAGGGCGTGTATTCTTTTATCCAGGATTGTCTTTTTTTTTTTTTTAATTTTAGTAAAGGAGTAAGTTAATAAGTGTTTTATTCAATACACAATTGTGAAGTTAAAAATTGAATTCTAATCTAAAGTCTATAAAAGCAAGCACACATCAGAGGTTCAGTCCTATAGATGAAAACTGTTATCACTGAAATGAACAAAACTTTAATAATTGTTGCTAGTATTATGGCAGCTTTTTGCCCTTTTGGGGTTTCTAAAATAAAGGCTTGTGCAACAAATTTTGTATGAAACTCTAACCACAATTTAAAACAGTTTCATGGCTCATAACAGACCTTTTCCTCTCACACATGTATTATAACTGTGACGTAGATGAACAAACTCGGATATAGTGAGTGAATAGTAGTGGAGTGGCCTGGAAGACAGGGGCTTGAACCATCAGTGGGACTCGTGTCTTTCTGTCACTTTTTAAGGAAGATGGATTTTGACTTTCATGCAGAAAGGCTGGTGACAATGTTCTACTTAATAATGAAGAAGACTGCATTATTAACCCAAACAGGCAAACTGATGTGTCACAGCTCCATTCAGAATGATCCAACTTGCTTAAAAAATCAAAGAGCTTTACTGTAAAATTTTACAGTTTCTGTCTATATAGTTTCTATTTATAGTACTGTCTCCTGCTTTTTTATCAGTTTCAGGGTTGTTAGATTTTTAACTATGAAGTATAGAATTGCCAAGAGTGGGAAATATTTTTGCTTGATTTGATTTTAATAAAATCTCCTAGTTTGAATGCCCACTTCCTGAAGATGTTTGAAAATACTAATCTCTATTGCAACATGGCAACCAACAGAAGGAGGAAGCCCTCTCGTGTGAGGACACTGCAGCCAGAGAAGTTGCTGAGCACTAGCTAGAGCTCTTCTCTGGCTGGGAATGAAAGTGCTCCTCCAGCACAGAAACAGGCAATATTTCTTTTAATGTTTGGAAGAACTCGCAGGAAACAAAATGACATCTGCATCTTTTTGGTACCTCTGTTGCATATGCAACAGTTGACAGTCCTCCAGAAAGTGAAGCAAATGTTTCATGAGTCTCACTGTAGTTCTATCTGCTCATTTATGGATGGAAGATGAATTAACTGAAGGGAGTTTTCCAGTCTGTGGTTCTCCCATGACTAGATAAATAACAATAACAGAATGAAAAACAGTGTTGCCCTGGGGACAGTAAGTCTCTCAAGATTACTAGTTTGTATTTTTACTGCGTCAGCAAGGATGTAGATTTGTAAATATCCCAGACTACCCAAAAGGGCAATAAGTTATTCCCCTTTTGTTGTTTTCTTACGTAATATACTTCCTTATTTTCATAGAGGAGGAAATATAATGCTGAGAACCAGTGCTAGAAGTTGCCTACTCAGAGTCTTTCTCATAAATGTGAGTGAGTCAGAATTTGCCAATTTGTCCAGGAAAAGCTGTGTAACACCAGCACACAGAGATGAAAGAAATGTATTTTCTTAAGGATGCCTTGTATTACCAGAGTTTTAAAGGCTGATTAATTATAAAGGTCAGAAGTTAATCTTTGTTTTCAGCATAAAAACACTGCTTTGGGAAAAAACCTGAGTCATTTGCTGTCAGCAGCGAAGGCTTGGATTACATTAATTTATAGTTTGTATTCTGCCATACATTGTGCTGAAAAATGCCTCCGAAGTGCTATTATATTGAAATGATAGTGTCATAGGAAAGCACGGGTAACAAAGCCTATGCTAAAGGATGTAGGTACTATTTGCCTAGTTTATTAGAACATTAAAACAACATCCCACAAAAAATATACAATTTCAGTAAAGCCTTTGTTTTTTATTCTGTCTTTTTCTGATTTAGCGTATTTGAAGTATTTGTTTTGAAAGTATTATTTGCTTTTAAAATGAACACTAATTATTGCAAATAAAAATGGGCCTTAAATTTTATACATAATCTTGAAGTTATGGAAGAAAAATTCTGTTTATTTTTAGTTTTTAAAAATGAACTTCAAAAAGTATTCACTTGGTTTCAGTCTGACCACATCTCTCACATTGAATTCTTTAGTTCAAGGCTTGAATTAATATAAATTCACCCTTTTTTCAGCCCTTTACTTTCCCACAAAAATACTATTGGAAGATTTCTTTCAGAGTAATTCTCTTGCAACTTCTTCCAATCTGAAGAATTGGTGGGATTTAATACAACATGTTTTCCTTTGCATCTTGTCCTCTCCAGTCTTGCATTACTCACCAGGGCTTCTGGCAAGGAAGTGTGGATTCCAGGGCCAGATAGTTGAATATTAAAACCAAATCCTGAAATGGTTTTGAAGATCTCATCTTCAGTGTTAGCTTCCACTCAGTTCTGAGTCCTTGGGCTTTAACTAGATGGGATGAGTCTCTCTTCAGAAAGTGAATGGCATGCCAGAATATGCTCTGCAGAATGTAATTTCTTCAAGGTTTATGGCCTTGATGTGAAGTTCTGATGCCATTTAGTAATAATTTTGCCTTAAACTGAACAAACTCTAGATCTGGTCTTATTTTTTTTTCTCTTGAAACTGGAGCTATGTCAGGTTTTCTATATTGTTCCTCTAGAAACTTTTGTCAGCCCTTTGCCAAGATAAATAATTCTCTTAGGAACATAAATGTTTTTCATCTCATTTGAGTCTAAATGATCTAACGAATCTGTTTATCTAATCATCCCATTTTCTTTCTTATCTATTATGTTCACATCTGAATTTTCATCTGTTATGTGATAGAATAAACTTAATCAACTGCCTTCTAACACTTCAGTATCCCCTCAAACTTCCGTCTCTGTTTCTAACCTGCAAGATGTTTTTCAAGAGTGGAGTTTAAAATGATCCCAGACTGACTTGTATTATTTTTTAATTCAAACTTCAGTTTTCTAAACTAAGGCCCACTTAGAGGGAATTGTCTCTCTAGTAAATACTTCAAAAAAAAAAATCAAGTTACACTTTGATCAGTGCTTTCAAGTGGTGGTACTATTTTGTATAAGTGCCAGCATTATTGAATATTAAACCCAGATATTTGTATTTAAAATCAGTCTTCTTATCAATTTTATTTGCAAAAGTCAGAAATATAGCACTCAATTCAGTCTTGTGGGGTCTATTTATTACTGTATGTGGGATTTTATTTATTAGGTTAGACATTTCAGGTTGATGCTTTCTGACTATGCTGTGCACCATGTTAGAGGGATTGTCCCTCTACAGGTTACTCACATAGGTGATCAGAGTTTAGTCCTTCTAAAGTGCTAGAATCTCATTGTATTCAAAAGCCTTCTGACTTTATGAGACTTTTTTCTGATTTTATTTTTCTGAGGAAGTAAAACGTCTTAATGAGAAAAGAATGGTTCTGTGATTAAGAGATGGTGTACTGTAAACCAATGAAGTATGTTCTTATATCATCCTCAGCCAAGTCTATTTGGGTTGTTTGGTTTTCATTTGATTTTTGGGGTTTTTAATAAGTAGATCTTCTGATTAGATAGAGAAAAAGCAAGGGCTTTACATTCTTTTTTCCCCCAGTTTTCTATGACACCTCTGTAAGACTCTGTATATCGTGCCTCCTAGCCCCTTGGAAAAGGGGAGTCAATTCACTGAGGTAGTGGTAGAAACTTCAAAGGGTGAGTCCCTAGCACAATTTAACTGAGAAAACTTTATTCATGCTTGAAATAGATTCATCATGGCCTGGATACTGATCTGTATTTACTGTTCTTAGTGTGCCTGCATATATTTTTTCCATATAAAAGGGAATAAGTATTCACGTGTAAGATTACTGTTAGTAAGAAATAATGAGATGAAAGATGCCATAGCTAAAAATTGTTCTGAGTATATTTAAGTCCTGATTTTTATTTTTTTTCCCCCTTGGATATGACTGAATTTCCCTACTAGACTGAAACTAGGTCAATGAGCAGTTAATTTATTCACATAACTGCAAGTATTCTTTTAGAGTTGTTGGTTTCACCGTTTTTCTTGTTTATCATGATATGGATTAATGAGGTTTTGATATGTTCAGTTAATTTCCATTGGCTACTAGATTTGCACCATTAACTACCACATGTATAGAAAAGAAGGAACAGGTTTTTCAAGGTGCTGTATGGTGTAAAATTTCCTTGACACCAGTAAAGTTCAGCATTTTCGTTGCCTCCCAGGACTGTAATGGAATATATGAAAATATTTTATTGCTCCATTTTAATATTTATGGTTTTGCCTTTCATGCAATGGGATTTAAAACCACACTACAAAGTGACAATGAAATGTGAAACTTTCAAGAAGTTGATTTTAGTTTTGAAGGCATTGTAGTGCTCCTGCTGAAAAAAGCGGTAATGGACTCCAATTAGTATCTGGGCTGCTGAGAAGAAACAGAATTATTCTTCTGACTCCAGAATACTCGTAAAAAATATACAGTCCAGAGAGTTTTTATTGGTTGGTGGCCACAGAACTTGATTTTTCCCTGGATCACATCTATGCTGGTTTTTTGGTATTTTTTCTTAATACTCTTTAACAGTTCAGCTTAATCTAATTTTGATGTTTAATATTCCTTTGTTTAAATAGTATCTCATTTTAAGAAAAATATTTTAAAGGGTATAATTGCACCCTCAGGTTTACATTAACATCTTGTGAAATAAGATACATGTTAAATTAGTATTGGTCAGAAATTAACTATTACCATGAGGCCTCTGTGTTTCCTTATGTTTAACTGCTAAAATGGTGAAACTCGGGAAAATATCTAACTTCCACCTCTTCTTACCAACACAGAATTTGTAACACTTTCAGCCAACCTGACGCCATTTCAACACAAAAACTGAAGAGAAATATTATGTTTACTGCAATTAATAGCAGATTGAAATCATGTCCCATAGATAAGCTAGACTAGCTTATCTAGATGAGAGCAGACTCCATCTTCAAAAGCACTGAATCAAATATCTTTGTGTCCAGTGATGCCAGAATGATTTTTTGCTTTTTCTTTTATACCCCTCTTACATACTCTTTCATAGTTTTACGTATTCTTAGTACTGTTAGCCTACATACTTCTAACTTTCCAAGTCTGATAACTTAGCTCAGACCCACTGTACCATTAAACCAGGAGACCATACAATCTGGAAGCCCAAGACACCAAGATCCTCTCCAAAACATATTTTTGTAAGATACGCCCATCCAGGGAGAAAGTTCCTCAGAACCAGGAGTTCACTTGAGCCTCTCATTGGGGAATCTTTGATAAATATGTTATTTTTGCAAGGCCTATAGTCGTGTGTGGTGTTGCAGCATTTTTGGGGCACTCCACCTGGATGAAGTGCTGTACCCCAGGATCCTGAAACAAATACTGAGGTAAAAACGCCTTTTCCCCATAAATTGTGTTTTGGTGTTAATTTTAAGACCAAGGAAAGGCAACACCAGCTCGTAGGATTTCTTCCTGGAATCTCACTGTGCCCTATGAAAAAAATCCTAAGACTGAAATAACGTATGAAGACTTGCGCCTGGTGTTGTGATCCAGTTTAAACAGAGAACAGCAAAAAAAATTAAGTCTCTGGGCATAAACTGGAAAGCACTTTGAAGGTTCAAAATATTCCCAAAAATTAAATTAAATTCAAATGAGATTAAACGTTGATGCCAAAAATTTGATGTATTTTATTTATTAGTAAAGAGGCAAAGAGAAGGAAAGAGAAAAGAGAGAGCCATAGAGAAAGAAGTGTGCATGGGGGGTGGTGGGACAGGGAGAGGTGACAGGGGTTAGGTGGGAGCACATCACCCACCCAGGGGTCCCAGCGACATCTCGTGGCTCACCTCCATCTGCTCTGCTGTGGTGAGGGTCCTGTGCTGGTGACACCTGCCCGACACGGCCCAACACGGCCTGACACGGTCTGACATGGCCCAACACGGCCCAGCAAGGCCCGACACGGCCCAACACGGCC
>VZTN01027566.1:0-14525 GCA_013400515.1 Erpornis zantholeuca | reverse complement strand
AACAAGGAATTTTTATCTTTCTCCATGCCCTCCTTCCAAATCCACACTTATTATTGAGTGAAAAACAAGAGTAAAACCCCAAACAAACAAACAAACAACAATTGAAAAAAAACCCTCAGAACCAAAAAACCAGCTAATATAAACAATATAAACAATAGAAAAAATTTAAAATAGAATTGAAAAACCTGACCCTGTGAGATGATTTAACCATTCCCCTGTATCAGTCCCTAATGTCTAACCTGAATTTTCTCTTTGTACTTAAAACTATTATATACTTCGTACATAAAACTAAATATATATTTCCCTATGTTCTATTTTTCCTGTAGCTGTTTCAAGTTGTCTGATTGATATAACTACTTACGGCACAGATTTTTCTCAGGCACCTAAATTATGAATCCCAGTGACTATTTAAAATGAAAAAGTGTCCTGATGCTCAGCTTCCTTGAATGTCCCTTATTGTCATGCTGTCCAGAGCACAGAGGCTGACAAAAAGGAAAATAAATCACTTTTGTTACTGAACCTTTGCATTCTAATTAAGCACTTCTTACTGATCATCCATCTTTTGCCTCACACCTGGTCACTAGATGCGTTAAGAGTTTTGCATCAAGAGAAATCCAGTCTGCCCTGCCAGATGTCAGGGCAAGGCCATTTCTGCAGAGATTGCTCCTGTATCTCATGGTCTCCTTCCTCTGCCTGGCAGATGGTTCAGTCATGGGGTGACAAGGGTGATTTCCCAGCCTGGAAAACTTTTTTTCATTCTCTGCAGTTTCCTGAGGGCAAAAGGCTAAAACAATGGTGAGGTCCTAGTCACTTTAACAGAATTTCATCTGTCTCAGGAAGGTCTTGCATTTCTTAGATAATTAAATCTATAATTCTGATTATAAGTTGTCCTTGGCCCATATGCCTAGAAAAACCCTACAAAAGGGTCTGTTTAAAAAGTATAAAAATGCATAATAAAAGTATTAATTAGGACACTGTAGCCCTGCCTTCTAGTGAAATATATACATAGAGAATACAAGGGGAGTAATGGAATTATTTTCTCACAGCTCAGAAAAGAGTAAGTATTTTCAGTGTTCTGGGTGGACTTCTGTTCTCCTTCATTGTGATCATAGTAGAAAATTCCTGGGGAGAGAAACCTCAAGTTATATGGAGAGAGGTCTGTGGTCAAATATGACACAGTCTGTGACATTATACAGAGCTAGATCATCTGGTTTGATGACCAGAATCAGACCACGCTGTTTTCACAAAAAAACATATTGAATGAAGTAGAGATGATCAAATTATACTCCAACAATTTACCTGAGACACAAATCTTGGTGCAAAAAACCCCACAGCCTTTGTGATGGAATAATTTATTCGTCTGAGACAAAGTAATTGCGTTGTAGATGCTTGGTATAACAGAAATAAGAAAGGCAGGAAATAGGAGGAGAGATGTTAAAAGTCATGGATCTGTTGGAGCAAATCCAGAGGAGGGTCACAAAAATGATCAGAGGGCTGAAACATCTCTCCTATGGGTGCAGGCTGAGAGTTGGTTTTGCTCAGCCTGGAGGAGAGAAGGCTCTGGAGAAACTTTATTGCAAATTTTCAATACTTGAAGGAGGCTTATAAGAATGATGGGGATGGACCTATTAGTGGGGTCTCTAGAGACAAGACAAGGAGAAATGTCTTGGGCAAAGAGGACATATTCCACCTAGATATAAAGAATGAATTTTTTATTAGGATGGTGGTGAAACACCAGAACACGTTGCTGAGAGAGGGTGTAGATACCTCATCTGTGGAAACATTCGAGATCAAGCTGGACAAGGCTTTGACCAGTCTGCTCTAGTTGGAAGGTGTCCCTTCTAGTTACAGGGGAGTTGGACTAGATGACCCTTAAAGATTGCTTTCAACCCAAAACATTCCATGATTCTGGTTTTTATACCTCTGCATCCTGTATCCTTCTACCAGCAGCATCTTAGTCACAAAGAGAAATGCCTGACCTTATGGTCCTGATCTAAGATTTTCGTGGTGTAGACAGAATGTATGTAACAGGATGTCTTTGCTTATTGCATTGGGAAGCTAAGAATGTACCTACAGACTGCCCCTGAAAAGACAGATGAGCTCCCCACTACAAATCATGACCCATTTTCTTGCTGATGCTAAAGTTACAGGAGGGATCTGAGGTTATACCTTGGGTAAACTTAGTAACTCTTCTGTGTAACAATAGAGTTTGTGTTGAGAAAACAACACAAAAATAATTGCAAGCAGGACTGCAAACTCACTCTTTCTAATGGGGCTTAGAACCAAATTCAGTGAGGGTACACAGTGCAGGATATAGGTGCCTGCAGCTGTAGGTATGTACCTGCTCTTTCTGTTTGTCTGTGAATGAAATGTCTGGCAACAACACAGAGATGCTCCTCCCTGTCTCTGTGCAAGAAGCAGCAAGGAAGAATGCCTCCCAGTTCCCAGTTCTGGGCTTTCACCAAGTTCCCACCCTTTGTATGGACAATGCCTGACATTCCTATTCCTTCCTTCTACTGCTGCCAGCCATCAGGTGCAAGCCAGAAGGGACCCCAGCCAGGGTCCCCACAAGGACAAACCAAACTTGGGGAACTCAGGCTGTAGACTGCTACATTAGAGGATAGCTGCCTCCAAGTCCAAAGTTCATCCAAAATTTATAGAGTGATCAGAGCTATGCAAGAAAAGCTATGCTTTCTGCATTTAACGAGCATAATTGTCATTCCTTGTGGGGTCTTTTTTTTTTGTTAATTTAATCCTTAAACTTTCAACTTTTTGTGGTTTTAATATGTATTCAGCAAAAAATGAAAAAAAATTAGTTTTATTTTCTTCACTCTGCTTGTCAAAACAAAATTAAAAGCAGAAGTCATTAATTTTGAAAATCTTGAAAGAAAATGGTTAGGAAATTTCTCCCTTCTTTGTTTTTGCCTCTGTGGGGGTTTTTTGCACAGAATTATCCTTCAGACTTGTGAAGAGCCCACCAAAGCTGGAATCACTAATGTTTGTTTGCGATGACTGAAGAATACTATCCTGCAACTATGAAGTAGCATATGCAATACTAGATCAATATGCTAAACTCGGCCCTGTTCACTGCCAAAACAGAGATGAGGTGACCTGCTCCCCCAGGAAGATGTGACTGAAATCTCTGAAGCCCATGAGTCTCCCACCTGGAGACTGTGCTCATGCTTCCCACTTTATGGGATGCACCTGCCTTGCTTCATGTACCTGAAATACAAAAAGTAGCTCAATCACTATGACTTATGATCACAAAGGGCTGATGCCTGAAGCCCAGAGCGAGCCAGTAACCTGGAATATAAAGTGTGTTTTAGGCAATGTCATTTAACTGCATGAAATGGTCCCAAGTTTGAGAAGATAAGCCGGCTAGAGACAAGTCCAGGAAAAACACAGCATTTATAATGCATCCTGAGTGTTTGTATATATGCAACCTAATGATGCCCCAATTTATATTCCAAAATAACTTATTTTTGCTTGCTCCATTAATTGTTCTAATAATCTAAAGTAAATGGTTGAAAATTATAGGAAGACATTTATGGTCTCCTGTTTATAGTGGACCCTGTAAATTCAGCATTATCTCCATATTTTTCTAAAATGTTTATGTGCAAATGATTTTCACTCCAGTAAATTCATCATGCATGAATAAAAATATATGCTTAGTTATCAAAAGATAATTAGGTGAGACATGTATGTTTTGTCATAATTAATATTCTGTCAATAGGCTAGATAAGAAAGCTCCAAGGGTTAATGCTTTCCTGCTCTGTATCTAACATTGCCAGTGAATTTCTCTAGCTCACTCCATTAATCCAGTCAGCACAATGGATCAGGTTAGAGATGTGTCTCAATAAATCACTCTCAAGTGCTGGGGGTAGGAGTACCTAATTAATCAGCACTGTCATTATGTTTGACTTGTAGCTGCCTTACTGTGTATGGGATGAGGATTCAGTGTATTTAACCTGCACACACTCTTAAACAGATCTCCAGCAGTGATGTAAATTTTAACCCTTGTATGGAAAAAAACAACCCATGACTCTATAAATGGCAGATGAAATGTTTCTTACTAATAAACTAATCTACAGGTAATTTATTCTCGAGACTCCCCACATGTCCACACCCCCTTCTTTCCCTAGGGGCCATTAACATCCTGCAGCATTTTATCTCTTTTAACACCAAATTTCTGAAGTTAAACGCAACACTAGAGTTCATTGCAATCCCCAGCTGTATTTCATAACTTTCTTCCTCCCTCTTCCCCATCAATCTCCACTCCCCTTTTTCCCACTGTCCCTGGCTTTCAGGCCATTTGTCCCTAGAGGAAGACTCCCAGCCCACCCTCACTGTTGCTCTGGCCAAACTCCCCTGCCCTTATGCACAAGAGGCTGCTTGGGCCACTTGCAGCAGTAGCCACCAGTCTCTCTATCCTCTCTTACTCCTTAACTTCTTTATTCCCCAGGCATGCCTGGAAGCTAAACACATCCTTCCTGGCTCCCTCTATTCAGTCTGCTCCACGTTTAGACAGCATCTTGTCATCTCTGAAAGAGAGAATTTTTTACTCTACTTTTTCAAGTTCGGAACAGCAGTTTAGTGTTATCTTTCCAAAGGGAAATTTCTATATATTCACTATCAAAATAATTGCGCTGATATGACTCTTTCCTTTCTGAATATGATGATCTTGACACTTGCCATTTTTTTTCAGAATTCAATGAACGCACAGTTATCAGTTTTGTGTCATTTTAAGGTCCAGGTGGTAGCTGCCTTATTTGTCGAAGTGGAAGGTGATCTCTAGAGGCATCAGTTCTGCCTGTCCAGAATAAACACTAGCAGTGATGTGGCACAGAGACCAGAGTAAATTCCTCTCCCTGTGATTTCTGCTCTACACTGGCACTCAAGGCTCAGCCTGAGGAGTATAGGGCCATGAGAGAAAGACAGCAGAGAAAATGCTGTTCCTGGCCCCTGGCAGCCTGCAGGAGGAGGATGCTGTGAATTCAACTGGCCTGTGGTAATAAGGAAACTGAGAAGATGTCCCTAAACTAGAAACTGTAGGCTAGGACATGAAGAAATGGAATAAGAAAATTTATACACACATTTATATCAGTGTCTCTGACCTCGTCTATATGTGCAGTGAGAAAGTCACAAGCAGATCTGTGCATTTACCTATGCTTGCAACATTGAGAGTGTCTTGGTTTATTTAATTCTGATGTAAGGAGACAATTTTTGTGGACTTCAGAAGGAATCCATGTGTGCAAACCAGTCTGAATCTTTACTCATTTTCTAGACCATAGAGAAAATAGCATCTACTTTGAAAATACCTACACTAACAGTAATATTTTTAAAGGGATTAATTTTGTATATGTGGCTATGTTACCACGTAACATTTCTGCTGTGTTGATGAACTGTATTAACTACATCTTCTACTAACACAGTACTTAACACCTTGTCATTGTTGAGATGGAAATACTTAGGTGACAAAAAAAATTTGAAACATTCTGAAAGTACAGACCTTAATTTTTTTATACTAGATATGGAAAATTATGTGATGTGACATTAACATTTTTCTGTCTCAGTTTCTCTCTCCTTTGAGAACAGACGTGTAATTATTTCACTTTAAAGTGATTTTGAATAATTATTCATTAATGTCTGTGGATACTTCCTGCCAAATTCTGATCATTAAAGAGAAACCTAGGAGGAAACACCCATTCTGAGCTAACTGCATGGTGAACACTAAATGGTACTGATGCCTTAAATGGCTACCTAGAAACAGAGACTAGACAGGAATAAAGGAAAAAAAAAAAAGTGGTATTTGTTTGAAAGGCCTTCAGGTGTACACTTTGGGCTACTGAGGGTCCTGCCTCAGTGGATCCCAAAATGGACAATAGGTCACGAGTGCTTCACACTTTTATATCAGCATAAATTCACCAACCAGAACCCAGCCAATGATGGAATTTCCCCAAGCTTGCCCCCCTCTCTAAAGATGAAGGTTTACAGTTCCTGTTCTGGGTGTCCTTGGAGAGCAAGTTGGAGAGGTTTTGTTATGGCTCTCTTAGCGTAGAGAACAGCACTTAACAAGCTACAGGAAACTTCAGAGTTACACTAGCAGTACAGGATCTGAAAAATAAAAAAGTTAAAACCTAAGGCATCAGTACAATGTGCTGGATGGTGGGGACAATTCTGGCACTACATACAGAGCCTTCTGCCCATGCCAGAACTGCCCAAAGTTTGTGTTTTATGAAAACTGCCTGTTTCTGCCATAAACACTGGTATCATACACAAGCTTCTGTTCAGATTGCTTGAGTGTTTTTCATTTCCTAGGTTTGGACTCTGGACTTCTACTATCACAATATTCTATAGTGTAAGTGGGAAGCGACAAACACAAAGTAATATTGGCATATTATTCATCACTTATTTATAACATGTTTCATGCCACATCAGCTGCAGCAGGCTTCTTACCACATTGCAACAAATGCATCAACCAGATGTGGACCACAGTCCAGAGCCCAGGGTCCAGACCCAGCTTCCATCTCCATCCTCTCTTCCCCATGCCCTGGCAGGAGGGTGCTGGCGTGGGATCCCACCACAGATCGCACAGGCAGAGGGGCAAACCCCAGGAGCAACAGCAGGGCCAGAGCTTCTGGAGGAGCTCACAGGCTCAGTGCAGTAGCTTAGGCTACTGACACTGGTGATATTGGTGACAATTAGTGGAGTGTGATTAGAATGGAGATGAGGGGGGATTCATCTGGTACACTATCCATCATCTGCGTGCTGCCCCAGGCAATGTGACCAAGCTGCTGTTTTCTCTGGAGCTGCCATTACTGTGGATCAGCTTTAGCCTTCCCATGGGGCTAAAGCACTTCAGTAACTTTTTCCAGAAGGGCTTTGAAAAATAATTTTTTTTGCTTTTTGTGTTTTTCAGAGTATGACTGAATGTCTGTGCAGGTAGCCAATTTTTAGAGTTATACTTTCATACAAAAATCCATTTCATGTTAAACTGTGGAAAATTCAAAGTGTCAAAGTGTCAAATAAAACAAACAAACAAGAAGGTTTGATTTGTAACATACTTCAAGCACAAAGGTGAAAAACAATTAAAAACAAGCTTATCTGTTTCCCCACTATAAGGATGTCACTTTCATAACAAAACCTTTGGTTTTACGTTTGGGGGTTTTTCAGTGAGTATTTGCATCACTTGCTTACCATGTTATAGAGGAATCTTTTTACCTGTTAGTCAGGAAAAATTCTCATTCTCCTATATTTCAGTTTTATATAATGAGAAACCAGTTCCCATTTTAATGCCCAGGTACAGTTCCCCAGAAAAAATAACAGACTTTGTTCATTGCATACAATATTTATAGATACATCACTTATTGTCTGCACACACATGTGTAATGCTGGGTACAGAGCTCCCGTCAAATATTTTTACATCATTACTGTAGGAGAATTTTAATTTCAGGTTCAGTAGGAAATCTCCTTTTAGTATTATTTCTCCCTGATACTCAGGAGCCAGAACCAGAACCCAGGAGTATTTTCTTTGGATTATTGCCTATCCTACAGAATTTATTTATAGCTCAATATAAATAAATTTTATTCAACTCAAACTTTGTTCATTGGTTGTAAAGGTATTGTTCATGTGAGTTGAAATAATGCACAAAGTTTGCTGAACTAGATCCTGCTAGGAAAGACTGCATATTCACACCTCATTTTATACTCCCAATTCTCATTTCCCAGAAATAATTCCCCATCATTCTTTTATCTTGATGAATTTGCATGCTTATAGTCCTTTCTTTCTTTGCCACAGAAGATCTTTCACTCATTCATAGCATCTAGCTGAGATCATTTGGTTCCTATACATTCTCTTTACCTTTGCACAAATAAATATAAACACGTTCTTGTGTATTCCAGGCAAAAAAATTTCAACCATTTTTTCCTTTGGAATCTTGTAAGTGATGGTAGAACTTCATTTTTGTTAGTCTGTCACAAATTTGTAAATGCGTTTTAACTAGAGAATCAGCTGGCATGTGACTGTTACATGAATTATTCTTAAATATATTTGAATACCTAGATTGCAGAAGTTTTACAAATCTCATTTTCACAGTCGGTGTAGGGCTTTTCAAATACTAGCTTGAGAGGTTATCAGCCACCACCACTGTGCAGTGTCTGGTATCACTGGAGAATTCACTTACTAATTCACTTAGATTAGATAGCATTAGAATTGTGAGTTTATCAGAGGGAGCAGGCCAAAACTGTGTTCCTTAAAGGTAAAAACATGCAACTTAACTTGAATATGGCTGATTGTCAGAAGACTGGTGTATGCTATGGGATCAATATGTCTTCTAACAAAAGATTACCACCAAAAGACAAACAGAAAAGGCACTTTCTGACAAGGAAAGGTACTTTCTGACAAGGAAAGGTAATTTTATTCCTTACAATATTGTAAATTCCAAGGAACCCAACTGGAATTAAATACCTTAGATTTACACTATCCTTTTGTATTTCCTTCTCAGTTCTAGATGCCACCAAGAAGTTCTAGATTTAACCAAAAACCAGTTCTCTTACTCATCTACCACTTTAAGTTCACCAAAAGAGAAAGAGAAATCTTGCATAAACTTTTTTGTTACAATAGAATCATAGAATCTGATGAGTTGGAAGGGACCCAGAAAGATCATTGCATCTCCTGGGCTTGCACAGGACACCCCAAGAGTCACACCATGTACCTGAGAGCATTGTCCAAATCCTTCCTGAAATTCACCAGGCTTGGGGCTGTGACAACTTCCCTGGGGAGTCTGTTCCAGTTCCCAGCTACACTCTGGGTGAAGAACCTTTTTATAATCACCAACCCAAACCTCCCCTGTCACAGCTTCAGGCCATTTGGGTGCTGACATTGGTCACCACAGAGATCAGTGCCTGCCCTTCTTCTTCCCTTCACAAGGAAGTTGTAACGGCAGTGAGGTCTCCCCTCAGTCTCTTCTTCTCCAGGCTGAACAGAAAATGTGACCTCAGCTGCTCCTCTACACCTACGGCTTCCCCTCAAGGTCCTTACACTGTGGCACCCAAAGCTGCCCCCAGCACTCGAGGTGAGGCTGCCCCAGAGCAGAGCAGAGGGGACAATCCCCTCCCTTGCCCAGCTGGTGATGCTGTGCCTGATGTCCCCCAGGACACACTTGGCCCTCCTGGCTGCCAGGGCACTGCTGGCTTGTGTTCAACTTGCCATTGACCAGGACCCCCAGGGCCCTTTCCATGGCCCTGCTCTCCAGCCTCTCATTCCCCAGTCTGTCTGTTCATCCAGGCCTGCCCCATCCCAGGTGAAAAACCTGGCACTTGCCCTTGTGGAACTTCTTATGGTTAGTGATTGCCCATCTGTCTAATTTATTGAGGCCTCTCTGCAGGGATTCTCTGCTCTTGAGGGATTTGACAGCTCCTCCCAATTCAGTGTCTAATCACGCCACAAAAAGACAATATTTGAGCTAAATACCCACTGATTATTAATTCTGAAAAATTGGTGCCCAAAGAAAGGAAAGCTGTCAGGCAATAGGGAATGGAGTCAGGATTCTTAGTACCATGCATGATGAAATGAATATTTTAAAAGATATTTTTTAAATTTTACTTTTGCTTTAATAATTATAGGAAAGTGAATATGTTCTAGGAGCATTTATCTAATTCATATCTTTTGGTGTATATTATTGGTATATGATGTTATCCTTGAGAAAAATATTTAAATGGGTGTCTGTCACCTTGGTGTCTTCTGCCACCAGTTAAATGACCCAAAGTCAAACAATGTTTCACATTATTTGACACAGAAAAGAAACCCCAAACCTTTTTTGACATGATTTCTGTGCAAACTAAAGAACTTTCAAAATGGCATGAAGACAGACATTAGGATGACAAATTGCCAGTTAATCTGCAACAATGCACATTAGGTCATGGAGATTGATTAACCTGTAGACTATTACCCTGAGACAAAAAAAACCCAAGATGCTTCTCAGTTACTGAACTCAAGGGTCTTGATTCCACCTACTTATTTAGTGTAAGGAGGTTCATTCCACATGCATATCAAATCTGGTTTTAGAGCCACAATAAGGTTAACCTAGAAGATATAACAGAATTCACATAACAATGGTTGAGACCATTGTTATGTTCCAAAACACAGTATTATAAAGTGGATATAAAGTTTTAGTCTAAATACCAGAAAGATGTGTGGGTATTTTTTTTAATTATGAAAACATGAATTGAAATGGGAGGGAAGGTATAAAACTTTTGAAATTTTTATATATAATACAAAGAAAAGTTGCCAACATCTCTTGGAAGCTCATGTTCAATCCAGTTGCAACAGCTGGGCAAAAAAATATAAATTTCCTTCCTTCCTTCCTTCCTTCCTTCCTTCCTTCCTTCCTTCCTTCCTTCCTTTTTTTCTTTCTANCTCTTTCTCTTTCTCTTTCTCTTTCTCTTTCTCTTTCTCTTTCTCTTTCTCTTTCTCTTTCTCTTTCTCTTTCTCTTTCTCTTTCTCTTTCTCTTTCTCTTTCTCTTTCTCTTTCTCTTTCTCTTTCTCTTTCTCTTTCTCTTTCTCTTTCTCTTTCTCTTTCTCTTTCTCTTTCTCTTTCTCTTTCTCTTTCTCTTTCTCTTTCTCTTTCTCTTTCTCTTTCTCTCCTTCTTCCTTCTTTCCATCCTAACATGAAGAATTTGATTGTTGATATTACATAACTGATGTATTGGAGCCCTAAATACACATGGGAAACTCATAACCATATTCTAACAAAAACCCATTTTAGACCAATGAAACATTGCAGCTCCGTAATAAGAAACAGAGAGAATGTCTTTCATTCCAGCTTTATTTTTTATACTCTTTACAGCTGTTCCACTTATAAATAAGAACTTCAGTACATAAACAGAGACTAAACATAATAGAATGACAAATTAGATCCCTCAGAACTGATGTTGTTTATTTTTCTTATTCATTTTTATTAGCGTTGAATATTGCGTGTCTAATCCATACTGAAAGAACTATGTAAAGTGGCTGGCCTCAACCATTTATCTGGTAAAAATTGTTCAACATATAGACCCCACAGAAAACCTTAATTTGCTAATAATTCTCAGTGAAAAGGGGAGGAATAGAGGAGGAGAAAGTCCAGCTTTAACTTATTGAATTGCAGCTGGAACAAAACTCGTTCATATTCAAGCAGCTAATTGCAGGGAAAACAGTCTATTTCAGTCTTTAAAATTTGATGTCTTCATTTTCCAAATATTTATTTGTACTGCACATGAGAGGCCTTATGAAGGGAAGCATTCTAAAAGCTGGAGGAGACATTCAGGCTGAACAGTAGTTTACTTATAATTTACAGACTTGTAGTACTTAATATATAATGCAATAATCTATGCTGTGCCATTTGTCATTTGGACTAGGCCACAGATTATAGCTTAGGGCAGTGCATCTGTGCACAGATCAGGCAGGAAATGGCCTAAAATCTTGAACAGCTGAGCATGATGTCTCAGCGTAGTTGCAAAATTCAGCCTCTGCTCCAGAGGTCACTGCATGCTTCAGTCATGACAGCCCAAATTGTTAAGCATGTGACTAATATGCATACAGAACACAGGCTGCCTAGTGTCTGCTGCAAGCTTGATGGCTGGTTAGCGGCTAGTCTTAATTTTATGTGACAATCCTATGTAGGAAGTGCCGGGTGGGTGACTAAATGGAGCATATTGATGTCCCACTGGGTGTAGCCCCTGTTGTTTTGACAAATTCTCCTTAGCATTTATCAATCAGGCCTACAATGGGGAGTGTGCTGAATATCTAATTCAGACATGCTAGTCGGGACTAATAGAGCAAGATAGCATGTTATTCAATTTGTACTTGTTAGTGATGTCCCACTGTCACTGGGCAATTTACCTTCACACTTCACAAATGAAAAGAGAAATTTGCTGGGCTTCAAACACTTACATGAGTTACAAGCAAAATTTTAATTAGCATGTCATTACAGCAATAATTTATTGCTTCTTTCTAGTGTCCTAGCGCCCAGATTGCACTTTTCTTTTTTTTTCCTTTAAGGCTGTTGTGCTTTAAAATTTATGGGGCAGGTACTTGAAACAAAAATAAAAACCAACCCCGCAGCAATTGAAAAGCTGAATAGTAAGATATATATCAAAAAACATTATTTTTTGAAGCCTAAAAGAGATTTATACACTTATCACTTAAAGTAACGTTTTGAGCTCTCCCATTACCAAGTTTTAGAGGATTTAGTAAACAGCATAATTTAAATGTCTTCTTATTTTAATTAATTTTATAACTACTTGAAAGTGTAATTTTCATCTCTTTCCAAATGAAATACAAAGAACGTGGGACAAGAAACAAAGTGTGTCGTGTAGAAAACAGTAAAGCCAAATCACATTTTTATTTTATGTACATAAACATTAGTAGTGAATTTCCAGTAAACACCCATGTCAACAACTAAAGAAGCCTAATTTTGGTAAATAGAGTAGAAATAGGTTCTTTGGTTAAAGTCAATGAGAAGTGCAGATTAGTCCCTAGAACTGTTTGGGAAGTTCAGAGCACCTTATATTGCCATTGAAGTTGAAAAGGGCCTGCCCTGCATGTTGAAGAGCTGGTTCCTGTGGCCTTTGATGCTATTGTATTTATTTGTATATATTGGTGCACATACTTATTTTTCTAAATTGCAACCCACAATTGATGGATACACAAGGATACTCAGTGCTTTAAGAGAATTAGAGGACAAAATGCAAGCAATCTGCATGAAGTAGAGGGGAGCTGGGGGATGCTTTAAATTCCCCAGACAAAAAAGCAGTGTGAATGAGTCAGGGTGAATGGCACACTGCAGGATGCAGGACAGCTCTTCAAATGCCAACTTGCTGTCTCCGTGGCACATTGCTCAGGAACACAGCCATGGTCTCTAGAGCTATCTCGTAGCAGGTTCGCTAATAAAATGATGAATAAGCAATTAAAAAGAAATGTGAGCAAACAAATCACCTTGGGAGGTTTGTAGAGATGGCTGCACAGTCGAGATAAGACACTCTTACAGATTCCAGATATTCAAGGGGATGTTGTTATTATTTTTATTATTTTTAAAAACATTCTGGGGAAATAAATACGAAAACAGAGTATTGACTGACAAAAGGGCCTGCAAGATCAGGCCTCCTCTGTGGTATATAGGAACACCTTAGAGGAAAGTTAATGAATTGAGGAGTTTAAATACACCAGGAAATGTAAATATTGCTGCTAGAGGTTATGGTATTTCATTGCTTTCAACACTCTGAAAGAAAACAGTGTGATTTCACAAAGAGCCCATAAAATTTAAGTGAAACTTCTGCCTTGAGTTATTTTCGTTAGTGACAATACTTTTTCCTCTTGGCAGGTCCTTTCAGAGTAACAATATATTTTGGCCTCAGTTTTGGTCTCATTTAAATTGGTTCAAAGGCAAAATTACCCTATGAAGTCTGACTTAATCTCCTGTGGGTACAGTGGAATTTGACTTACAGGTGTCACTCATGGATCACAACCCCACTGCTCTAGGGCAAGCAGTATGCTGCAAACAGCAAATACCAAGCCATTGGTCATGGCTGCTTGAGCATGAGGTGACTTCTACAAGCACCACTTGGAGCCCTGTAGCAGCAACAAGATGCCAGGAAAGACTCTGCAAAACTGAGAAAAGCCTGGCTATTTTATTTCCATGCTCTAGTGTTGATTCTGCTCCAGCTGAGAGGGGAAGAGAGGCATGCAGACTGTGAAATATTGTATTAATATCATCAAATGTGGAACTCTAAGACCTTGAGAACCCACTAGAAAACTATAACATGGCCACAGCAAAAACTGGGGTGGAAGTTGTTACCACTTTTTGATATTTTGATAGCTCTTCCCTCACTGACAAGTGTTTTTTCCTATCTCTTGGCATATCCACACGTTTCAGAATGCAAATACTATAAGCAATTTATATGCAGCTGTGATAAAAAAATGCAGGTTTTCTTGGGCAATTTTTAATTTTTTTTTAATTCTACTTACTGTATAATTCACAAAAAAAGGAAAACTGTCAATATGCTTATAACATTATTTTCTATTGTCTTTATCTGCCTCTATTCCTCTTCCAGTGTGTCTGTGTCTGTTGTCTACAGAATGAGTGCTCTACTTCTCTGGTCTTCACATTTTTCCCAAAGATTTACTGCTCTAGGAGGCTCACAGACACAACCCTTGCCAAGATTATATTTATTATTATTAGGTAGTAGTTTATATATTTTACAAGTCAGCATTTTTTTCTTTACTGTTTGGTTGATTTTTATTTTAATTTAATAGTGGAATACTAAGCCCTAATCCAATAATTTAATTATATAATTATTCTTAAACATGTTCTCTCTTTCCTAAGCAAGCTTAAGAAATATTTAGTTTCTAGTATTTAGCTCAAGTCTTATCCTCCTAATTTTGAAACATTTGCACAATTCCAATATATTTTGTTGCTTTTCATTTAAATCTGCATTCAGGTAGCTCTAAGCACAATTTTCCCTGATAGTAGTGAGGGGAGGTAAAT
>VZTN01027565.1:375213-393821 GCA_013400515.1 Erpornis zantholeuca | reverse complement strand
CCGGTGCCGCGGCTCCATGGACGCCAACCTGCGCTTCTGGAGGGCGGAGGGACAGGTCGGGAGTGCGGGATGGACGGGCGGGGATGTGGTTTGGAAGGGTCCGAAATAACGCCTCGTCTCTCTCAACCGTGCCTTCCTCAGTCTTTCTTCCAGAGGTTTCTCCTCTGGGCGGACGCCTTGGATCCGCTGCTGCTCCTCAAGTCCTCCGTGAGTACCGCGCAGGGAGGGTCGAGATGGGCGAGCGACCTCAGAGACCGTGGCTTTGTCGGGCTGTGAAATGGGGTCACTGCCAGGCTGCTGTGGAAAATGAAATACATGAGAAATGCAGCAGTGATTGTCATGTTCCGCTGCCTAAAGGGGCTACAGGAGAGCTGGGGAGCGGCTTTGGGCAAGGGCACTGGGTGATAGGACAGGGCGGAATGGCTTTAAGCTGATGGAGAGGCGGTTTGGGTGGGATATTAGGAAGAAATTCTTTCTTGTAAGGGTGGGGAGGCCCTGGCACAGGGTGCCCAGAGCAGCTGTGGCTGCTCCTGGATCCCTGGCAGTGTCCAAGGCCAGGCTGGATGGGGCTTGGAGCAGCCTGGGACAGTGGGAGGTGTCCCTGCCCCGGCAGGGGTGGCACTGGGTGGGCTTTAGGGTCCCTTCCAACCTGAAGCGTTCCACAATTCTACAACAAACAGAAGTGCACGTGTATGCACTTCTATATCTGATTACATAAACCAAGGGACATTCCTAGGCACTACCATTTCAGCAGCCCTGCTCAGAGCGTGGCTGCTGTGCCCAAAGTTGAATTAGCCCAGCAACTCAAAAGTTTCTGTGATTGTGAATTGGTTGTGTCTAGGTGTGTTCTTGCTTTCACTGCTCAGGTGAGGAACAGGTGCATCATTAGCTTCTAGGTTTGTATTTATGGTGTTTTATAGCTGATATATTGCACTCAGAATTTTGAAATCTGAGGGTTTTTTGTTTGTTTTGTTTGTTTGTTTTTTCTCAAATGCAGAATGAAATAAAAAGAAACAGGTTATTAATAGAAATCAATGAGAAGACCCCAGCTGAGCCCATACAGAATAAACAGGTATTTTGGACTGCAGTTAAAATCTTAACATAAGTGTTTAGCCATATTTAATTGTTGTGTTATGTTTCAAAATATCTACCAGCTTTAACTTTTTAAAATTAACCTTCTGTTCTGTCATGGTGTATGCTTTGGTGCTGTTACACAGCCTATGGAATGTGAGTGCTTTATATTCAACAGGGAGTATATGGAGAGAAATTGTATGGGAAAATATAATTAAAGGGATATATAAACATATACACTTCATATAAAGTTATTGGAAAAAGACATAAATAATAAATTTAGAAAGAAAATTTTACCCAGTCTCTTCTGAAATTTAATTACTAACCTTATTTTCCAACTGTTGCAGGCCAAACAAGCCTTCTTGCTAAGCCTGGTAAGTTTACAAAATATTTAGATGACTTTTTTTTCCTTATTCAAGAATGGCAAAGATATTCTAATTTGCTTTTATTTTTTCTTTTCACTTAAGTGCAGTGTACATCCTGATACAGACAAGATAATTCCTGTTTTGTTTAGACCTCCAGGTAGGTTCCCTTAAGTGAAATTTTGTGTGTGTGACTGAAGCATCAAGGGGGAATAGCTCATGGTAAATAGCTGCTGTGATACCACAGGAACACCCTTCTCCATACAGAGAAGCAAGTAGACTTTTCTGTTAGTTGCACTGTTATATGTGTTGAAGATTTATTTATTTATTCCTATGGTCCTGTTGAGGAATTTTTCCCAAGGATAATCTGCTCATCTAGATGGAAACTCTCTGATCAGTCTCTGTTTCTTGTCGCTGCAGAATGAGTTCCCAAATCCCTCCACATTTAACTGTCTACTAGAATTGAAGTTTTTCTCTTGATGGCTGTGGCTGCTGGATGAATTTACTTTCTGGTGACAGATAAAGTGTGCTTGGGGTGTTGTTTAGGGAGCCAAGGCAGCACAGGTTGTTCATCAGGCATAACCATACTGAGGCTGTTTACTCATTATCTCCTGCACAACTGTGGCAGCCTTTGTTGCTACCTCACTTTTTGATTAGAGAGCTGAACTTGTGTTCAGTTATTTGGTTTCCACGCAGCCCTGGTGAGTGGAGCTCATGAGGTCTCCTTTTGGCTGTGAACTGTGAGCAGGGATTGTGGCTTCTTGAGTGAGGAGCGAGAGACAAAGCTTAGGGTTGAAGTTGATGGTGATGCTGGGGTTTGTGGGCAGTGTTTTGCTTGGAGATGGAAATAGAGGGGGGAAGTTAGGGGAATTTTCTGCTCAAGACCATCCATCTGTACTCACAAATGTTATTTTTACTGAAGTAAAGTTTTCTTTCTTTTTAGCTTTCATGCCCATAACTCTTCCCTTGGTGAGTAATCGTGACAGATGCCAGTGTGCATCCAGCAAGGCTTACATTTTCCATGGCCAGGGCTTGGAGGGAGGCAATAGAAATTTTGGGGCTTTACTGTAGCTTCAGCATAAGATGTTTGAAAGATACCTGTTTTATGGGGAGTGCTGAGTAACCTGGAAATCGAGCCCTTAAAGAACCTCCCTGGAAGCCCAAAGCTGTTAGCTACCCTTCTCCAGCAGCGTTTCAAGAGATTGTTCCTGTGTGAAGGACAGCTTTCTGATGCAAGGTGAACTCCCTCAGCATTGAGAGCAAGGCCTGGGTTTGGTCTGTGTATCCTCAAAACTCTGGAACTGCAGTGGGAAGGAGTTGGAATCTTGTGTTCTGTATTTCAGACCCAGAATATAAATTTTTTCTTAGGTAGATAATTGGTTCATTTGGAAATAGGAAATGGTTTTGTCAATAAATTACCAAATATATAAAAATGAACTCTTGTTACTGTGCTGACAAATTGCACTATTTTGTTTCATAAAATTTATAGCTGTAATTATGTGCATGTGTATTCATTTAGATATCTTTGGGTTTTGGTTTGGCCTATGATTGTACATGCTGAGATATGTTATTCCATACAGACATCACAGCATGAACTTACATGGCACTGCTAGAAAGTACAATGAAAGTCTTGATGGCTGTTAAATTCATTAAGAGCAGTAATAAAATTAATAGAAATACTTCTTTTTGCTATTTGCAGCTTACTGCTCTCTCATAGATGTGGTTGGAGTCAGTGCTGGCATTAATAATAAAGATGGTTGATCCACTAATATTAAATGAATTACTGATCCTTCTCTGAGGCTTTGGAGATTCTCAACCTTCCTCTTACTTGATATTTTGTATTCTTATCTTGAGTGACTGTTTTTTTGAAAGTGTTCCACACCTTGAGCTTGAAACCTCAAGAAAGGTTGTGGTTTATTAAAGCTGGAGTTCTTATTTACTGTCTGAATTTAAAAAGAATCTGAGAATTGACTCCTAAAATCTTGGATCTTAGATCTAGTATTCATGTCCCCAGCAAAACCAATCTGACCCTTTCTCAATAATTTCATTAATTAGACTATTGTTACCTTAGTTATTTTATTTGCATCTATTTAAGCTTCACAGGCACAAATGCATTTTTCCTTTGGGTAAGGAAGCATCTTGCTGCAATATTCCCAAACATGTTTTACCACAATGTGTCTGTTTTATGGATGTCTGTGTGCTTTCTATTGAAGAGAAAAATGAGCATGTCACCTCTGTAACAAGAGAATGAGCCTTAGAACCAAGGCTGGTGGCTGTGGGCACTGACTGGAGCCTTTGACACTGCTGCCAGTGGTACCTCAGCAGTTCTCCTGGTGCTCCTGCACCAAAAACTTCTACACTCATCAAACCTCATTTTTCTATGTGTTTTTCCTCTTAGGTCATCATTTCATCTGTTCAGCGCCAAGCAAAGCATTCTTTTTTTTGGCAGGTAATTGCCTCTTTCTTGATACTTTTACAGGTCTTCTAGTCTCAATGCTGAATTCATGTTTTCTTACAGTGTCTTGTTTCTGCAGTTCGTGTTTCACGCATACACCACAGCGTTCACCCTGGTAAATGGAAATGGCACCCCAAAGGCTGAAGTATGTGTTGATTTTTATTTTTGTAATCATCTGAATTGTACAATACCATTTTGAACTTGATTTACAAGTGTTTTGCAATGTACTTATGCAGAGTGGTTTTTTTCTGTCCTCGTTAGGAATACTCACTTAAACAGAAACAGATCCTTCTTGGCTTGGGGGCCATTTCCTATTCAGCTTGTCTTGGTGTAAGTATTTGCTCTATGATTGCCTTCCTGACAAGCTCTCCTGAGAAGGAGTAGGCACTGGGGTAACCACAGTGACAGATATCCTTCAGGATTGTGCTCTGGTGCTCCCCTCTAATGTTTTGTCACAGATTTATTTACCTGTTAAACTGAAATGCTGCACATTTTTTCAATGAAAGGCACCTGTTTCCTCTTCATGCCTTAGGCTCTCCCTCTTGCCTTCATGAATCGTTACACATTGAAGAGCTCATTAATGCAATTTCTTGTCAGAAAACTGCTACCTGCTCCTCTGTTTGGTGAGTAGAAACAAACTGTGCATCATGCAGCTGGTCTGAGGGCCATTTGCCTGTCTCACTTTAGAGTTTTCTTGCTTCTGCACAGGTGTGGTCTCACTGTTTCTTCTCTGGCTGCCTTTACTGGCCCCTTCCTTTCTGTGGGAGACAACTCTCTCTGTGCAGTGTCCCCAGCCTCACTGGATTCTTGCTGGTTTTAGTTCAAGAGCTGCAGAGCACCCTTGTGACCTTTGTACACATACCCCACAGCACTAGGACTGCCAGGATAGATCAGGAGGGCAGTAGCAGTGGTGCTGCCATGGCCTGGTGTGGCACATCCATGACAGCAGAGTAAGACATCGCTCTGGGAGTGCAGAAAGTGGGACTTGTTCCAGCAGGATATTATCAGTCTTGCAAGGAAAGTGGAACTCAGTTCATTAATGGATAGTTCTAATGCCATGGTGAAGTTGCACCAGGACAACTTTATTTAATGTCATTAATTGTGTTTCTATTGCCATTATAGAAATTTTTGGCCTTTCTTAGAGGAAAATTGATAAAATTGAAACACACCATCTCCTTTGTTTCAAGTTATGTGAGATGCCTGCTCAGATCTTTCTGAGGACTTACATTAGAGGTTTCTGACTTGTTTCCTTTGCAGCAGGTGTTAAATGTGCTTCCATTTTCTTAATGCAGAGAGAAGCCTGGGGGTAATTGATTCATGTTAGTCCAGCATTTGCAAAGTGTTCTCTGGTACACTGATGTCTTTATTGAACAGCCCTACTAAAAACTAATAAAAAGAGAAATCTATTATTTCAAGTAAGGTCAGTTTGACAGTCTACACCCTTCCTTTTAATGCAGGGATGCAGCCTTTACTGAAAACCTGTTCCTTTCAGGGTCTTGTCTTCTGTGCTGGATTTTGTGCTGAGCAGGACAAAACCTAACCACAACAAAAATCCCTCTACTTTCTCTTAAGAACAGAGTACTCATGGTTTGAGCTGGATGGAAATGATTTTATAACTCTGAATCCATAAAAACAAAGCACCTTTTAGGACTTACAATCTCAATCAAGCTTCTGGAACAAAGATTCACATCCCAAGTAGATTTTTATGGGGCAGTCTCTTTTTAAGCTGTCAGGTTATTCAGTTGTGAACTGTTGAACTGGAAATGTAAAATGCACATCATTATGAATGTTACTATTGAGACATTTTTGGATGTACTAAAGCAAAATCCCCTTTAACCCTGCAGGTTTGACGAGTGCATTTACTGTGGCGATGGTGAGAAGCCCAGAATTCGATAATGGGATAGCAGTGATGGATAGGAATGGCAAGGTTGTAGGAGTGTCTAAGAAGGCTGGTGAGAAGGTAGGTGAGGGGGTGAACTCTTTTGACTTGCCTTTCATTCCCTGCTAAGAGCAGAATGTGATGCTGAGAGCAGATAGGGTTGGATATATGAAATAAGGAATCTCATATCAGGTGCTGAATCCTTGGATTAGGTTCCTGGAACCAAGTTCCACAACCTTTGTGTCTTCAAGGGTTGGCTGCCTCCCCAGACCAATATACTGAGTACCAGAGACACTGGCACAGACATTTCTGCTTTCCCATGTCACCTCCAGAAGGAGATGAGACTCTTGGATCTTCTGATGGGGCACCTCAGAGAAAAGCCCTGTATTGTGGAAACAACTGTATTGAGCATAAGGATTTGGGGAAAGCTGGAGAGTGAACATCAGATTAACACAGGCTAGTTAGGATGCCCAGAAGGTATAACCAATTGTATGAAGTTCAGCACAATTTCAAAAAAGCAAGTCTCAGCAAAATTATTACCATGGCAGGAAAACTCATCAGTAGTTTCACCTTCCTTTTAAGGAATTTCTCAGTCATAAACAGAGTGTTTGCCTGTTAGTTTCCATTTAAGAAAGAATTCCTCTAATAGATGTTTTAATCCCTCACTAACCTGTTGCTTTAAACTCCAGAGCATTAGACAAAAAGGCACTCAGGGAAGCAGGCAGTGTTTGAAGCTGCCCAGAGCACTGCTTTGACAATACTTGTTTTGCTCTCTCCCTGAAGGCTGTTATGGAAACGGCATTGTCCAGAGCAGTCTTGTTTGGGACAACATTCTTCCTGCCAGAAGTGCTCATGTACTGTGTGCAAAGGTGAGAGGCACTGCAAAGGGCTGGGGGTGCCTGGTCAGTGGTACTCTGGTTTTTAGTCTGGCTTTACCATTTGCCATGTTTTCTCTTGGGTTTGCTGTATTGCATGCCTTGGCAGAAGGGATGATGTGAGAAGTTGCTGCTCATCTGCTGTGATTCTTTTAGATCATTAAAGTGAATCTGGTTTTGCCTGAACCCATGCTTGGAGGGTTTGCAGGAGCGAGGTTTTCCTCTCTGCTCCCATGCAGGAACCATGGTTGTGCTCTCCTGATAGGCTGTTTTCCAGTGCCTACCTACCTCCTGTTCCCTAATTTAGGATTTGAGTGCCAATGTCTGTTATCAAGCTTGTTCACAGGACTGAGGTTTGCATTTTTCCATAGGTAATTTGGCACTTGAATTTGCAACTAAAGGTGGATCCCCACTTCCAAGTAGTTTTCCATGTATTGTAAAACCTGTTTATGCTTTTGCAACATTTTAAACCCCTGTATCCTAAGAAGAATACATTGTATGCTTTATGAGAAGATTCTTAGCCTGTCCTGAGCTTTTGGTCATGATCTTTGTGGTGTAAATAGTACAGGTAGGGATCATCTCTGTCAAGTAATTTGGTATTGCCTAAATTGATTCCTTATCAGCTTAAGGGACTCCTGCTACCAGAGGACAAATTCAGATGTAAAATAAAATTTTAAATATATGTGTCAAGTAATACATTTCTGCACGAAGCAAAATAGGACTGCCCACAGGAACTAAATGTGTAAGGAAAGAGGGTAATCCAAGAAAAATCTTAAAGAACTGAGACACTTTAAAGCTCTAATGTACTTTCTCTCCTTTTGTCACTTTGATCTTGCTGCTTGTTTTCTTAATCTTGACAGTCTGGGCTTGGAAAATGCTGCAGGCAGGCACAAAACAAAGGGAAAGCACAGGAAGTTAAGAGTGAGAACATAGGAAATGAAGGAAACATCTTTAGGAACCATAAGCCTAGATTATTACTAGTGTAATTTCAACAGTATCAGTGTAATTTCAACCAGTAAAATAGTAGCTAATGCTCTTTGTGTCACTGTCAGGTTATTTTTCAATATACTGACATACTTTTTTCAATGTCTCGGACAGAGCAAGATTTGTTAAAAATCCTCGTGCTTTGGGTCCAGTGAGAATGTTTGTGGTTATGTCAGTCCTAGCAGGGATGCTGCCAGTCTCATTCAGTATGTTCCCGCAGTGTGGGGAGGTAAGTCCTTTCACAGGAATCGATTTAGGATTATTGTGACATTAAATTGGCCTTTCAGAACTATGGCCAGCAGTCTGAAGGCCACATATAAACAAATCAACAGGAATAATGTGGTGTGTCTAGAATAGGGCAGCAGAGAGGCTGCTTGTGAGGGCCCATGTACCAGGCTGAGGCTCACAGGACTTTCAAAGTGCCAGTTGCATTGTGTGTTGTTTATATTTACACTTTTCAATGTAGATTTATCAGACATTCACAACAGTCTGAAGCAAGCAAGGTCAGAACTATCTTTAAGTGCTCTTTCAGCACTGTGGTCAGTCCTGCAGGAGAAAGGAAAGATGTAGATGGAGAGCTTTTTTCTTTCAGCATGGGCTGACTGGAGAGATAAACCTGCTTACATGTGACATCTTTTCACCCTGCCTTGCTGGACTGGGAAGGGTAATCTGTTCCCTGGGAAAGAATGGCTTCCTGGCAGGTTTTAAACGGAGGATGCAGCCCCTGAACCTTGGGCTTTGGAGGCCAGATGAGAGAGGAGCCTTTCTGCATTTGTTTCCTCTCCCTTATCAGCATTCTGTGAATATTCTTAGCAAATCAGACTGAACTCTTGCAATTTACAGTGGTTTCTTTGGCTAAACTGTCTGGCATTTTAACTTTGTTTTTTTAAGATTTCTTGATTTCTTATGACAGCAAAGCAAACTGAACATAAACGGGGGGACTTTTGAGTAATTATGTACTGAGAGTAGGGCTGGTTGGTTCCTTTTCCTTCTCAATGGCTCAGCCCACAGCAGAAATTCTCCTGGGTGTCACCCAAATATATTTACAGCTGGATTTGGTGAAAGTCTTTTCACACCTAAATGATTCGGTGATTCTATAGTGAATGGAGATGATGTCACTATTCTTGAATAATAAATATTGTTTCCCATATGTGTGCACATGTAGGAAAAGTCGGAGGAGCAAAAAAAACAAAGCCCCAAAACAACAAAAAAATCCTCAAATCCCCAAACAAAGAGCTCTAAGTCCCAAATACTGAATGCAGTACTTGAATTTGTGCAAAGTGCAATGCAGTAGCAAGGACTTAACATTCACTTACCAGGCCATGGTGGTGCTGATTCCCTTTTTTCCTACGTTGCAGATAAAGCGAGCAGACCTTGAACCGGAAATTCTGTCATCTACAGAAGAAACAGAGTTCTTCTACAACAGGGGAATTTAAAGCCTGGCTTTTATATACAAACATGTGCTCTGACCCAAGTGAATTCTGAATGCACCACTGGCACTTGTGACTGAATTGTGATTCCGTGGAGGCAAACGTGCCAGGTCCTGTGTATGATGGTGTGGCCTGTCAAGAGGCAGAACTTGGCAACATGGCTTTGCCAGCCCCAGCCTGGAGGCAGATAAATACACCTCACCTGATGCTGAAAAGTACTAGAAAAGCACTGTAACACAGCCTTTGTCACAGCCTGTGTTCTGTGCTTCCTCAGGTGATTGATTTCTTAATTAAATTACTGTTGAGTACATAAGTTTTGTTCTGCTGCTGCAACTTCTGATGCACTGCTTTCCAGGAACCCAGCTGGTGAAGGCTTTGCCATCAGTACTTCTGTGGCTGAAGTCCAGCTGGTTTTTCTCAGAACACTTTGTGTGTTTCAGTGATCTAACACTCCTTTTGAGGATGAGACGTGAGCAAGGCAGCCCCTGAAGTGGTATTAGAATATTGGTTTAATTTAGTTGTTTAAAAAGTGTTCAGGAAATGAGTGTCAAACTTGATCACCAGTTGATTCCTGGCTTTCTAAAAATCGTTGAAGGAATTGTGAGGCCTGATGCCCCTTGAGCTTTAGAACTTGGTTTTTACACTGAAGCCATGAGGAGATCCCACATCATTCTGACCTAGTGGTGGACAATGAGGAATTCCCACTTTTGCAGGTTGGCAGTGTTTAGCCAAAGTAAGAAAGCTCTTTTGATATGTGGCATCATTTTGATATATTGATCAGTGAGGTGATACATTTTGCTGATCCTGTGAAATTATTCAGGGACCCTCAGCTGTCTGGGAAGAGCTGCAGAAAGAGCTTACAGGAGACCTTGTGATAGTGACATCTTAAGTGATTTTTGAGCCATCTCTCCTACAACCCCTGCCTATAGTTATGTGAAGTGCTGCTAAGGCTGTGTGACACAGAAGGAAATACACTAAATAATGTAAAATTATTTATGTGAAAGTGATTATCACCAGTGCAGCCTCCAAAGCCTGCCATAATTTATCTTCCTTGGGGCACAATACACAGGTCACTGCTCTCCTATTGCTGGAGGATTAGATTTCTTACCACAGTGTGAGGAAACCAATGGTATCCCAATCCAATCCATCCTGCAGGAAGAGCAGCATAGAGCAAAGTAAGGAAAAGTATCAGGCCTGGGCTCTTGAGGAAGAGATTCCTGCTGTGCTTGTGGAACTGAACAAAAGCAGGAAGTTGGGGGTTGAGTTTAATTTCTGTTTGAGTTCTGCGTTTTTGAGCCTTCCTCTAACAACTGACTGGAGGGAAAGGTCAGACAAGGGGAGAGAGGAGCAGCAGCACACCCTAAGGACCTGGAATTGGTGGGGAGCATGCTGTAAAGCTGTTCCAGGAAGACCATATGGATACTGTCTCTAAGTTGGCCCTACTCCACTGCAGGACTGTAGTGAATCTTTAAAGGTAAAGGATTGTTTACGCCTACTGAACTCTGCAGGCTCACTCAGGCTCTGTGGGTGATGTCCTTCAGTACGTGGTAAAATCTAATCAGGGTCAAGAACATAACTGTATTGTGTGAGATCAAGGGGTCTGCTGAGCCAAATGTCATCTGCTCATGGCAGGAGGTTAGAACTAGATGGATCTTTAGGACCACTTGCAACCCAAAGCATTCCATGATTCTACCACACGGTCAGGTGGAACAGGCTTAAGCCTCAGCCTGCCTCTCTGAGTGTTGGTCTCCTTCCAAACCTTTAATAGCAGAGGCGCAGATAACATCCTACAGTTAATTTATCTAAACCCCTGTTTCTCTGTTAATCCTGTTTCAGTCACATACCAAAGGCAAATGCAGAAGGGGTCTGATTCCACTCTCAGTAAATATGAACTGGTGCTCCAGTGAAGACCTGCACCTCTCCCCACTCCTTTTTTAAACATCATTTAAGAATGGCTAAAGTAAATGCTAGTTACATGAACCACAGTGGGAACATGGAAAAAACCCCAAAACCTAAGAGTAGAGCAAAGCCAACAAATAGAAGAGAATATATTGGTGAACTTTGGATCGTCATGGTAACTAGACAAGCTATAAATTCACTGGCACCACACTTGGATGTTTTAAGCAAACTGATGTCATTACAACTCCATGAGTAAGACTTCTGGAATAGGTCTGGTAATAGTGTCTGTTATTACAGCTGCCCCTTCTCAAACTCCACCAGCTTCTTACTGAATACTTGAGTTGAAATTTGCCATATTAAACTCAGCTCCCTCAAGATTATTATATACCCTTTTCCTCATTCTCATAAATGTTTTTATTGCCCTAACCAGAATTTTCCAGAAGAGGAGGGCAGACACCTGCCATTTAAATTGTCAGCCTGGCTGATTCAGCAGCTTCCCAAACCAGGGCAGGGAAAAGATGTTGCTAAAAAGACCCTGGCATGCTCAGCCTTGAATCAGTCACTGAGATGAGAACTGCCAGGACCAGACACCTAGTCCAGAAGTAGTCCAGAGGTGCAAGTCAGGGAACAAGACTGGAACAAGCAGCAAATAATCATGGTTGAGGGACCTGGGAAGAGTCAGCAACTACAGGAAATCTTCCCCTTTGTAACGTGGAATAGATTAACAACATACCAGCCCAAGGCAGGTCTGTCTCCTGCTTTAGCTGGCCCTTGTGCTAAGTGACTGCATTAGTGGTGGAACCAGTTTAAGTTGTGGTGAATGACAACAGATGGAAGCTTTCAGCTTCAAGGAAAACAGAAGTCTTAGTACAGCACAAGATGCTGTGCCTCACCCACAAGCTTGTCATCTTGAAATGTAGGAAAATCCAATGAGGCTTTCAGGCCCCTTTAATGTAGCTTAAAAAACCCCAGCCACTCCCATGTAAAGAAATACTGAGATCAAAGCCTTTCTCAGCTGGAGCTGTGTCCCTGCTTTACGCCCAGGCCTGTAACACAGCCATGCTGCTTTTCCCTTTTCCCCACATGCCAGGGCGGAAGAAGGAAGCATGAAGGCAGGGAGGGACTCCTGCACTGCAGCTCCTTCCCTGTCAGACAGCAAACACCACGTGCTCTACAGTGTCACTCCGAAAGGAGCTGGTTCCCAGTCTTTGGAGTCTCCTCCCGAGTCCCACATCACTCATCAGCTCCAAGGAATGACTTCACCTGACCAGAGATGCTCTGACTCAGACTCCAGCCAGAGAGCTGCCTAGGGAAGGGTGTAAGGCACTATGAAACAGTTGGGAACTCCCTGCACTGAGCCTTTCAGCTTGTTTTGTACCTAGAAATGGAGCTGCTTCAATTAACAAACCCTCAGTAGCCATTTCAGGAGCAGCCAGATGCCAAAAGCAGAAGCAGTCAGGATGTTTAAGATGGACTCTGGCAGAAGTCCCGTGTCAAGTTTTTCCAGGTTACAAAGCATTACACTGCTCTCCATTGAACATTATCCCCCTCACACATTTGCCTCCAGGGGAAACAGGGCAGGGCAGCTCATACAAGGAAGTAAAACTCCAAGGATGAAAGCAGTAAAGGAAGTAACCCGATTTACTCAGCAAAATCTCAACTGCAGGGACTGAGTGTTCATCCTGCTCCCCTTTGCAAGCCTCTGCCCTGCTCAGTCTTTACCTTCCAATTTCTGCAGACACAGTAGAGATGTTAAGGGGCAGAAACCATTCACCATTTTTTAGTTCTCCAAAAACAAAGGCAGTAAAGATGAAAAGGTATGAATAAAAATTCCATTTTAAATGGTGTTTGCTTCTAGAAGGAAGAAAGGATGTCATCTGACTGCAAAAGAGCAACTGCACCCACAGTCTGCTTGTGTGCACCCTGGGGAAAGGGAAGCAAGAAATAAGTAGAAATCTTTTCCTGTCCTGACCTTGCAGATTTTTCTATTTTATTTTAAACCTTTTTGAGAAGAAACAGTGTTGAAAGTCATTAAGAAAATGCAAGACATTAAGACAGTCCTTTGAATGCACTGAAGCTGAGGGAGGCCCATAAATCTTGTATAGTGCTGATGATAAAATCAGCAATGACAGAAGTGTTTGAACATTTCCAACCTAAACACCAAACCATACCTCAATCCCAGTATTGCAAAACTAAGAGCTAAGGCCTGTGACTCCATAGTCACAACTATTCAAGAATAAATTTACATAAATTAAAGGGTAGACTGTTCAGGAATTTTTTAATAGGCATAAGCATGCTATGAGTCCAGTTCCTTAAGTGCAAAATTGTATTTCATCTGTGTTGCACAAATGTCAAAAGATCTAATACAACACTGAGATTTTCAACTGAAACGTTTCCAAAATAAAAATCAAAACAGGCATTCAAGGTTTAGTTTGCAATTGAGCTTCTCTGCTTTGTGTGGTTGTCTCTGGATGTGCCTTAAGGCAGTTTGTTAATAAGAAACGATGGGAATTTCTTCTTGGTTACACTGTGGTGTTAAGACAGCTCGCTGAAGCAGATTCAGGTTTCCCTTGGTGAAAGAATTCCATTTCAGTGGGCTTTAAAGTAGGTCCTGAATAGAATTTTCAGTATAGTTTTGCAATTCTATTCTGACTCTTTTATAGGCCCCCAAACAGAAGCAGCAATATTAAAGAACCACTAACAAAAAACATTAATGGGCAAATGGGAAAAAAAGCTGTAGAGCACTTACAGGTAAACAGAGGCAGTTGCAGTATTTTTCTCAGAAGTTAAAAAAAAAAATACATGCTACTGTGTTCAGAATTTAAACTTCAGACTAAGTGTTTAAAGTAGAATTTTACACCCCTGAAAATAGGGGATTGTTCTGAAACACTTTCATTTCCTGACTAATAACCACCCATTTTATACACAGATGCCACATTCCTTAATCACATTCTAAAATAGATTTCCTTAAGGTATCATACATAGCAAAAGGACAATTCTTTTTCCAACCAACATTGCTTGCACATAGTTATTGATGAGCTCTACCAGTTTCAGAATAGCAAACATCCAATTATTTAACAATATAAATATTGTTTACTTAAGCTTTAACCATAAGTATAAAATCTCTATGTAAAACCACATGCTACAGCCTATCTGTACAAAGGCCAGGAAAAAGGTTATTTTTTTCTTATAACAAAGTGCTACTGCAGAATTGACTGATTTATTGTGGACATTTCTGAACAAATACAGATTGTTTGGCTCAGAGCATTTCCCTACAAAGACTCTATATTCTTCTCAGAAGATTGTAAAGCAGTTAGTCTCAGGCTGTTAAGTAAAAAAAAAAAAAGAAAGAAAAAAAAGAAAAAAAAGAAAAAAAAGAAAAAAAAGAAAAAAAAGAAAAAAAAGAAAAAAAAGAAAAAAAAATCTCTTGAATTATGGCTGTGCAACCAAACGAGTAGGCAAATTTTAATTTTCTCTAAACTCTTTCCCAGTTTTCCTTATGACTTCAAAAGTTTCCATCTAGATTTAGTTTACACAGAGCACCAACAGACAGTACCTGTGTTACAGCTCCAGGCGTTCAAGAAGCTGATGCTCTACCTGTGCTACCTGGACATTTGAGCATTCCTGGTCCATAAGGCTTTGACTCATCTCACTTTCTCTCACGTGGATCAGGAATGAATGGCCAGGTCTCTTCTCAGCTGAGAACCCCAACAGCTTCTTAAATGACTCCAGCTGTATGGCAGCACTTGTCCATGACCCTCCTAGGAAGCCCCACTTCTAGCACAGTAATTGTGGATCTTACCCCTCCATCAAAGGCATGGACGGAGTGAAAGGGGGAGAACTTCTAAGGCAAGAGTCCAAAAGAGGTGTACAACTCACACCTGAGCTTCAAAATATCCCTTCCTTTTCGTACTAAGGCTACCACATTGGATTTTCCCAGACATCCTTTATTCACACCTAGACACTTTCAAGTAGAAAGAGAGAACTTGTCCATTTATTTGGGATTTCCAGGTATCAGGCAGTCCAGAGCAAGAGCAGCATCTGACAGGCTGACATCCCTGGAAGCCCAGAAGGAGCACTCAGAGCAGCTGCATGTTCAGGGTATCCCTGTGCAGAGATCAGCACATCCCAGCTGTGCTGGTTTCAGAGCACATGTGCTGCAGCTGTGTTTCAGACCCCAGGCAGGCAAGTCAGAGCTGTCCAACCTCTGGAATGTGCAGGACAAACAGCCACTACACTGGTGTCTGCCACAGCCTGGACACACTGGCCTGTGCTACTTGTATATCCATTCACTTTGTGGTGTGAAATACAGGAGCCATAGATACATAGTTAGAGTTGGGGAGAGAGAATGACACCAGGAATATTCCCAAATATGTCTCCGTATGTTCCCAGCCAAGCTCCAATATTCTGCATTACATCATGGTAACTATGACATTCACTCATACCTTTAGTTTTTCATATAAAATACCAGGTATACCTATCTGGATGGCAGAGACAGCTTTTCTGAATTGGTTCGTAACACTGCAGTGCATCAAAATCAGATTTTGAGCATTTGTTCAGCAGCTGCTAAATGAAAAAGGAAGTTTTCTGTGGCTGGTGGAAATCGCTTTTGTTTCAGGGCCTCAGCGTTAAGAGTTGGTTTTTCATTGCCATCAGCAACTTCAGTAAGTGAGGCTAAAGTAGCCAAGATTTCTTTTGTCTTCAGAGAAATGTCCTTAAGGAGCAGAAAAACAAGCAACCATGAGTATAGTATTAGGTATTATAATGTTTTCACATACATTTATAAAAAACAATCAATACAGAACAAATCAGGAAATGCTGATTAAAAAATAGCTCATTTAAAATAAAGACCAAATCTGTTTTAAGGCAAACTTGCAACAGTTCTTCAGCCTGCTCTTGTGCCATGCTGGATAAAGGGGCACAGCCACTCCTCTTCTGGCCTTACTGAGCTCTGTGACTAAGTCACTCAGTTGTGAAATGTCCAATATTAGATAGAGGAGTAAGTGAAAAAATGCCATCATCATAAAAATCAGGTTTTATAGCTAAGAAGCCATATTTAGCAGGACCTTTTCAAGGTATTGCCGATACTATTGACAAAGCATTAAGCAAAATCCATGCCTTGTGGAATAAAACTGGGAAATCAGTCTTATAATCAATAGAATTTCCAAACTTTCTTTAGCAATGTAGTTACCCAAGAGATAATGTAAACTAAGTGAGTTAATCTTAAAAACCTGATGATGAATAAAAATGCTCATTTGTAAAAAGGCAGAAGGTAGAAAAGACTGACTGATTCTCAGTGACACACTTCCTCCTACTCCCTCCTTCTGCCAAGATTAAGCAATAGAAGTTAATTAGATTTAAAAATAAAATATTAACCTTAATGACTTGGCTGTCTGATTTATCTGGATCTTCTGCAGATTGAACAATTAGTTGTCCAATTTCTTTGTGAAGTTTTCCCATTGTCATTGCCTCTGTGTAAGAAAAAACCAAAAACTACATATTAAATCACCTCTTTGGTGATACCTAGAAATCCATATGAATAATATACCAAACTGAGGAATCTTTTCGTGTCTGCCATTTGAAATCTGCTGGTAAAGGCAATAACCTTGTATCAACAGCCAGTACCTCTTAAGTGGCCCTAAGTAGATGATAAGGAGCAGCAAGATGATAAGCAACACAGAAGCTTTTCCTTCAAATAGTCCCCAGTCTTCAAGTATTTAGTGCCATGTTTTTCTAAAGATTCATGTGGTATCTCTCCATTCAGCTAAAAGTCTCTTCCATGTCTAACACGGATGTTACAAAATCTCAGTTGTGCATTTGTTGGAAGACAAAGCCCATCTTTCCAAATTCCAACTTTAACCAGTCTTCCAGGTGGCAATAAAATTAAGACAGAAAATTACATATTGACTTTTCAAAACCTGGATGGAAGAAGGATCAAGATTGTTTGACCTACAGCAAGATTGAACAATTACTGTCAACTCTGGAATAAACTGCCTCTAAATCCAAAATATAAATAGCAACCAACCTTTTACCACAGGGGAAACAGTAATCTCACTGTCTGCCAAATTCACATACACATCATAGAGGTCTGATCTACTGCTCACTTCAGAGTCTGTAAATCCAGCGATGTAACCTAGAGCACAGAATTCAGCAGGATTAGATTCTTCATTAATAAAAGCAAAAATCACGGTCCTAAAGTCTGTTCTAAGAGTATTTGACACAATACTCATTAGACCCAGGAGGTTGCTCTCTTGATATTATGATTCAAAAAGTGTTCGGCAGATGCTTCATTTCCAAGGAGCTTAAAAATCAACTTCTAAAATTGCCTTGCACATGGATGAACCACTAACAGTACATCAATATCACCAAGTTATCAACCTGAAATTTTAAACTCTCTTCCTACCTTCCTACTAAAATTACTCATTTGTGACTTTCTCATTACAAAAATCTCTACCCTGGAGCCTCTTGTCACGAAGTCAGTATTACACTGGTACAGAGGAATAAACCCAGCAGATTTTCTTATTTATAGCATGTCAGATGAGCAAACTTGGTGCAGTTTTTCTCCATGGAAGATGCTTAGTGAGCGGTAGAAATGTCAAAGATGAGTAGCCTCCTTGCTCATATTCTATATAAAGAAGCCTCTTAATGGCCACACGATGTGTCATAGTAACCTCTGCATAAAGCAAGGGCCTCTTCCTGGGTTATGCATTAAGCACTATGCACACACATCAGTGTGTCACACAGACCAAACTCCTACAGGTAAAGTCTACCTGTCCTTAGGAGGCTCAGACTTCACTGGCATCAAACTAGAAGACTGGGACCTCAGAGTTAGGAATTAAAAAAATAAAGATTCTGTTATTAGTGATGTGTAGAAGTTGGGAAAAAATGTAGCTTATCTAAAGTGAGCTGCTTCTGCACAACAGGAAGACTTTCAACCCCTCCAATCGCAGCACCAAAAAAGTCTCAAGGCTGCTTTTTATCTGTGATTAGGGATAGACTGATATATATCCACCCAAAGCCACCAGATTAACTAATTATCTTCCTACTTAGTTGTTTAGTTGATTTGCCCTTTCCAAAGGACATTATGTTTAACTCTGATCAATAGCATTAATAGCAAAATAACCTTTATTCCCCTCCAAAGTGCCCTGGAGTAAACTTTGCGGCAAGAGAAGTTGAAATTGAATTTTCCTGGTATCTTTGATTAATAAATTATCGCTACCTGTGCAGGCTTTTAAGGCTTCCAGTTCCTCCTCATTTAGATGCACATATGAATGAAGAATTGACCAGTCTTGTCGATGCCACACTAAAGCAGGCAAAGTCCTAGGGAGGTTAGAGTGCAACTTGAGACATGGTAGATTTTTACTCACACTAACTAAAGCTTCACAGTAAAAATTGCATAAATTGAAAAAGAACAATAATCATGAGGTCTCATTTGGGATGGATATATTATATACATATACATATATACAGATATTTCTACTATCACTGCACACAGAGTTTATCGCTCATTCTGCCATTAAATTTGAGTTGAGCAACCTACAGCTAAAGCATTAAGAGGGATTTAGCAGAATTTCAATAAATAGGTTTAAGATAGATTTCTTTCTTCCCTAAAATATGGGCTTTTCTCTCAATGAAGGTTCAAAATTTGTTGGG
>VZTN01027565.1:333537-369038 GCA_013400515.1 Erpornis zantholeuca | reverse complement strand
GAGCCGCCGCGGCCGGCTCTGGCACGGCCTCATCCCGCGGGTCTGAGACCGCTGGCAGGCAGGGGCGGCTGGGGCTGGGCGTGAGCGGGCCGGACCGCGCTGCCCTGCCGGGGTGATCTCAAACCCGGGCTGATCCCGGGCTCTTCTGTCCCCTGTCGGCTTCGTGTGTTGTATCCCGTCCTTCACGTGACTCTGGTGAGAACGCAAATGGTAAAACTCCTTCGCTGCTGCACAGGCTGATAATGCTGGTTTGCCCCTGGAAGACCAACCAAGGGAGACAATTCGGCGCTGTAGCCGTCGCTTGCTGACTGCCACATGAAAGCTGGACTGGTTATATTTATCAGCTGGCTCGTTTCGGGCCAAACATATGGCTTTGACGCTTCTGTTTTTTATAGTATCCTATTTTAAACCCTTATCAAGACCATTTAGACCCTTCATTGTCACAGGGCTGATCTCATGATGACAATTCAAGACACCCACAATTTACAGATGATGTATGGGTCTTGAAATGACAGCAGAAGAGGCTGCGTGGTGTGGGGACTGTGCATTATTCAAGTATTTAGTATATTAACAAGAAAACATTTAAGTACTTCACGTCCTTGAGATTTTTAAGCAAAAATTCATTGTAAAGATCTTTCTCACAAAGATAAAAAGATGAAAGATGAAATTAGCTTAAATCAACATTCAAGGATGAAGATCTGTTGCATCAGTCCTTTCACTGGAAAAGATGCACACCATAATATATAAGCTTTATTTATACTTGCGAATTCTTGGGTAGAGTTAAGTGGTACTTGGTGTGCAAGTCTCATTTCTGGAATATTAACCTTAAACCGCTCATTATTATTGATGCTTTCCTGGTATTTAATTTCACATTTTTTATGTAAAATTTGAAATGCTGCTGCAAGTGCACTAAACTGTGTTGAAGTGAAGGAGTTGAGTTAAGCTGAAGGGTGGGAACTGAAGGGGGTGTTCTCCAGACAGATCTTGAATTTCAGTGGACTGAATGGAAAACATGACAAGCAGTGTCAAGTCTTACAAACTGCAGGGGCTCAGTCTTACCACAGCCAAGCATAATAAAGGGTGGAAAGTCGCACCTAAGGCAGATTGTTGCAGGAAGCAGTTTAGTGTTAAATTGACATTTCAAATGGAACCATTCAAAGCAGTTTCCAGTTTCAGTGTTTTATACATAAGGCTCAAGTGAGCATTAGAAGTACTTCATGCTTCATGTTCTCAGTGGCTTCACTGTACAGAGGTGATGTTTGGAAATACAAAGAGCTTGAAGGATTTTAAGTATATACAGATCTGTAAGAAAACTGTTTTTTTCTTTATAATTGATAAATGTAGGTCAAGGGCAATCCTCAGCTATCATTAATATTTGGCATTGCTTTGTACTCAGGGATGTAATGCAAGTAATGCAACTTTAAGAAGTGTTTTATTGTTGCAGATACTGAGCTTGCTCAGTATTAGAGATACTATAAAACACATGACATCTTTGTCACCTCTTGTAAGGACTGTTTTCTCAGATTGAAAACTGAGCTTAATTCAGGATTTTGGGTTAGCAGTAGGTGAATTGATGTGTATTAGCTGATTCTAGGCCACTCAGCTTCAGTTGCTACTCTGGATACCTGTTAGCATTTTAAGTAGTATAAAACAAAAAAGACCAGTAGAAGGTAATTCTTACAGCTGTTTATGGGCTCAGCTTTAGAGTTTGTGTGTTACAGATCTAAGTTTCTATAACTTACAGTTCCTACTGCAGAACATGGTGTTGTGTGCTGTATATGATTCTTCAGGTTCATTTTGCGCTTTTACTGAAGTGTCTCTTAAATGAGCCATAATTATTTGACTTACTTGTAAGAACCTGCTTGGCCAGAATTAATTTGAAGTTTCAAAACACCATAAATTAATTTTGTGCTTTGTCCAGTTGTTTATCGACCACTGAGAGCTGTGGTTGGAGTGCCCTGGCATTGTTGCAGGATTAAACTTGCCTTTCAAGTTTATTTTCATAAATAAAATGTAAAGCTGAGCAGTAATTGTCTCAAAAGCAGCTCTGAGATAGAAAAGCAATGTAAATTACAGGATGGAGGGTAGCTTTATTAAAATTCCCTTGGTGAATAAAAAGTACTGCTGAATACTGTCACACCGTAACCTTGATTATCTTCAGTTGTATCACAGTGCTTTCACTAGAAAGGAACTTGCTCGTCTTCTGCCAGCTCATTATTTACATATACTGTAAATAATAAAGAGCTCCTGAATATGAGCTCTTGTGGTCCTTAAACTAAAACCACTCTGCTGCTTTCAATCTAAATCTTTTGCCATGTTTAATTTCAGTTTTGAAATTCCAAACCTTGGAAGCGCTGTCTGATGTCTGAGCCCCTGGAGCAGGCCCCTGCTTTAGTAGTTTCTGCCATTATTTCTATAGGAATGGAGTGTTTTCCAAAGTACTTCATGGGAAGGGCTGACTCCACCCCTCACCCTTAAAGAACAGGCACATTTCCCACTAGCTGTACTTGACGTCCCTTATCTTTTAAACTTGTTTGCTTCCCATTCTGTGTGTTCATTTCTCCTGCTGTTCTGCAGTGCAAGAGTACCTTCAGAGTAGGGTCTGTGTGTATGTGGGTCGCTACTTTGGTGTTTGCTCATGGTTTGTTGTGTTTTGTGCAAAGCAGAATGTGTGGGATATCAGATAGGAGTTGCTGTGATGCTGAGAGCTCCTGTTAATAACAGCAGCTGCTTAGGGATGAATAAATGGGGTGCTGCTTTCAGCAACAAGGCTGATTTAAAAAGTGCCTGACCCTTCAGCTGAACTGCAGCAGCTTGTAAAGTAACTTCTGTAAACTGAAGTGCTAAACTACTCTTGAGTTAAACAACAAACGAACAACTTTGCTGAGTGAAGTTTTCTTCCTTCCTCTCCTTCCTCGCTCCCTCACCTGAGAGCAGGACTTTCTCTTTCACTCAGATTCATGGTATGTTTTGTACCTCGTTAAATGCCCTTGGTAGGTACTGTACCCACAAGCTTCTTGGTGTGTATTCCTCGTCCTTGATTAAACCAGCTTTAAAACAGGATGAGTCCATTTTATTCACATGTGTGAAGTGTTCAGTCATGCCTGGATGGATTGAGAGACATCTCTGCTATCCCGAAATTCCCATGTAAATTTACTGGTTAAGATTTGTTCACCGGTTACGTTGTTGAATGACTGGCACTGAGTTGCCAACGTTTTTGATATGGCTGACTAAATCAGACCATCAATGCACTTTGGGTAGAGTTGATTAAATTCTGAATGTTTCCTATGTTAAGCATAAAATATGCATCTTCTGGCGAGCAAATCTTTTGCTAACTGGGACTTTACTTTCAGAATTTCTTGAGGTTGGCAAAAAGCAGCCTGCCCTTGACGTTCTCTATGATGTTATGAAAAGTAAGAAACACCGAACATGGCAGAAAATCCACGAGCCGATTATGCTGAAGTACCTGGAACTCTGCGTGGATCTCCGCAAGAGTCACCTGGCAAAAGAAGGATTGTACCAGTACAAGAATATTTGCCAGCAGGTATGGCTTTGGATTTTTTATTGTATTTATTTATAGCAAGAATGGTATCTGGCAGCTGATACAATCTAAAAGTAACTGATTTGTCCTGAATTAGGATTAGTCTGCGTTTTAGATGTTCTTGAGTTTGTGGCAGTTACATTTTAAAGATTTGTTGCCTATTGTGGGTAGAAACATCTTCCATTTTTTTGCCTTTGGTGTAGGTTAACATCAAATCTTTGGAGGATGTTGTTCGAGCCTATTTAAAATTAGCTGAAGAAAAAACAGAAGCAGCTAAGGAAGAATCCCAGCAGATGGTACTGGACATAGAAGACTTGGATAACATTCAGACTCCGGAAAGGTGTGCAGCCTGTCTTTAAAATGTAACAATTTACAGAAAGTTATTCTTATTTTCATTCGCAAAGCTGAGATATAAATGCGCTGGACTTGAAATTGAATACTAGTGGTGTTCTAGAGGTTTTAAAGGTAGGGAAAAAAGCAGGAATTTTACATTGAACGAAATCCTAAGTCTGAGTAAAGAAAAGTAAAGAAAGCAAGCAGTAAAGAATAGAAAATGTAGCTGCAGTGGGAGTGGTTCTGGGAGTTGGTTTACCACTTTCTTGTGTCTGCTGAGATCTGCATCTGCTATGGTATTCCAGAGTTTATTATGGTAAACTGCACATTGCTGGTTGATGTAGAAATGCTGTTAATTATATTAGACCAATGTAATTCCTCTATGTGATAATCTCCATTTCTTCTGACCACATTGTGCATATGCAAACAAAAGGAAATACTACTTTATACTTGCTTAACTGATGAGATAATAGAAGAAAGGGCATGAAAAGTGCATTCAAGACAGTTGGAATTAATAGGGTGGGTAATGAGAATGTAGAAAGATGATAGAAATGATAGAAAATTGGAAGAAATTACTGAAGTAGAGGATATTTGTGTTGTGTAGGAATAGAACTGTAGTAGTCAAGTAATACTCATAGAGACCTGGAGTAGAAGGCTGTATATTTACATTTTAACAGCAAAACTCTCTGGTAGAAGCTGGTTGCAAAAAAGAAAAGGTGACAGACATGTCTTCAATAGTGGACAGTGCCATTCATGTTATTTCCAGTGCATGAAATTGTTACAGAGGAATCCGCTAATAGTTAAACAGTGAAGATTGTCTGACCTCTCTTTTCCTTGTTGTCCTTTCTATAACAGAGGACTAGAGAATGGGTCTTTTCAATCACACTTCTCATCTAAACAAGCACAGTTTCTTTAGTGTTTTTTAGGTCCTCTGTTCTAGACTTCTCATACTCTTTTGCTGGATTCACTTCTTGATCTGTTGGAGAAGGCACTGGGGATATGTCCTGTTTAATAGTGTACGTGGTACTGACATGCAAGGAAGCAAATTAGAACTGGAAGTGGTGTAGTAGAAGAGAGTTACAAGAGTTGAGACTTAATGTTAGAAAAGGTTCAAAAAGGATTTTAAAAATGAAGGCTTAGGGAAGATGGTTTTTTGTGAGTGTTGAGTGGATTGTTCAGCAGGAAGGGATCATGTGGGATGTAGCACTGAATTTGTCTCAGTGTCTTGGGAATGCTTTCCCCAGTCTTATATTTCTGTGATGAGGGAATGAAATTCTAAATGCAGGATTGTCATATCTTACTTCTGACATATTTAAGCGTTTTTTTCATGTCAGAATTTGTAAAGGATTTGAAATGTTAATGTGAGTAGTCTGGTTTCTGATGTGTGTGGATCATAACACAGCACTTGTGTCACATGTCAACATGAAGTGAACTCTGGCAGCAGTACTGGTGACTAAAAGGGAAGTGTCAGCAACTACTAAAGTGTCTACATTGACAGTGATACTTGACTCTAACAGAGGTACAGGACACAGCTCGCTGCTAGGAAAGGCAAGGTAAAAATCCTGGAGTTAGTTTCCTTTGGCTTACTTGTGAAGGATACAAGTTTCTGATGTCTTACCTCTGGAGTTCAGACATGTCAGTTGTATGTGCAGTGGCCAAAGTTTGAAACTTAAAAGTTTGAAATAATTATCTACGTCCTTGGGAGCAATCTGAGGGACCAGTTTGACAATAAGCAATAGACCATTCAGCAGCAATTAGCTGTTCAGATTTGTCCAGTCTCATCTTAGAATCTGGGAAGAAAAATTGGTGAGAGTTGTAGGGAATAAACCACTTCTCTTTTTTCTTTTTCCTTATCCCTCTGCCATGACTAAAGTGTTCTTTTGAGTGCTGTAAGTGGAGAAGACACTCAGGATCGTACTGACCGCCTGCTTTTGACACCCTGGGTTAAATTTCTATGGGAATCCTATAGACAGTGTTTGGATCTTCTCAGAAATAATTCTCGAGTAGAACGCCTGTACCATGACATTGCACAGCAAGGTAGGTCCAAAAGATGGAAACTTGAACTGTAAAGATGTGGTGTCCCCCCCTTAAGAGGAAGGGAACATCGAAGATTTGTAGGTGCTTGTGGTTGAAAGGGATGACAAGAATCATGGAAGGTCCTCAAAAACCTACTAAGTTCTATTAGTAAATGACACACTTGGCATGGAAATTGGTGTGTTAGTCCCTGACCTCCCAGTGTAAGCACATGGCTGTGGGGTTTGGACAAAGGGGTAGGGTGGAAGGGGGTTGAGTTAAAAGAGAGGGAAAAGGACAGGGATCACCAATCCTTATTTCAGACTTGATTCAGATGATGGGGTGTCCAGGGTTCTGGCATGCACATGCACCTGGGCTTCCTGGGGGCACCTTTCTATAGATAAGTTTCTCACTGGTTATGCAAATCAGTTCTCATGCTCAGTCTGTTCTTCTTGACCTTTCTGGAAATGGGTTGGAGGGCTCCAGGGGTTTTGGGTGGTCTTGATCCCCCTCTATAGTCCATCCCCTCTTCTCGACCTCTTTCCTGCATTTATGCTGTGCCATGATGTGCTTATCTCCAGGAGCCAGAACAAGGACTGTTTTTTCAGAGGAACTAGGGGATTAATGACAGCGTTTTGTCTGTGTTATTTCCAGTAATTTGAAAGCTTCATTTGACTTTACCATATTTAGATGACTTGAGAATTTTTTTCCCACATTTTACAAAACCAAAACCGGAATTCATGCCATTCACAGGATTTTGTTTGCTCTTAGTTCAAACTAAATGCTGGAATCACTGCATAAATTAGAGCATTTTTAAATAGACTTAAAGTATTCCCTTTGCTCTTTAAGCTTAATTATGTAGAAACATCTTCATCTTTTGAGGTCAAGATGAAAATGCTCTGCATTATCACTTATTCATTATGTGTGACAGATTATATCATGTTTGAGATGTCTTTTGACTGCAAATGAAGATTCTTTAAGTGTACAGATTTACATATTTGAGTCCCATTTAGAACTACCACAAAGTCACCATTGGTGCACATTTTGAATTTCCATTATTCATTTTTGCAGCCTTCAAGTTCTGCCTGCAGTACACGCGGAAAGCAGAGTTCCGCAAGCTCTGCGATAACCTGCGAATGCACCTGGGGCAGATCCAGCGGCACCACAACCAAAGCACAGCCATCAACCTCAACAACCCCGACAGTCAGTCCATGCACCTGGAGACCAGGCTGGTGCAGCTGGACAGTGCTATCAGCATGGAGCTGTGGCAGGTACGCAGCAGGGCTCCCCGTCACGCTCGGTCTGCAGCCTTTCCAGAATCTGCTCCACGCAGTTCATATTTCATGGTACATGCAGCAAGGTGAAGAAAGGATAAGAGCTAAGGAATAAAGTTTTAATATCTAGAGTATCGAATGCTTAGTCTGGTATTCCAGCACAGCATTTCAAACCAAGCTTTGCTGGTGGTAGTAAATAATAAAGTAGCTGAAATCACTTTGAGTTGTGAAAGTGAGGAGCTGATGACACCTTCACCTCTGCTGACATTTCTAATGTCAAATGCCTTCAAAAGCCAAACGTGCAGTTTTTTGGGTTTGTGAATTTGGAGAACTTTCTCTTGTTGTGTTCTTTCCATTTTAGCAATGTAAGTAATTGCATGTAAGGCATTTCCAAGGTTACTTGTATTTTTAGGGAAACTACCCATTTTTGATCACAAAAACTATTTTTATGTAAATAGTAGAATTGGTATAATAGTAAAATAGTGGAGTGTTTGTTTGTGTTTCTCCCCATGGTTTGTAGATTGAAAATCTGAATGAAACAAGTTTTCAAAAATACCAGATTCTAAGCAGATAGTTAATTAAGTATGTCAAATAATTTGTTAGGAAATAAGTATTTCATTTCATGTAGCTGACAGAGCTGAAGACCATGGCTTTCAGTAGTATTAAATATTTTATAGTCTCATAACCTTTATTGAATTTATATTTTTTTTCTTTTTTTGGGGTGTTGCAAAAAAACTTCCTAACAGTAGTGTATTTGGTTGTTCTGGTGTTTTTCAGGAAGCTTTCAAAGCAGTGGAAGATATTCATGGACTCTTTGCACTGTCTAAGAAGCCACCCAAACCACAGCTGATGGCAAATTACTATCACAAAGTTTCAACTGTCTTCTGGAAATCAGGAAATGCTCTTTTTCATGCATCCACCCTTCACCGCCTTTATCACTTATCAAGAGAAATGCGAAAGAATCTCACACAAGAGGAGATGCAGAGGTGGGGAAAGATACTTACTGTGATCTTAGAATCTATTTTTAACCCCCTAGGTTCAAAAATAAACTAAATTGTACCCCAAAAGAAGCAGATGACATGTATGACTATGCTCAGCTCTGCCTAAATTGGCCAGTACTAATTGCCTCATAAGAAATCTAGAGCAAGGAGGATGTTTTACAAAGCTACAGTGTAAGTATTAGCATGTTAGCACCACTTAGTTAAGCTTCCTTCTCTTTACTGACTGAGAAGATAAGCAAGTCAATAAATATCTGGGATTTTGTTTCATTTTCTCTTCTGAGTGGTGGTATTTTCTTCACAAGAAACTGTCAGTTCACATAACTTCACAATTTCCTCTCATGGTGCAGTTGGTGTTTCCTCTGTTATTTCTGGTGTTTTTACACAGTTTTGCATCATGGATGCTCCTCGTTCCTCTCTTGAGTTGGCACATATATGAACAGGAATTAATAAGTGTTCTCTAGCACTAGTTCATCTCTTGTGCTTCTGCTTTGTCACCAGGATGTCCACTCGAGTCCTTCTGGCCACCCTGTCCATTCCCATAACTCCAGAGAGAACTGACATTGCTCGTCTCCTGGATATGGATGGAATCATCGTGGAGAAACAGCGGCGCCTGGCCACGCTGCTGGGGCTGCAGGCCCCCCCTACACGGGCCAGCCTCATCAATGACATGGTAGGTACTGGGGTTCAGCACCTTCATAACACTGATCCTGTTCTCCTAGAGCTGTGGGACAGCAGTTGGAAAGCTAAAATGGCTGTATAGTTAATTGGGACTTAATTGCAGATTCACAAGGGCTGTTTGGAAATGGCTGTGACAATGAATGCTTGTGTGCACTAGTCAGCTTCAATATTGTCTTTTATATCACCCAAGCCACAGATAGTGATTTGAAACACTGAGGTGTCTGAAACATGTTGTGATCTAGAACTTTGAGTTTTTTGGGGGTAATTAACTGAACCAAGTGCTTGTTTTCCTGTTTTAAATGTGTTTTGGATAAGCACAGGTCAGATGTCAAATCTTGGACCATATGGATCTAAGTAATTATGAAAACTTCCATGTGTTTAATTTGAGGTGATGCTAGATTTATCTATCCTCAGACCTCCTCTGATGGTCATAAACAAATTAGACATTAGGTAATGGGTAGTTTCAGAGAATGTTTGAATTTCTTGCTGTCATTTGCACTCATATCTAAAACTTAGGTTCAAAGCTCATTTTGCAATTTGAATTAATTATTCTTGCAGTACATCTCCAGTTTGCCTCAAACCCACAATTTAAAGCTTCAGAATTTTAGTAGTGTGGTTTTATATTGGATGTGTGGTTTTTACATTTGTCTAGTAGGTCTTGTGTCTTAGAAATGGCTGAGGATGGTACTCTAGTCTGTTTACCTTACGTTTTTTGTCTACTTTTCCATTTTTAAATACATTTAAATGGTGTTGTGTAGAGTTACGGTCACTGCCCTTAAGAATATAATGAAAAATACGTGGTCTTCTGCATTAAAAAGCACATCTGTTGCCTATTTAACTTGTTGAATATGAAATTCTTAAAGCATAACTGCTGGTTAATACTGTATTTATGTTAAGATCTTTGGATTTTTTTGTTGTCTGTAGGTCAGGTTCAATGTAGTGCAATATGTTGTCCCAGAAGTGAAAGAACTTTACAATTGGCTTGAAGTAGACTTTCACCCGCTCAAGTTGAGTGCCCGTGTGAGCAAGGTAAGTTCTTTGTAGCTCTGTGTGTAGTAACTGGTCTTGACTAATAGTCTGTTATTTGAATATTGATTTGTGGTAAATATCAACTACCTTTATCTGTTGCCAGATTTTTCAGTGGTAACCTCAATTTGGTGAAGTTCCATTACCATGATATGTACATGACATCTGATAGAGTAAACTAAGTTATTGAAATAGAATGAAAATTCTCTCAGGTCTTTTGGGTGCTATTCAGAGGGCTCCATAAAGGTGCAGAGTTTTGGAAATGTATCAGAAGGTTTTGTTGGTGGAGATAATACTGAGTTAATTTGTGTAAAGGTGCAACTTGAGAAGACTGTACACATGTGGGCATATGCTGGGAGGTGGGTTGTGTGCTAAGTGGAAAGATAAACCAATGACTGGTTTTACTATTAAAAGGTAGAGTGTTGGGAGGTAGAATAATGTGAGAGCTGTTGATTAGGTTAGTGCAAATTCTGCAGCTGATGAAGCACATCATGTTCTTTTTCTTTGATAGTGGGAACAAAGATATTTGAGGTGCTAAAAAGAACTCGAAGGTAAATTAGCAGTGTGGTAAATGTTGCCAGTACTGTCAGTCGCCTTCATACAAAAACTGTCATCTCTGCTTTGTAACTAAGTGTTCTGATGAAAGGATGCACTTCAGTAAAACAGGGCAGTGTCTGGATAGAAGTGTTGTTTCAAGAGCTATAGACCAGAAATGTTACTTTATCTGTGAAGTTTTACAGGTCTGTGCAGATAGACTAACTTCTCAGACTTTTGATAGGTTCTGAACTGGGTGAAGGACCAAGCTGAAAAGGAACCTGAACTGCAGCTGTACATTCCTCACCTACAGAACAACACCATCCTTCGCCTTCTGCAGCAGGTATGAGTAAAGAAATGTATGTTCCTAAGTGTATGTAGAATATACAAGTTGTAAGTTAGAAAAGTTAGAATATGCTTTGGAGGAAGATTAAGTTGGAAACTTTAATGCTGACAGAATTTTTCTTTCCATCGGTCCAGAAGACCGATTGATTTTGAAATACATTTTTCTAATATATAACCCATATCTTCTTCAGTTTGTGCATCATTTAAATAGAGCTGTAGTAGCTATACTTGATAGTGGGGTACAGTGGTGTACTCTTTTCTCTGGATTTTCTTCATAACTTACCAAGTTTCTTAAAACTTCTCTTTGGAGTAAGGTCTTGGGACCGTTGCTTTGGGTTTTGGTTTCTTTTTTTTTTTTTTTGTTAATATAAGTTTATTATAAAATGCACATTTCATTGACCTGCTTTCATTACCAGTGATGAGCAGTGTTATTTCTGGTGTGCTAAAGAAATAGTTGAAGGCTAATTAGCAGCATAGCTGGATGTAGTTACTGCTGCCAGTCTCCTTCATACAAAGCAGCCATTCAGGAATGGGATTTAATCTGAATATAGTACAGAAGTAAAATCCTGCAACAGTATTTGCAATTGCATTAATATGTATACATTCATTTGTTGACAACTTAGCAAGTTACCTTTAAGGCCTGTACAACAACTTCTATTTCTGATTTCTTTTTATTGAGGAAAAATACCTGATGTTTCTGTTCACATTCAGGTTGCCCAGATTTATCAAAGCATTGAGTTTGCTCGTCTGTGTACCCTGGTTCCTTTTGTGGATGCTTTCCAGCTGGAACGCTGTATTGTGGATGCAGCCAGGCATTGTGACTTACAAGTGAGTGCTGTAGAAAGACTTGTGTGAAATAGTGTCTGGATTCATGTGTATTGCATGGGATGGAAAGGTTGACAATGTGGAGGAAGAGGCAAGAGTGATTCAGTGCTCATTTTGTTGAATCATTGAAAATTCAGCCTCTTCCCTTGATTTTGTTGTTGTTGTTTGTCTTTTTTTTTTTCCTAAAGCATAAAAATAAAACAAACCTTCATTCACAGTGCTATTTTTCTCCTACTGATTCGGCATTTCTCATAGAATGGTATAGCAAAATTTTTTTCAAGTAATTTCTGCTTGGAGCTTATGTTGACTCGTGGTGGTCAAAGGCAGAGCAACAGAGAAATTGTTCAATAAACAATACAATCCTTTTTCTTCCTTTTTTTCTGTTTCTGCAAAGGTTCGCCTTGATCACACGACCCGGACACTGAGTTTTGGTTCAGATTTGAATTACTGTACTAGAGAGGATGCTCCACTGGGCCCTCAGCTGCAGAGCATGCCTTCTGAGCAGATCAGAAACCAACTGACTGCCATGTCCTCAGCTCTGGCTAAGGCTCTTGCAGTCATTAAACCTCCTCACTTAATGGTAAGTCGTTAAAAGTCTTATGAGAATGTTGACAAAGCTTACATTTTAATGAATGTGTTTTCTCAGATTAGATGCACATTTTACTTTTTTTTTTTTTTTCCAGCTTAGTGGTAGTCAGGTTTTTGTGCTTGTAAAGAAGTCATTCTGAAAAGCACTCAGCTAGTTGGTGTTTGGTCATTACGAAAATCGTGGCAAAATGTACACAAGGGGCCTGAGTTTAAAGTTTCCAATCCTGCAAATAACCAGGTTTAGGGTATAGCAAATAATAACTTTCCCATACATGAGCCTAGGATTTGTTTACAAATTTTGCATGCATTTTTGAAAACCCAAGAGCCTGCTTCATTTATTCTTCCTGGAGAAACTGCTGTTATGAAAAACCTGGAATGTAGCTTTATAGAACAAAACATCCCACAGCTCAAGGACTGACTTTTCCTCGTCACTTCCTTTCCTCCTCCCTGGGGCTCTTGGCTTCAAGGTCAGACTCACATTTCAGGTTTTTCAGAGCTCTGTAGCAGCAAGGTGTAAATCAGTTTCAGATTTCCAGCATGCTTTGGTTGTGGCAAGTTCTCTCTTACTAGAACAGTGGTAATTTTTTCATTTGTTTTAGGTATATGAAAGATTTCATAGCTAACATTTTACTTGGGATATGTTCCATATGTTCCATAGGGAGAAAAGGGTGATAGCAACATGTCCATGTTAGATTCTGTCTACAGGTTGAAATACTAAGTAATATTCTTAAAATCTAAATGCAGAAGCTATGATGACACCCAGTGCTTGCTTTGTAGTCAGCTGGAATATGTATTAGTGGTTTTATAGTGTTTAAGACAAAAATATTTCTATATAGGTTTTCCCTTAGAAAGATTTGATTAGCGATTGGTAGTAGATTGTAATTTTGAAAGAAAAAAATGTGCTTTAACTGTACATTCATGGATAGAAATGGCAATTAGTCTTGCACTTGACATGTTAGTACAGTCAGTAGCTGAATTAAGACAAATCTTTCTCATTTAACTAATTGGTGGTCATTACACTTGCAAAATTGGAGAACACTATCAAGGTTATTCTCAGTCTCTGTGGTTAGAGAAGCTACAGAAGAAGTTGATACCTTTTTTCTTTCCACTATTCAGGTCAAAACTTTCCATTTTTGTCAGGTGCTTAAAAGCTTTTATTTTGCCATATTCATTATAATTCACAAAATCATTAACTTTGTCTAAAGTTTTTTAATTTTTCATTTCTGGCACCTCCATTTATTTTTAAATATGTGCAGATCTGCAACAAAGTGTGGATGTTTCAGTGTTTTTGCTGAATGCCCTAGAAGTGACAGGTTACTAAAAATATCCCTGAGGGTGCTCACATTTCAGGAGCAGCGTGGCTGGGGGAGTGTGGGGAGCTGATTGGGCTGCAGTGTTTGGCTGGACTCATGGAAATGGGCAGCTCCCTGAGCTGCCACAGTGACACCTCCCCAAATGTACAGCATGAATGTCCACACAGAACTGTGGGGGTACTCTGGGCAATGCTGGGGGGCTGGAAGGCTGCTTAAAGAACAGTCTGTGTTCTAGTGTGTAGAAGCCTGGTGCTTTTTATAAGGTAATGAAAATGTTTAAATTGGTGACTTATTTTTTTTATCATCTCACAGATAGTGCTTTGTGTCAATTAGGGTACTTTTCACTTTTATTAGTGTATTTGGAAAACAACAAAGCTGTAAAAGAACAAAGCAGCTTTGGTGAAATACAGTACATGTAGTGATATGCTTGCAAACAAATACAGAGACAAACAACCCACACAGCCACTGCAGTTTAGGATTTCAATATCAATAACATCTGGGTGTGCAATATTTTTGGACAGGAAAATGTCAAACTGTCATTCCTAAGCCATCTTGCAGAATATTGTCTTTTACTGCAACTTTCTCCAAGTGCACATGATTCTGGGCAGTTGGTATTACCTCAGATGCCACTTGGATGAGTGATTTATATTTGCCATCACAGTTATAATTCCACTCACTTGGCAAGTTTGGAGAATAGAACTAACTTTGCATTATCCTTCAGAAGTATTTGCTTTGCTTTCTGCCTTTTTAAAGAGGGAGTGTTTACATCATCATCTTATTCTTGATTTAAATCCAGCAAGAGAAGGAAGAACAACATCAGCTGGCAGTCACTGCCTTCCTGAAAAATTCCAGGAAGGAGCATCAGCGTATCCTTGCGCGCCGTCAAACCATCGAGGAGAGAAAGGAGCGCCTGGAAAGTCTGAACATCCAGCGTGAAAAGGAAGAGCTGGAACAAAGGGAAGCAGAGCTGCAGAAGGTCCGGAAAGCTGAGGAAGAGAGGCTGCGCCAGGAGGCAAAGGAGAGGGAGAAGGAGCGGATCCTGCAGGAGCATGAGCAGATCAAAAAGAAAACTGTTCGGGAGCGCTTGGAGCAGATTAAGAAGACTGAACTGGGAGCCAAAGCATTTAAAGATATTGATATTGAGGTAGGTGATTTATTGTTGCAGTGGGAAGTTATTTTGTTATGCTTTCCCTGTTACATTGCTGGGCTACTTGAACTCCATGGTTTTGTACTGCAGCTCTCTCTTAAGAACGAGACAGTGTAAGAAAACTTTAGTTTTGGGTTTGGGTGGGACCTTTTTTACCTTTAGGGAAATAAAGACTACCCTTTGTGGGACTTTCTTCTCCGTTTTATATTGATAACTTCACTTCGTTCTAGGATCTTGAAGAATTGGATCCTGACTTTATTATGGCTAAACAAGTGGAACAGCTGGAAAAAGAAAAGAAGGAACTTCAGGAACGACTGAAGAATCAGGAGAAAAAGGTAGGAAGAGTACGAATGTCTATACAATTTTTTAGTGAATGTGATCTCCTGTGTGGATACATGTATGTGCATACACATATATATAATATTGGTGTTGGAAATGTTATTATTTGAAACTACAGGAAGGTTATTGGTATTGGTAAATATACGAATTGGATCTCTGGTTTCAGTGCAAAAATCTGTTCTAGGTAGTGGAGTTGATTTGAAAAAAGACTCTTAAGGTGGATGTGAACTGACTCTTAGTTGGGAAGACTTGTAAGTGTTCAGAATAGGTTAAATGTTCAGATGTGAGACTATTACAGAGATGCTAAATTAATTGTTAGTCCTCACTGAAACAGAGGAAACTTCACTTCTAGAGCCCTCATAGATGGCAGAAAAGGATCTGTCTGAAACATGGCTAGCTATAAAAGTGTGAGAAGTATGTCCTAATAAATAGAAACACATGACCTGTGCAAGGTGACCTCACCTAGGACTTCCTGCTGTATTCAGGAATGAAACAGGGGTGCTATGGTACAGTTGGTGACTTGGGTCACTTAAAAATGGTTTGAAGGAAAATGGCAAGTAGAAAATGGCAACTTAGTTAAAAAGGTTCCAGTGAGGATCTTTCACACTGCGGGCCTGTAAAGCCGTGGCTTATACTGGACAGAGGAGCAGAAAATCCATTAAACAGTAAATTTAGTAGTCACCTGAGTGAATATGATCTAACTGGAAAAGTCAGCACAGCTTCTATAAAAGGAATGTTAGCAAGGGCTTCCTCTCGGAGTTCTCAGAAGCCGTCACAGCAAACATATTTGTAAGGCTGATCTGATGGGTGCAGCGAAGTTGGATTTCCAAAAAAGATCTTTACAAAGTTCTGCAAAAAAAACCCCAACTTAGTAGTGTGACAGAAGAAAACCTTTGAATTATGTTCTGGTTAGATAGTTTTAGAAACTTTATATAGGGAAAATGGGGAAAAGAATCCCCCAGTCTTTGGCTTTGCAAATTAAATGATGAGCTCCAAACTTAACATTCTTTACCAGCAGTGAGAACTTGGTTCTTCATTTTGAGCGCTGTCTGCAGCTCTGATCTCCTTATGTCTTAAAGGATGCAGCTGAACTGGAAGTTGAACAGGCCAAGAAGAATTATGAATGAGGCAGATTGGCTTCTGGTAGAAATGTCTTTGTAAAATAGTACCCCTCTGTCTGAAAGCCTTCTAGAGAGAGGATGTGGTGCCAGTCTGTAAGAGTGTACCTGTTGTAAGAGCTGATGGTGGGAGCAGTCTTGCACTGCCTGCAAGGGGTAGTGGAGTGAGAAGCATCAAATGAAGCCAGCAGGAGCTGTGTTCAGAACTGTTTGTAGGTAGAAGTTGGATCGTCCTGCTGTGAGCCACAGACATGCTGGAGTTCTTTCCGAAGTACATTGTTGTATATGAAAAGCTTTGAGTTCAGAAGGACAAGAGAGGAAATCCACTAATGTTTAAAATATAAAAATAGTTCCAACAGAAAATGCTGGGAGCTGAAAGTGGATGACACTGAGAGGGTATTGAGTATGTGCCTGTCTCTATTCCTGCATCCTTGCCTAGGGGTGCATTTTGTTGCCAGTGGTAGAGGCAGGTTCTTGGTTGGGTTGACTTTTGATGGTCCAGTGTGGTTGTTGTTATGTTGCCATAATATATCAGAAATATTGGAGGATTCTCCAGAAATCAGGGGTTTATGAGCATTACAATATGCTAAAGATGTATTATCTTTACTCAGATTGACTATTTTGAAAGAGCGAAGCGCTTGGAAGAAATTCCTCTAATAAAGACTGCTTATGAGGAACAAAGAGTGCATGATATGGAGCTGTGGGAGCAACAGGAAGAAGAAAGGGTAAGAATTCTTTGTTCAGTTGATAAAGTGCATTAGCAATGCATGAAAAATAGTGGGTTTCTCACTGTTTGGTTTTATTTTCCCAGCTCTTTCCAAAAAAGAAAGATTAAAGTGTTAGCTTTGTGAATTCAATGTTCTAGTGGACAGCAATTTCTTCTGTCTTTGCTGTGAAAGGGAAGAGAGAATTCCTCCTTCTAGTGCCTGGGGTAGATTGAATCCAAAGGTATAGTCAAGTTATACTTTGTATATTTTCTGTTTTCAGATCACCACCCTGCAGCTGGAGCGTGAGAAAGCCCTTGAACACAAGAGCAGACTCTCCAGGATGTTGGAGGATAGAGATTTATTCGAAGCCAGGCTCAAAGCATCGCGACGAACAGTTTATGAGGTACATGAGATATGGCATTGTTAACAAAGTACACCCCTGAAGTGAGGAACTAAAACTGGGACCTAGGGATTCTTCATGAAACCAGAAACAAATTAGTATTTTAAATGGTTCAGAATTGTGGAATCACTTACTTTCTGCTTTGACTTTTAAATCAAATTTCTTGCACCCATTCCTAGGGTTTTGTCACTTAAAATTTTTTGACAATTTCTGGAATAGCTTATATGGAAAATGAAAGAGGGGTAAATTGTTGATTTCAATACTAATAGTAAGGGATCACTGGGTGTCATAGACAGGCAGCTGTGTCTGCAGAAGTACTTGGGCTTACTGTGGCGATGGAGTAATAATGACAATCATACTGAAGCTGAAAAATAGGTGGAAGTACTTGTCTCTTTTTTCTATCATTATGTTTGACTCTGGAAATTATTTTGACAGTTCAAGTATTTGTTTGTTCAAGCTGTGTTTTGTGTTTGCAAAATTTAAAAACTAATCAGACCACAAGGTCAGGGAAAGAACTGTGCCTTTGTTTCTTGCTCTGCATTTTAAAATTTTACATTTCCTGAGACTGTTTCTAGCTTTGATTGTTCAGCTGTGTTGCAGTAAAACTGGCTTTACCAAAAAAAAAAATAGCAGTGTTACGTTAATATAAATTAGTAACTGCATATGATTCTTTGCAGTAATCGGGATAATATATTTTAGGTACAGATAAATTATTATTTAGACCATTTCTTTTTTAAAAAAGCAGATAAAAGACTAATATTGTGCATGATGATTTGATTGTCTACTAGATTGGAGGGTATTGTCTAACACAAAATTAATTACAGAAGAGATGGAAATGGTGAACATGTCATTTTTCAGAGGAAAATTAGTATGTCACAGTTGTTTTGAGTTTCTGTGTAGCTTTATTTAACAATTTAGGCATTACAGCTGTGGTGTTCTGAGGTGTACTGTTGGCATTTCAGGATAAACTCAAGCAGTTCCAGGAGCGGTTGGCAGAGGAGAGGCGGAACCGTCTGGAGGAGCGCAAGAAGCAGCGCAAGGAGGAGAGACGCATCACTTACTACAGGGAGAAGGAGGAGGAGGAGCAGAGGCTACGGGAAGAGCAGCTGCTTAAAGGTGAGGTTGAAAATATGACTATTTCATCCTTTGCATCCTTGAGCCTTTCCATTTGTGTTACATAGCTAATGTCTGGTTTCCCTGCTTCATGAGTTTGGAGGAATGCTTTTCAACTTCCAGTTGTTGCACCTTCCTTGCTTACCTGTGCAGCACAGACAGGAAGGTAAAGCTCTGTGTCTCCTAGACATGAGTGAAGGAGGAGATAAAGTCAGAGATGCTGATGAAAAGTTGAGTCTTTGTTTTTAGCCTGTAGCTGGAGTTCTGGCCACTTGTTTGCACACATCTTAAAGAGAAAAGAAAGGGAATATTGGTGTCAGAGCAAGAACACCAGAACTGTAAACAACTCACTCGCCTTTCTTTGTGTATTGCTTTGTCTGACAGCCCTAATAGCCTGTTTCAGGGCTTTACAAGAGAAGAGGTGGTAGGCATCCTGTAGGGTGAATTTCTGCCTTATTTGTCAGTGGCAGGGTGCAGATTTTATGTATCAGAGTTCATAGTAATGCAGTATTTAAAAAAATCCCAAAACTGAAGCATTGATAAATATCAAAATTTCTGACACTGTTAGCTGATTTTTTTATTGGAACTTCCCTAAGGAAGGGATCCTCTACCATGTTTGAGGTACATGATATTTTAGTTGCTACAGTTATGGTCTGTACAATGAATTAACATCCAGGTATTACAGCTTTTTCTTTCTTGCTAACTGTTCAAGATGTCTCATTAATGGATGTATCAGGGTTCCTTTTCCTACTGCTTTTGAGTTAGGAGACTTTGAGAAAACAGGTTCTGTGGTCAGCTATACACATCATATGAAACAATTGTATTTTTTAGTGTTTATTTTTTATAGAGTCAAAGGGCAGAGATTGTACTGTGTAAACCTTCTGTGGATTTTGTTGGTAATAAGTCCTCTGTGTGTCTCCAACGGTGCAGAGCGTGAGGAGAAGGAGCGCATTGAGCGCGAGAAGCGCGAGCAGGAGCAGCGGGAGTACCAGGAGAGAGTCAAAAAACTGGAGGAGCTGGAGAAGAAAAAACGTCAAAGAGAAATGGAGATAGAGGAAAGAGAGCGCCGTCGAGAAGAAGAAAGGAGAGGTCTGGATGACCCATTTTCAAGGAAGGTGGGTAATACCTGCAGGTTTGTTTCTCTTTGACTGCTCCTTCTTCTGTAGGTTATTTGAAAGAAGGTGTTAGCATTGTAGTCATAGGTTTATTTGTTTATTTTTTGTTAAGATGTAGTGTGAAAGGCTAATTTAATAGTTAAATTACTGTCATGTAGTTTCAGCTGTCAGGATCTGGAGTCTCTAGTTTAGCAATAGAGTAAAATAAAGAAACTGCTAAGATTTCCAAGCTGTTTAAAATCTAAATTAATAAAGACTAAAATAAATATTGGACAGAGTTTTCTTTAACACAGAAAGAAAACTATTGGAAGCGAGTGCAGTGACTCATGCAAAAGTCAGGAATTTAAGTATATATTGAAGGAAAATCCCCCCCAGATTAAGCATAAAAGCACAGTTTTATACTTTATAAGAAATATGCAATAACATGAAACCAAGAGGTGTGTGCAACTTTCTGTTTACAAATATAACTTGTATTAGGAGAATTCATTATCCCAATCCAATAGGAAACAAAACAAAAGTTACTTGGAAGTGTTTAATGGTTTAAAAGAATTTAAGTACCATAAGCCTTCTACACTCCCACTTTTTCAGAATTTACCATTCAGGAGAACTAGTTCGAAATTTCATCCTCCACAGCCTTTCTCTTTGTTTAATACATATTTCATTGAGTAACACCATGAAGATAAGTTATCAGCTTGTATAAATTGTTCTGATAGTCTGTCAGGTAAATAATTACAATGGGTATTTTTCATATAAGAGGTCTCCTATCTGTGGGCACTTGATTATATGGAAAAGCTGGCTCAGGTTCTGAGAGAGATACCTGCAGCACTCCAGAAATTCCATTTGCAGTTTTGGGATTCTTTACTCACCGTTGTTATTTGGGGTGATTTCAAAAGCATTTAAGGAGACAGAGTAGTGGATATGCAAGACCTTGGTTAACCCATATTGACAAATAAAAACACTTTTCCAAGAGGAGCTGAAAACTGGAATGCCCTTCTTATAAGAGGTTGTGTGATTATGTGAAATCAGCTATTTTAGATGGTTTAGCTAACTAATTTCTTCTGGTGGAGTTAAGGTACAAAAATTTGTTTAAATGGGTTGTCTGGCAATGGAGAGAGACATTTTAACTTTTAAAAAAATTACAGATTGAATATTTCTCTGCCCTGCAACCTGTGCAAATCATTAATATCTCACCTCTTCTGTGCATTGAAGTATTGAGAACAAAGTTGTCCTTGCCACAGAGAGCTTTCAGTGTATTCAGTTACATTTCCTGCTGAGATTAGAAAGCACAAAAGCAAATAATTCCTTAAATACATTCCTGTTGTCATAAAGCCCCAGGAAAAGTGAAAACTGTTAGAACATCTCTTTTGTGGCAACAGGTAATGGCTGTGGCTGACTGTAGCTATTGTTCAATTGTTCATGTACTTGTTCATAATCTTTTTAGTGTATTTGCCTGTATCCTACCCTACTGGTAAAGTATGTGGCATGAGGGGAACCATATAATTGTTTGAACTGTTCCAGAAACAATGAAGTCAGTTAAAACCATACTTTAGTTACTGAAACTCACAATAGTTCGGTGTTCTACAGTGTGACAAGCGAGTTTTTAAAGACATAATATGCTCAAAAGTAAATTATATATTGATAATCTTCATTTTAAAGTATTCAGAGAGAATCTTCCGAATTTCTTCCAACACGCAGGAATCTCGTTGGGGTGACAGGGAGTCCGAAAGCTCCTGGAGAAGAGGTGGTGAGCCAGAATCTGAATGGCGTCGAGCACCAGTGGAGAGGTAATCAGGGGTCACTAAGCACCAGTTGTATTGGGATCAAAATATGCAGTCTCCCATTTTGTTGCTGCTGCTAAAGCTGCACTAACTGAGTAATATCTCATGCCTTACATCTCTGAAAGTTAACTTCTATTAAAAAGTTGCTTTGTCAGGATCTTGCAGTGAGAGAGAGATTTTATCTTGGAACTGTGCTGAGATAACATTCCTGTTTTATTTGGCTTAGATATGTGAAGGCAAGCAGACACCTTCTGTGTGTGATAAACAACTTGCTTACTTGGATTCCTTTTAAAATTAACAATTTCTCTCCCACTCAAACATTGGCATCAGTTCCGTAAATACAGAATGGAGAAGGATGGCAAGCAAATGCAGGATTCCTGGATGATGAAATTCTGAGATTTTCCATTTAGAAAACTGACAGTAACAATGCAAGTGCCAGAGTGAGTCACAGAGCAGAATACACATGCCATAACTTAAACAAAGTTCTGAAGATCTGTGTTGAACAGGGAGGGATAGATATCTGGAGGAAGAATATTCTGAAGGTACTTCGGACTTTAAAAATAAAAAGAAATCCACACTTGTTTCCATCTGTTTTGGATATGTTCACTAATAATGAAAACTGTTTATACAGTGTAGAAAACAAGATTTTTAACATTTGGCCATTTTTTCTGCTCCACATCAGGATGAGCTGTAGCTAAAAGTATTTCTGATGGCACACATCTAGTTGTTCTTAAAAGCCTGTGCTGATGGAGATAACACTGCTGGTTCCAATTGATTGCTTAATTAGCCTTCCAGTTAGATAGTTTTTTATAAAAGTCTAACCGTGATTTCCAGTACAGCAATTTAAATCCATTACTGCTTACTCTGACTCCAGTGGAAGCAAATTAATTGACTCTTTCTCTCCCTAGTAATTTCTTACAATGTTTTAGAGGGGTGTGATCTCTTGATAAACAAAATAGAATTCCATCTTTCCTTAAAAGCTGTCTTGCCATTCCTGATAGTGGTCCACTTTTCTTGTGAACTGCAGAATTGGCTGAAACTGCTGGGTGAAGCCTTTCACTACTCACATATTACATAAGTTGTGGCTGCCCCATCCCTGGAAGTGTTCCAGGCAAGGCTGAATGGAGCTTGGAGCAACCTGGCATAGTGGAAGTGTCCCTGCCCATGGAATTCCCAGGGAGTGGAATGAGAGGATCTTCAAAGTCCCTTCCAACCCAAACCATTCTGTGATTTTAAGTGTTTAACGCACTTGACTTGTATGCTTCAAAGGACATTTTTTTTCCACACCGAGTGATACAGCTTGTCTTACTCATTTCTCATTCAGCTTTTCTAGAAATGGATTAGAGTAGTAGTAGTTTAAAAGTGATAGTTTAAAATAGATTTAAAACTCTTAAGACCCTGAAACAGTATCTGAATGAATTAAATACTTGTTCATCTGATTAATATTATAACCATTCTTCCACATGTCTTTTATGGTAAACTAATCAGATTTTTCAAAGGGGAGGATTATCCAATTTGAGTCTAAATGGAAATTAGCAATCTCCATGTCTTGGTTTTTTACCTCACAGATCAATGATAATTGCATTTTCTATTATTCTTCCAAATGCAGGAAATGCACTGCTCACCATTCCTCAAAATTCCTGAGACTCTAAGTTGTCACAAACTGTCATCTCTTTGTTCGCACCTCTTCAAGTCCTACATCTGTTGTTTTGTAGCAAGTCATTGATGGTTTTTTGTTTACATTTTAGTAGCATCATGGATTCCTAAATCTTGGGGTGTTGTTTTTGTTGTGTTTTGGTTTGGATTTTTTTTTTTTAAATCCGTGAGATTAAACCCCAGTGCAGCTTCTCTTTTCCTGCCAAGAAGCAGGTACCAATACATTTCTGTAATGTTCTATTCCTTGTTTGTTTTTTTTTTTGTTGTTGCTGAGGAAGGTTAATTTCCTGAAATAAAGAAATTAATCTGGTGGCAAAACCAGGGTTTATGATGTAAATGTATGTGTAGAATCCTGTAGATGTGGACTAAATGGTGGGTAGGGCTAGCATGCACTTGGAGAAGGGGGATTCTTAATTGATGAATGTGGGGTTTTTTGATAGTGGTTCTTTCAGACTTAGCTTGAGTTTGCCAAATGACGCTTGGTGTAGAAGCCAACCCTCTTCTCTGTTGTGTTGCAGCAGATAACCAACAGGGGACTGTCCAAACTGTAATTTCAAAGGAGATGATGAACTGCTCAGTCTTCACTGAAGCTGTAGGGACAGTGATCTAATGCTTTCCCGTAGCAATGAAGGGCATTAAAAGGTGCATTTAGAAACTGCACACTTTGTGTTTGGACCCACTCACCAAGTGGGTGCAGTCAGAAATGGCTTTGAGGTTGATGCTATTGATGTTAAGCTTTCCTGGATGTTAGCTTCCACTTCTCACTCGTTCCCTATGGTTTTACAGAGACTGGCGTCGAGGAGATCCAAGAGACGATGAAAGACCCTTCCGACGTGGGGACGATCTGCCTCGGCGAGGCGATGATCTGCCCCGGCGTGGTCCTGCAGATGAAAAGGAGCGTCCTCCAGAATCAGCAGAGGACAGGCCACCTAGACGGGAAGGGGACGAGGACAGACCTCCGAGGCGAGAAGGGGAAGAAGACAGGCCCCCCAGACGTGGAATGGATGAGGACAGGCCGCCCCGGCGTGCTTTGGATGATGACAGAGGAAGCTGGCGAGCTGCAGATGATGACAGGGGTCCCAGGCGTGCCCTGGATGATGACAGGCCCCCCAGGCGTGCCCTGGATGATGACAGGCCTCCCAGACGTGCCCTGGATGATGACAGACCACCCAGACGTGCCCTGGATGACGACAGGCCTCCCCGGCGCGGCTTGGACGATGACAGAGGCAGCTGGCGCGCGGCGGATGACGACAGAGGGCCCCGGCGCGGGCTGGATGACGACCGGCCGCCCCGCCGGGCTCTGGACGAGGACAGGCCCCCCAGGCGCGGGCTGGATGATGACAGGGGCAGCTGGAGGGCTGCAGATGACGACAGGGGGCCCCGGCGCGGGCTGGATGATGACAGAGGGCCTCGGCGTGGGCTGGATGACGACAGGATGGCCCGGCGGGATGACGACAGGGGACCCTGGCGGAACGCCGATGATGACAGGCTCTCCAGAAGAGATGATGACAGGGGCCCGTGGCGTGGTGGTGAAGACTCAAGGCCAGGTCCTTGGAGACCATTTGGTAAACCAGGTAAGATAGAGTAACATAATAACCTTCCCTCCAAAGTTTGTGTTAACCTAATAGATTGCTGTAATGTACTTGATGCCAGATGGGAGAATCAGCTCTGAAAACATCTAGATTAATTTGGCCAGTGTGGACACTCCTCTACTTAGTATAATTAAGCCTTTTAATTTGGTCGAATTAAAAAAAAATTGCTTGTCCAGAAGACACCTAGAGGTCACCCTAACACTGGTCACTTCCCTGTGTGCAAAACCAGTGTACAAGTTGAGTGGTCTGCTGGGAGCATTCTCACTCCTTGGACTCTTTCCCTACCCCTTCTATGTGTCTGAACTTAATCTCCTTCTAAAGGAGGGTTTTGATACCTCATTCAAGTGGGTCTGGTTTTGATAAGCCCTTTCTATGTGTACAGAGATGATGTTTTTTACATTCCCTTTTTGTTTTTAACCCTTCCTGAAAGTCCTCCTTGGAGCAGAGCTTGGATTAGAGGACCTTCTGAGGTCTCTTAAAATCTGAATTATCCTATTCTTGTATTGTTTATTTCTATTAAGTGTTTATGATGGTGTCTAGAGCTATTTCTGATTCTTTTCAGAACTGTTGATGACATTTAAATGTTAGATATGATTGTGATTTCCTGGATCTTTACATTTATTTATTGGCAGGCAGAACATCAACTTTCATAGACACTAATTATGTAATCCAAACCTTTAGAAAATTTACCATGAATATCAAAACTTGCACTACAGTTTTTCCTCTTTAAAGCCAAAGCAGGCTGCATAATAAAGAACTCCCATTCATGGATAACTGAGCAGTACTGTAGGGTGCACTGTGTTCAGTGGATGGTAACAACACTCATATGTTAAAGTAATGCTTTAAAAAGCAGTAACTTCTTTAAAAATTTGCTTGCTTAAAATCTCCTCGCTAGATTTTCACAAAGGAATTTGCTGTCTATGCTGCATGCTCTGCTTCTTCTTGCACTCGTTTTGCACCAGACCCTTGTGGCTTCTGGCTGAAAACTGCAGGGTGCAACCAGCTCTGCTGGACTGTTCCCGGCAGCCCCGAAGTGAGGTGTGCATGACTGGCTCTACATTGAGCAGCTTGCTCAGTGTTTCTCTGTGGCTCCCACTCGATGTGCAAACTTCTTACAGACATCCTGAGTTGGATCCTCAGGGGTCAAAACTTGAAGAACCAGTTTCTGTGACGGAAGTAAAGGGTTCTTTGTCTGCAAGAGAGATCAGAGGTCAGTCACAAATTCCTTTGACTGTGTTTCTTTCTTCCAGGGGGGTGGAGAGAACGAGAGAAGGCTCGTGAGGACAGCTGGGGCCCTCCCCGAGACTCCAGACCTTCAGGAGACCGGGAATGGGATCGAGACAAAGATCGGGATGAAAATGAGAAGGAGCGGGAATTTGACAGGGAGAGAGATTTTGATCGAGACGATCGTTTCAGGCGTCCCAGGTCTGCCTTCTCTGTTTAAGTACTTCTAGAATGTTTCTAAAAAAAAAAAAGAAAGGGCCCTGCTGATACAGAAATAATGTGGAATTGCTGAGTGAAAGGAACAAGGGTTGGTTTGTGTGAAACTAAGCACTTTTGGGCAGCAAATGGATAGGGGCATTTTGGGGCCTTTTTGGTTTGTTATTTTTAGGATGATGGTATCTGTTTACAGGAGGAATTCCAAAATGCTTAAAATGCTTTTAAATTTTTCTTTTTAACCTCTTATCAAGGGAATTCCACGTTAGGCACCAGAAAAACAAAACCAATTTTGGAAGTATATTAAAGAGACACCCACTGGGTCTGTACATATCAGTGTAGTGATTTATTACTGCTCCTTTCCATAGCAAAAGGTGAAAACCTTAACACTTAGTTTTATGTTTTGCATGGCCAAAGGGATGATGGCGGTTGGAGGAGAGGGCCAGCTGAGGAAACTTCCAGCTGGAGAGATTCAAGTCGTCGTGAGGAGTGGGACAGAGGTGGTCGTGACATGAGAGACCGACGTGGCGATGACAGGGAGCCGCCCCTCAGGAGAGGGCCACCCCTGCGATCCGAGCGGGAAGAGCGTACGTTCATTTTAGTGTCCTACATCCAGCATAGAGCCTCCCTCTTCCTGACCCTGCTGGGAGGGGGTCACGGGGGAATAGGTTATGTTTTCAGCCATTTAAACTGCCTTTCCATAAACAAAATAATAAAAAGCAACTTTGGCATAATAGAGAATTCTTCAGTGAATCTTAACTGTTTGTAGTTGTGTTCTTTGCCATCTTAGTAGCATTTCACATCTACAATAGGAGGGTAACATTTCAAGTATGCACTTCTCACAGGATTGTGTTCTGGGTGTATGAAGTCTTTGTGTTTAGATTCTTAAGACAGACATCCCAGAAAGTAATTTCTGGCTCTTTCCTTAAAACCTTTAAAATGTGAGGGAAATATTTCTGAGTGAGGCCTTATAGGTTTCACACTATTAATGGTATTAGTTTTGATGAATAACTTATTTTGATTACAGACCTGAATTAATTTTATATATTTATTAATCCTTTGCTGTGTTCTAAAAATACAGTAAGAGCAAATCCATTTAGCCTGGAGGGACCACCACATCTTCCAATTATGGCATTCTTACATTCAGAATCTCATGTTGTCTCTGCCCCCAGTGTGGGTGTTCCCACACTTGGGAGCAGCCTGGAACAGAATATGGGATCATATAAGGGATTGCTGCTGATGGAAAGGCAGAGTGTTCTCAGTGTGGAGATATTTTTTTAATGTATCAAGAAGTTTTGGTATTTGACTTCTTGGCATCTGCTACAGCTTTGTTCACACAGAGCTGAGGTGGAACTCTTAACATCCTTTTTGGTGGAATTGAACAGTTTTTCATAAAGTAAAGGGTGGTAGATGCTGTTACCAGTGGAGTCATGTAATTCAGTACCGCTTTACCTCTGATTCCAGTAGGCTGAAGAGCAATTTCCTGTCTTTTAATAACAGCAAACACCTAAAGATTTTCTACAAGTGTTTTTAAGTGAGGATTTTTCTGTTTTCAAAGTTCAGTCATTTCTAAGGAGACACTTTGGTGGTTTTAATTCTGCTAATAATATAAGAATATATTTTTACATCATAAAACCATGTACATCAGTAGAACAACTTACTGCAATTACATGTTTAAAGATGACCCTAGGCTTGCTCACCACAATCCCAAATCTCAGAAGAGGTTTGAGTAGTTCTGCTGTTCCTTCCCTGTAAAATGAAAACGTGTATTTAGCCATTGTCATTGTATTCCCTGTCGACAGGGCTGAGGATCAGTAACTCCCACTGCCAGCGTTGGGGCTGTTTGTTTGAACTCTTGCAGGCTGCTGGTGGGGCATGACTGAGTTGTTTCTGTTTCTTCCCGCACCGTAGCGAGCTCGTGGCGACGCGCTGACGACAGGAGGGAAGAGCGCGGGGAGGAACGGGAACCCGTGCGGCGGTCAGCCCCTGCTCCTGCTGCTCCTCCAGCTTCTGCTCCCCCAGCAGCATCCAAAGAGCGGGAAAGGGATGGGGAGAAGGAGAAGGGATCCTGGAAAACAGAGAAGGAGCGTGAGCCCGTACGCCGCACTAAAAACGAGACAGATGAGGAAGGGTGGACCACTGTACGACGTTAAGTGGGAATCACAGAGTTTAACCAATGTTTTAGCTTTGATTTGATCGAATCCACAGATTATATTTGTGCTTATAAACATTCTGAATTGGAATTCTTTAACCAATGTTTTGAGGTAACATGAAAGCATGAATTACTTACTCATATAGATTGATCATGCACAAAACTCACAGCAGAAGGTCGGAAATTGAATGCCAGTTTTTGAAATTTCAAATGATGCTTATTTCATGGGTCATTTGTTGCTAAAATAAAAAGAAGCAAGCCCGGCAGCTGTCTTCAGTACAGCTTTTCTCTCGCACCAAAACAGGCTGCCCTTTTTATTTTTAGTCTTTCTTAGTTTGGAATGGGGTATTATTGTCACAGGAAATGAATTTCAAAACGCCTCTGTTCACACAGTGGAATTATTGAAAAAGCAGAGCTAAAAGAATTTGCATAATTAGCCAAAAAAATAGAAAAGCCCTCTCTTACATAGGTATCTTGGAGGGCAAGCGGTTTCTGAGATATTTTATCACTATCTAAATTCAGTAAGTTGTTTAAATTCGAATTGAATACAATAAACATTGTGAATTAGCTACACTGGGATATTTTCTGTAGATTTACTTGAATCCATAACGCCTCTGAGGCCACTTTGCAGTCATTGTTCCAGTAATGTACACACTGCTGCAGTGTACAAATCAAACTTGCAGCTTTTACAATTTCAGTGTTTTGGTAAGCATATGGCTATGTACTTTCTGTTGCCAATATCACAACTGCTTTTTTCCATTACTGGATAATTCATGCCTTTCAAGGATTTATAAATATTGTCATATTTAAAACGTGTGGTTTTGGAGAAATTGTTCAATTTTCCCCCCCAATTCTTTGTCTTCAGGGTCAATTCTTTCCCTTTCCAAAAAAGTAATTTGTAGTAATGGCTGTGTTGACTTCAAAGCTGGGGTGCAGTAACAACAAGGAACGATTTGGTTACACTGAAGCCAACACAGAACTTGCTGCTGTGTGTTTCTTCAACGACAAATAAACAACTTAAGGAATTAGCTGCTGCAGTGTCTTGACTTTTAGTGAGTCCTGCACCATGTGTTCATGCAGAACAGGTGTTGAGCCCTCTTCTGTTCTCAGACCTGTTCTGTACCAGCTGAAGGAGAAGGTGAGAACACCTGGGATAGTTTCTCCTTGAGAAATATGAAGTTGTAATACTCCTCATGTCCTTTTCCTGCCCTCTTCTGGGTTATCCAGGGCCAGTAGTTTACTTGGGAAATTCTCCGAGCCATCTTCTGAGGGCTTGATTTTTGTATCTTTGGGTCCTGTCATGTCACTGCTGGTTGAGTCACAGGACTCCTTCAGAGCAGTAGTGTTTTCCAAGAACAACAACAACAAAAAAAAAAAACCCAACTGTGTTTTTTGTTATTTATACAGTCCCCTAAAGGCTGGAATTAGAGAACAGCAGCCATCCAGTAAAGGAGCTTACTGGATTGGGAGTAGTGGGTGCTGCTGTTCTTCAGCCACCTCCTGCTGTCCTTGCATTCTCTGTCACTGCATCAGTGCTGTCAAAAGGGACCCAGGAGCTCACTTCACTGCTGGCTGGGAAATTCCTGTGTTACTTAGAACCAGGTTTCTCCAGTGTGATTTTGAAGACCTATAATGCTGTGGACTGCCCAGCTGTTCTGGGAAGCCTCTTCCAGTGCTTGACTGGCTCCAGACTGGAAAAGCAGTCACAGAAGATCATCCAGTCCAACCCTCAAATGCATGACCAGGGTATCTTCAACTAGATCAGGTTGCTCAGAGTTTGAATGTTTCCACAGATGGGGCATCCACCCTTTCTCTGGGCAATCTGTGCCAGTGTTTTCCACCCTCACTGTTTAAAAACTTATAGCTAATCTAGATCAACCATCCTTCAGTTTAAAGCCATTACCCCATGTCCTATTGCAACAAAATTGCCAAAGAATGTGTCCCCATCCTTCTTACACGGGGGCCCTCTTCAAGTACTGGAAGACCACACTTAGGGCTCCATGGAACCTTCTGTTCTCCAGGCTGAAAAACCCCAGGTTCTCAGCCTTTCCTCCCAGGGGAGGTGCTCCAGCTCTCTGGTCATTTTTGTGGTTCTCAAAAAGTGTAAACCTCTCTCTTTCGGCTTCTACCCTGTGTCTCTCTGCTCTCTATGTGCTACTTGTGGAAAGCTGGAATTTTGCAGGTGACTCCCTAGTAGTACATGGCTGCTGCTGTGAGGTTTTCCCCCAAAGCCCTTCCTTTTTTCAGGCTGAACAAGCCCTGTCCCCCTCAGCCTTTCCTCCCAGACAGGTGCTCCAGGCCCTCAATACTATGTTGGCCCTTTGCTGAACTCAGCTTTGGCAATGTCCTTGTATGGGGGAATGGAACCCCAAACAGCCCACAGGAAAGATGAGGTGAGCTGTGGGGGATACTCTTCCCTTCTACTGGCTGGGATCAAGACCCAAACAGTTCTGTGTCCAGCTCAAACAGCCTGGGATCTACTGGCTTGTGCTCACATGTTCCCCTGCCAGGGCCCAGAGGCATTTGAGCCCCCAACATGTCACTGCAAGGACTCCTTCCTTGGCTGGGCAGCCCCTGCCCTGCTCCCTGTTGAATTCACCAGGCTCCTGTCCATCCTTTGGACCAGCAGCCCTGTCCCAGGTGTGCAGGCTGGATCTCCCACTTCAGCAGTATCCTGTGGCTGCCTCCAGGGCCTGGAGGATGGCTCCAGCCCAGCCCATGGTGCTGAGCCTGGACATCCAGCCAGTTTTACTGCCCCTTTCTTATGTGGGCTGTAGCATCCTGAGCCGGGTGCAAGAATATTGTGTGAGACAGTGCTGAAGGCCTTGTTAAAGCTGAGATGAAGAACATCCAGTGCTCCTTCCCTTGTCCACAAAGATACTTTATTATAGAAGGCAGGTGAGCCAGGCATGGTTACCCTCAGGAATTCCATTCTGGCTGTTCCCAGTTGTCTTCTGCATGTCCCCAAAAGCATGTTCTGAAAGGACTTCCTCCGATTTTCCCAGGGACTGAGGTGATACCACCTGTGCTTTCTCAGATGGTCCTTTCAGCCCTTCTCAAAGATGGGCACAACATTTACCTCTCTCCAGCCTTTGTGATATGTAAATAGCTATTACACCTTCAGTTACATAGTTTTAATTGTATCCATACAAAGACACTTCCACACAGAAGTGAATGTTCGTGATCCCTGCACCAGCTAAAGCTCTGTTTCCCAATCTGTGTAATTAATTTCCATTATTTGATATTGTGATAATGTTGTCAACACATGTCACATTCTCAGAACTGGGCAGCTCAAGAAGAGGCTGGGGAGATGTGAGCTTTGCAGACATGCCAGTGTGTTTATTTTATTGCTTGATCAGCTTAGACACAACACTGACAGTGTTCAAAAACCTCTACTGCCCAAATCCAGCAGCTCAAACCTCCACCTCCCATCATCTTTAAAAATGAGCACAAAATTTGATTACCTGAAAATGTTGATGAAGCCAAATGAGTTCTGTGTCAAGCTTTGCCTTGTTTGAGTCATGTTCAGCTAAACAGCTAAATTTTTCAGTGAACCTTAGAAGAATACAAACTGTCACAGGCTGTATTTAGAAGGCAGAACTTAAGGCTGCTGCTGTTTAAGTGGATGCAAATGTTGCTGGATTAAAACAAATCTCCAGCAAGGCAGTGTCAGGTATGAAAAGTGCTGTTTCCTCCCTGCTCCAGGAGGAGCCCAGGGACTGACCCAGGCCAGAGGCCATCAGGGTCCTCAGCAGAAGGAGGGCATAACTGCTATTTTATATAAGATTTATAAGTGCTTTACTTACTAATATAATTTTTTTACAAAATAATTATTTATGGGTACTGGCAGGGTGCAGTGGTGTTACTCCTGACTGGGCACAGCCACAAGTGCAGCACAGGACATGTCATGACTTTGGTGGCCTCAGCCAGGCCATGAGGAGAGCCAGGAGGCATCTCAGACAGCAAGGGTAGTGGAAGGCTTGTCTTGCTGTAAATGAAATGTATCTTTGTTGTTTCACTGTCCATGGGCTGCTGTCATTGGCAGGAACTGCTGCATGTAAGCGAGTTCTCCTCCTGTGGCTAAAGGGCACTGCTGAATGGTGTCAGCCTACAAAGGGCAGGCATTAGGTCAGCGAAATGCAAGATCCAAAATTTACCTGTTAGTCAGGCACTAGTAAACCCCCCCACCATCCTGGGGTTTACTGCAGCATTGCAAGAAGTAGGCACACAAGTGGCTTAAAGAATTGGGTGTAGCAAAAACCCGCTCAATTCTTCCTTTGTTGCCATGGCCGGACCAGTTGGAACTGAAATGCTCTACACTTTGTCTGGTCCTTCTCTTAAATAAAATTAATTCATTGAATTACAATAGGAAGGAGATTCTAAAAACTATTCCACTGCATTTTGCTAATCAAAACCTCCCTTGCTGCTCTGTTAGCCCTTTCTCTCTTGGGCAGGAGGATAATCTACTGGCTTTGCTAAACCTTGTTCCATTTTTAGTGTATCACTTGTTTTGTCCAGACAACAAGCATTTTAGAATTATCTTCCTCACCATGCAAGTCTTAGAAACTCATCTCCGGTAAAAATTAACCTTTATATCTTGTGGGTCAGATTGGCACTGTAAAGGAAGAAATAAAAGACATTTTATAGCCATTGTGGTTTGATCCTATGGCAACTACCTGAGGCACTGGTCAGCAGACTGAGAGCAACCTGCCCAAATAGAATTTCCACTAAAGATGGGCACAGACTTACCTGACTTCATCTGAATCAAGCTATCTATACATCTGAAAGTAGTCTCTAACTAGAAGTAGCTTGCTTTTTGCCAGCTACTAGTACCAGCTGAGGATGATTATCCAATAATTGTGTTCTTGCCAGAGTATCACTATAGAAAGGATTCCATCACTTACACACATGGGACTGTTTCCCTGTAATAAAGCAATTCTCTGAAGATACAATATTTGGTTCAAACAGGTGACCATAATATTTTGATTTGCCAATGCCTGTAAAAGACTGAAAATAGTATCCCACTATTCATAGACCTCTTCTGTGCAGCATAATACAGCTCTAACCTGGGCTGCTTTCAAGATTAGGATTTTTGTTGTTCCTAGAATTTAAATTACTAAAGCAAACAGTTCCTGGTATTTAAGGAGTCAAAGTAACAATACAAACACTATCCATTGTAATAACCTTTTCAGAGTCCCGAAGAACAAGCATGTTTCTGCTCACTCAGTGCCACAAGGAGCGTGCTGGTGCGTTAGAAATCACAGAAGCCTACTTAAAAAAACCCAATCAAAATATCCTTAAAGGTGTAGTCTTTGTTAGACTCACACTTGCAAACCTTTAAAGGGCAAGTTGTCCTGTTGAATGATTACATAAAGTAACTGAAGAGCCTTGCTGTCAGACTGTCTTTTGCTGAATCTTATAATCTTTCTGCAATAGTCTGAGGTCTGTTTTGTGTCTTTTTTTACCTCCCCCACCCCCAACTGGTCTTGAAGCTGTTACTCTTCCACTTTACCTGTAAAGCCTTTGACGAGATGCCTAATGCTGGGGAGCAGTGATGACCAGCAGCTTTTGGCCTTTCCAGAGCAAGGCTGCAAGTACTTGGAGAACAGAACCAGGAGCAACAGGCAGCAGCACAGGCTGTGGATACAAGTCCTCCTCTGGCTCTGCAGAAGGGTAGTGCCATCCGAGACACAGTATCTGCTGTTATCCTGAGGATTTCCAGGCGTTACAATAGGGCTGGTACTGCACAGCAGCTTAATGCAAAGACCGGAGAAGTGGGGCAGGGACATGGCAATCACCTCCAATCCAGCCCAGCCAGTTAACCCTCAGAAAACACCCGAGACAGATTTTCTTTGATCTTTCTTGCTTTTGTGTCCAGTAACAGTCAACTGCATTAAAATGTATATAACTGATCTTCAAACTTCCCACAAGGAGGTAACAAAAGTACAGAAGAAAACTCTTCCCACAGCATCACGCTTGAGCTCGATTCTAATGTGTGGTGGACACAGATTAAACCTACGTGAACCAGGAATCACAAAACCAAACACATCTAACAGTTCAGAAGAGCCCGTGGTGCACTCCCCATAGAGCAAGAGACAAAATGTAATGTATTTAGCACAAGGAGAGGGAGGCTGGCACAAGGGTAGCTGCAGCCACTGAGTGTTATTTAATGCAAGCCCCACTGCATTTGGTAATTAGACCTGACACCATCTTTGGAGCCATCTGATGGAGATTTAAGGGAACACTTCCACACAAAATCAGTTTCTCCCTCCTAATTGCTGTGGCTGCGAGTCAACAGCAGTGACAAATAATGAACCCTGGATCCTCATGCCCAGCCCATCTCAGAGCTGTTTTGACTCCATTCTTGACTGTCCTGCTCTCCTGACCCCATCTCCCACCCTGCTGAGCAGCTTTTCAAAAGGAAACCACACAAGTAGGGGGATCGCCCCTCACTTTCCTAGTTCCCTGTTTCTATCAGGACCCATCTCCTTTCTCATCATGCTGCGGATGTCCCAGCAATTCCTCCACAAGGCTCTCCTCATCTCTCTGTTTTTTTCAGGGCAACCCCTGTGAACCGAGCACCCTCCACATCCCAAGTGTTGGTAGAGCCACACAGCAGCGTGACCCTCTGCACTGAAAACTCCAGCACACATCTTTCTGCTCCAGAGGGCTCTTAAACTAGAAACTGCTGCTGCTCCTTGTCCTACCTCTGGATCACGAAAATCAAAACAAAATAATTTCTTTTCTCTTGGAGATTAGAAGTGATATAGCCCTGGCTGATATTCAGTACCTGGGAACTGCCATCACCCAGAGTGGTCCAGGACTTCAGCCTAATTCTTGTGCTTTGTGCAGTCTGTGTAGTGTTAAGGATATTTGTTAAACACATCCATAGATCTCTTTTACTTGCAAAGAGTTAAAGCCACATTCTCCCAGCTCTTGAAAATACACAACCACCCTTTCTTCCATTCTCCTACAGTCACAGCTTTCTACTTTGCCCAGGACTCTTTCCATCAGGTTTTCCTCCAGTCTCCACCACAAACACAGCTGCATCAAAGCTTGCTCTCTTGCCATTCTCACTGCCTTTCCGTCAGCAGAAAGGGCTCCGTTTGCACCCTGGCCCAGAGTCGTCACGTTTTCAAACACGCACTTGGATGTTTTCTCCTCTCAGACCTTCCCTAAAACTGAGTATTCGGCACGGGGACCTGCGAGACCAGCGCCATCGGTGCCCACGAGGGGAACGGTGACGGCGGGGCACCGCACCAGCTAGGATGCTGCGATTTCGGGAAGCAGGTGTTAATTACCGAGGGCAGGTTTGATGGCGATTTGCTCACCGGTTTTTAAACTGGCAAAGGAAATCGCTCGGATCTCTGCTCTAAGAGCTGAAAGGCGGAGTGTTGTACCCTAACTAAATACTGGCAATTAAGAACAGCTCTCCCCGCGATGTCCCGCCGGCACGGAGCGCTCGGGACGGGCAGA